>JAYKKI010000018.1:19985000-20182500 GCA_039881145.1 Druceiella hillmani | reverse complement strand
GATAATATTTCAACATAATTATAGGTCTACATGATATGAAGGTATAAAGCAAAATTAATAGAACTATATAGGAGGATTTTAATAGATATGTAAAAAAAACTTTAATTGGCAGAAAATAGTTTTGAAGAGCTTGTTATTTGATCGTGAGAAATTTCTATAGAACTGATTCAACTTATTTTATTAAAATGAAATCAAAATGTTAAGTAGCAATTTACAAGATCTTAACCATTTATACCATGAATGGCAATCTAATAATTTATTTTTCAACTTTTTGTGTGTTTTCAGCCGTTCATTGAAAAATTAAGGTTAATGATAAAATTAACTAACGAAAAGGTTCTGAATAATAAGGATATTTATAGCTTCATATAATGCCGATTCGTAGAATATCTTAGATTTAGTGAGCAATTCGATATTAAAAGTATAAGTGAAATAATTCTTATTGTTGATATATTTGTGATTTTCAATGCAAATTTCACAATCACTTCATTATTCACAGAAAATAAAAAGTGTAGGCATTTTGTAGTCTGATCTTTTGTTATGTTGAAGAAAAATTTAATTTTTTTGTTAACTTCGATCGTTCAATTCCTTTCCTTCAAAATATATTGATGACACATTATGAAAAGTCAAATAATGTTTTTCTGTTTTCAAGAAATATATCGGATTATTTAAAATTTACATAAAAGCGGGAATAGCGGAAGCATGCAGGATTACATATATATAATAAAATAGAAGGCCAAATTTGTAGCGTTTAATAAATCGGCATAAAATTACCATAGAAACAGGCTGTGAGTGTTTTTTCTAAAAAAGGACGGAGATGTGATGTCACATTTATATATTTGAATAGCGAAATCTCTAACACTGCATTCTTGTGTTTTTCTACGATTTCATATATCTGTGATAACTTCACACCATATCAATTGAATTTTTACATAGAAAAAATTATATTTAGTGTTTTTAGTTAAAAGTAGCGATGGAAGTGGCACAATTATAATCGATGTGGCAAAAAAAAATAATGTTTTTATCAAAACGTAACAGGCTCGAAATCGTGGTACTAATACAAATATTTCCAACTGAGATACAATTTTCATTTAGCTACTCATATTTTTGGAGGCGAATTCTATTTTGATTTTATCCATCACATATTGAGTGCTTCTTATTGGATTAATATTGTAAATTTTCAAAGAATTGGTATAAGGAAAACAATTGTTTTATTAAAATATGACTGCCCGGATGAATCATATCCAATTTCATATTTTTTTTAAGATATTGAAATATTTAACTATGCTAATCAAATCTTTTTAATTGGTTCATGATTAATAGGGACCTATTTATTTAATTCGTAAATTTTTTACATTTCTCTTAGAGGTAAATAATTAATTTGTCTGTTGATTTAAATATATTTTCAAGAGTATCGAATATTTTTTAAATCTGTAACAAAAATAAATTATAATAAAATATTCCAAAAGAAAACAGAATAATAATAGCGAAATTTCGATTAAAACCGGTGTTGTTTTGCGTATTTAAATAGCTAAGAAAATTAAGAAACAAATCTAATAAAAAGAAAATAATTTACTACTTGCTTTTCATATCTGAAGAAAAATTTCATTTGCATTGAAAACTCAAAATGAAGACAAATAGAATTCATTTATATTTTAAAATATTATATATATATATATATATATATATATATATATATATATATATATATATATATATATATATATATGTATATGTATATATATAACGACAATATTCAGACTTAACTATGAATGTCCTAAGAATGTAACACTATATTAATACAAGGAAAAAATTATGAAATATTTATTTTACGATTTTTATATACTTGCCGCTGCTTTAATTCAATTTTTACTTCAGTGGAACATGTCTCATGTCTTACATATAATTTTAAATCAAACAGATTTTTACGTAACAAAATGTTCTTATAAAAACTTACCATGAGTTTCTTGAATCCGAATTCTAGCCATGTCTATTATTAAAGTTCTTCTATTCGCCTTGTATAAAGTAAGTGTAGTAAAAGTAAAATTGAACGAAATTGAAGACTTTTTGAAAGTAAACAAATAAACATAAAAGTTACAACTCAGTGAGAAATGCCGATCGTAACGACTCCACTTATTTACGATACGTGAGTTGAATCCGCGTGGTGAATGTCAACTCGAACTTTCGTGAATTACATTACTAGATTTTCTTTATTATTAGGTCGTCGGTTCGTTTTGACAACGGTACAGTCTCGGATAGACATTATGGATATGTCCTGTAAACTAATAAATTTCGTTATAAAGCTAGTTATAAATAAATACTTTTGGCAAGACTTGTATTTCAGAAGAACAACATTATTAACTTTTCTAAGATTTTTACTGTTATAGACAGAATAGAAGAACAGTAATAAAATAATAACGGCAAAAACCGGCGTAGTGATATGACGGTTGTTTAACAAAGTACATATTTTACGCCATTAAAAAGGACTCTAATGTCAACATCAACGCAAAATTTTTTCTGTTATTACTCGTATAAACAGGAAATTTCAAAGAAATGTCATAAAAGTTAAGAAGAATAAATATTAATACTTTATAACATCGTTCTTTGTAGAAAATATTTTTCTTCAATTTTATGTGTTTCACATCTTTGTTTTAAAAGACCGCTGTCAACGGGAAATGCTACTGAGCTTCAGTCACTTCTTATTCAATTACGATTCAATTCACATTACATTCGAATTATGTTTTCCGCTTGTAGTCTAAAAAATAAAAGCTAATGACATAAAGATAAAGATGCAGAGATGATCGGTTTCTTAACGAATGGCTCCAGGTGTTTCGGCTCGAAGTAAATTTAAGTGAATCCGCCATCATCCGTGAAAATGTCAGCACGTAATTAGTCCTGGTACGTAAAAAGTATTTCTTTGAAGGAACTGGGAAAAGGGAGGGAAGTCGTCTTCTCTAATTGTTTGAATGAAGATTAATAACATAAAATAAATATGAATTTTGCAATTAAAATAAAACTTTGTAAAAATTAAAATTTGGATAATTATTCAGACAACAATTAGACGATTTATTTCATTAAAATGACGAATACCTGATCATCAAAGTGAGAAAGACATTATATTACAATTTAGTCAGCTTTTTTCATAAAGGTCACAACATAATTTTTGTAATTCGTATTTGTATGTCACTGAAATATTTTTTTAATTGTTTTATCAACTACAACTAAATTACTACACGTAAAACTAAATATCATAATTTGTCTTCCGGAGTAATATTTCTATATCCGTTTTCTCTCCGCACAATACGTGGTTCACTGAATTTTGGCAATAAAAATATTTACGTATACGCATATATACATACACAAATACACTATGTGTGTACATGTATATAGCATATATATTAGGTTTGTAACTAATAAATCCGCTATTTTTTCCATTTTCGCACTGTTATCAAAATTCTCGATTATCTATGGTACGATATCTAATGGGCGGGGCGTTAATAATATGTTCAGTCAGCAATAGAATTTCAGCGAGTAAAGAACAAACAGGATACAGAAATTCTACGAAGAGGTATAAAATTGATCTTACTTCAGGAATTCCATTTAGAGCGATGAGTAAGCAAAGCAATAACCATTATGTACACAAAGATGGAAGATGTGCTATCTTATGACAAGCCAAGATTTCCCCCATCATGAACTTATTAGTTACAAACGTATCTCACGTATATAAGTATAAATATGCACAATATCTTATTCATTATGATCTCATTTATATAATTGATAGATAAGGGTATGCGTATATTATTAAAATAAATATAAGTAATAAATTAAAGTATATGAACTGATAACCGTGAAGCTAAAAAATTAGATGATAACTTGTTACTTTGAGATGATATACATTGTGTTGTTAACCCAAATTTATATTCATATTTACAATGAAGACTAATCTTAAATCAGACAATTTCTCCAACTGGTATAAAGGTCTCAATCTGTGTCTGTTCAAACCTTGAGCGTCATTTCAAAACATTCTGAAACTGACAAAATAAATGTAAAAGAAGAGGTCTACCCGTAAAGTCTCCACGGATATTTACAATACGTGAGTGGAATTCGCAACAGTCTTTTAACCTGAACTTTTGTGTGCTTTTAATGGATTTACGTTAAACCGTAATATAAAATAATAGGAAATAGTGTTTCTTGTATCTTTTTGGAATTAATCACATAATCGAGGCAAGATTTTTTATGTATTAATACATGAAATATTGAGAGGGCTTTCCAAAGCAGTTAACCGAAATATGACGCTATTTTAATAACTTAATATTTCCTTGCTTCTATCAGTGATCAATATTCATTGAAACGAATGTTAAAATTTGAACTAGAGACCATAAATGGCACTGAGTATTATGTTCTAACTTTATTATAAAATTAAAATTGTTATATTAACTTATTGTGTTAATGAAAATTTTAATTTTACATGGAGATTACCACTAATATATGTTTAATTAAATTAGTTCAATTTAAATAAATCTCAATAAGGAAGTTCCGTTACCTGTGTCCTTTCTTAATATTGAGAAAGTTGTAACGTTATTATTATAACTATTATTTTAGATAAATAAATATATTGTCATTTAATAAATATACCATATGCGTACATACAGATATCTATATCTTCAGAACTGCGTCGTTTCTATTATCATTAATCAAATCTTCACATGAAAGGGAAAAATATTAAATATACATGTACGGATATCGTGACGTTTACAAAAAACAGCATCAAAAGGAAATGCTTTCGGGTGTGAAAAATGTTTAATTCAATATTAAATTAATGAAAATGATTAATTACGGTTTTGTCTTATGTATCTATATTGACTTGGTGACGGAAGCGACGCAAGTATAATCAATTTCTCATCCAAAGAACTGCCATTTAAACAATTATGTTCTTTCTCAAGTGAGATTATTTTTGTAGATTAGGAGTGAGAATTTGTCCCTTATTTTTCAAATATGTAATGCTAAAGAGGAAATTATAATAAAAACCAAAGACTTTAATCACCATAATTAGCTTCTATGCGTATATATTATAAAATGTTCCTGTTGTCTATTTGTAACGAAAGTTCGTTTCTCATCTTCAAATTATAATCATCATATTCTCCAACCCAGACAAAATTTGATTGCTCAAGTGAATACTTAACACTAAGATTTTCATGTAGAGTTTTACATATTAATGTTACTCGGGCGACCGTAGGAGTACTTGCAATTTCCAAATTCAGTTTTGTTTGATGTTTGTAGTATTATTACTAACATATTTTTGTAATGCAAAACTGAGACATGCTAAAAGGAAAAATCTCCGTTGGAAAGATTTGCAGACCCCGTTGGATAAAGAAGTAGTATGTTTATTTTCGTGATGAAGTCAAACCGTGAGAAAATTAGAAATATCGCTTAGAGATATGAATTACACTCAACTTAGAAACCAAAAAACTGAACGAAATTAAGTTTTAGCAATCTACGCAATAATAAGACGATAATTTAACTAGAGCGGTGACCAACTGCGTCTCATATGACCATTGCCTTAAACGAAACAAGTGTAAAATCATTCTCAACTACCACTAATCCGGAGAACGTATATTAAAATACAGAAACTAGTTGCTTAACACTACAACAACCAATTAAAATCATTTAAAATATTGTAAAAGCGAATCATGAATGAATGGAATCAAGTTCTTTGGACGAAATAATCCATATTTTAGATAATAAGATATAATAGAATATTATTATTTGTACGTCACCGATACAATAAGAGACCTTTAGAAGTTTGTGAAGTACGAACGTGGTGGAATAGCTTGATGGTAGAATGGAATATTGGCTGAATAGCTAGTCACGTGAAAGTAGAATGTATTCTAATAAAAAGAAAGATATTTAAAAATTATTCAATAAGGTAGAGTATAATCAGAATTAAATTTGGTCGGTTTAATTTCATGTACTAATTCGAAAAGTGCCAAGATTTAATCAACTAAAAACACCAGTGTAATAAAATATATTATTTGGATGGGCCAAATTCCTGTACAAATCGTCTTACTTCTTTTGTTAAAACCAAATGTTAATTACTCTGTTTCAAGACTTCAGGATTCACCACATGAATTCCGGAGATCTTCTAACAGGTTAGTCAATTTTTTTCAGCTCTCTTTATGTTTCCGGTGGTCCTAAACAAAACTAATACGAGCGATTAAACTAGTGCCAGACAAGGATCATAAAGGGATGCTTTACATTTATATTTTCAGAAACATAAGGGAAAGGACAATAAAAAACCACTAAAAATTAATAAACGAATTCACTCTTAGTAGACTCGATTGTCTGATAACTTTGACGTCTGATAAGTTTGGTAAAACATACTTAATATGACTCAAGACTCCAAATTACATCTTTAGACTTAAAGTGTTTTATGTATAAAGTAAGTGTAGTAAAAGTAAAATTGAACGAAATTGAAGACTTTTTGAAAGTAAACAAATAAACATAAAAGTTACAACTCAGTGAGAAAAGCCGATCGTAACGACTCCACACTTATTCACGATATGTGAGTTGAATCCGCGTGGTGAATGTCAACTCGAACTTTTGTGAATTACTTTACTAGATTTTCTTTATTATTAGGTCGTCGGTTCGTTTTGACAACGGTACAGTCTTGGATAGACATTATAAATACGTCCTGTAAACTAATAAATTTCGTTATAAAAAGCTAAAAAGCTAGTTATAAATAAATACTTTTGACAAGACTTGTATTTCAGAAGAACAACATTATTAACTTTTTTAAGATTTTTACTGTTACAGACAGAATAAAAGAACAGTAATAAAATAATAACGGCAAAAACCGGCGTAGTGATATGACGGTTGTTTAACAAAGTACATATTTTACGCCATTAAAAAGGACTCTAATGTCAACATCAACGCAAATTTTTTTCTGTTATTACTCGTATAAATAGAACATTTCAAAGAAATGTCATAAAAGTTAAGAAGAATAAATATTAATACTTTATAACATTGTTGTTTGTAGAAAATATTTTTCTTCAATTTTATGTATTTCACATCTTTGTTTTAAAAGACCGGTGTCAACGGGAAATGCTACTGAGCTTTAATCACTTCTCATTCAATTACGATTCAATTCACATTACATTCGAATTATGTTTTCCGCTTGTAGTCTAAAAAATAAAAGCTAATGACATAAAGATAAAGATGCAGAGATGATCGGTTTCTTAACGAATGGCTCCAGGTGTTTCGGCTCGAAGTAAATTTAAGTGAATCCGCCATCATCCGTGAAAATGTCAGCACGTAATTAGTCCTGGTACGTAAAAAGTATTTCTTTGAAGGAACTGGGAAAAGGGAGGGATGTCTTCTCTAATTGTTTGAATGAAGATTAATAACGTAAAATCAATATGAATTTTGCAATTAAAATGAAACTTTGTAAAAATTAAAATTTGGATAATTTTTCAGACAATAATTAGACGATTTATTTCATTAAAATGACGAATACATGATCATCAAAGTGAGAAAGACATTATATTATAATTTAGTCACCTTTTTTTATAAAGGTCACAACATAATTTTTATAATTCGTATTTGTATGTCACTGAAATATTTTTTAAATTATTTTATCAACTACAACTAAATTACTACACGTAAAACGAAATATCATAATTTGTCTTCCGGAGTAATATTTCTATATCCGTTTTCTCTCCGCACAATACGTGGTTTACTGAATTTTGACAATAAAAATATTTACGTATACGCATATATACATACACAAATACACTATGTGTGTACATGTATATAGCATATATATTAGGTTTGTAACTAACAAATCCGCCACTTTTTCCATTTTCGCACTGTTATCAAAATTCTCGATTATCTATGGCACGATATCTAAAGGGCACGGCGTTAATAATATGTTCAGTCAGCAATCGAATTTCAGCGAGTAAAGAACAAACATGATACAGAAATTCTACGAAGAGGAATAAAAGTTCTCTTACTTCAGGAATTCCATTTAGAGCTATAATTAAGCAAAGCGATACGCATTATATACACAAAGATGGAAGATGTGCTATCTTATGACAAGCCAAGATTTCCCCCATCATGGACTTATTATTTACAAACTTATCTCACGTATATAAGTATAAATATGCACAATATCTTATTCATTATGATCTCATATTTTATTTGATTTGAATCGGGTTTTTTCGCGGTAATTATATATTTAATGAGTAAACCTAGATATTATAAACTAAGTACTCACTATGTCCCGACGTTTCAGACTGGTTGCACAGCCTGTGGTCACGGGAAGACTGACGATGTATAGGAGTCACCGCTGCGACGCGGGAGTGTTTTTTAAAACTACCCCCACTTGGTTGATTGTAGAAATCTAAGGCGCGTTCACACTAGACCTACACACTACACTGACGGTGTCATGACACTTGGATTTATGTACACATCGCGAACACCTAGTTGCAATCACTGGATTCCAAGCCGCCGAGAGTTTGAATCCGTCTTCACGGTTGAAATTTGGATGTTTTTTAATTTCAATCGCTTCCCGTATAATCCTCTTGAAATAATGAGGCTCAGAAGAAATAACCTTGGGGTCATGAAGTTCGATCCAGTGATTGGGCCCCGAATCAACTAAGTGTTCTGCTATAGCAGACTTACTTATCTGGCGGTTCTTCACAGCCGCTATGTGTTCCTTCATGCGTTGGGCGATTGTCCTTTTTGTCTGACCTATGTAGGAAAGACCGCAGCTACAGTCGATTTTATAGACACCTGGCTTCTGCAATGGAATTACGTCCTTTGGTGTCCGCAGCTGCTTGGCCATTGTTGTAAGAGGGGTGTATATCGGTTTTATTGAAAACCGTCTGAGTAGGTTTCCAATCTTATCCGTCACCCCTTTTACATAAGGTAGAAAAGCCGGTTGTCTGATCGCCTCGGCGTGTTTAATTCAAGTGTGCTTAGCATGCAATCTCCGTGTTCTGTAGCCATTCATATTTAGTACCTCCTGGACATGCTGTAGCACATTCTGTAGATGTTCAGGGTCACAGAGGTCATGAGCTCTGCGCGTTAGTGTGGAGACTACTGACTGAAGATGAGCAGGATGGTGATGTGATGCAGCGTTTAAGTATCTGTCTGTGTGAGTCGGTTTCCGGTATACAGTGTGAGCCAACGTTCCATCAGGTCTCGCCATTACCTTTACGTCCAAAAATGCCAACGTCCTGTTCTCCTCCAGCTCATAGGTGAACTTAATCCGAGGATCAATCGAGTTGAGATATTCATTCACCTCGTTAGCACTTCGGATCCTTCTGTCCAGGATACAGAAAATGTCGTCCACGTACGTGGTATAAAACTATGGAAGAGGTACGTGGACGACATTTTCTTAAACGCTGCATCACATCACCATCCTGCTCATCTTCAGTCAGTAGTCTCCACACTAACGCGCAGAGCTCATGACCTCTGTGACCCTGAACATCTACAGAATGTGCTACAGCATGTCCAGGAGGTACTAAATATGAATGGCTACAGAACACGGAGATTGCATGCTAAGCACACTGGAATTAAACACGCCGAGGCGATCAGACAACCGGCTTTTCTACCTTATGTAAAAGGGGTGACGGATAAGATTGGAAACCTACTCAGACGGTTTTCAATAAAACCGATATACACCCCTCTTACAACAATGGCCAAGCAGCTGCGGACACCAAAGGACGTAATTCCATTGCAGAAGCCCGGTGTCTACAAAATCGACTGTAGCTGCGGTCTTTCCTACATAGGTCAGACAAAAAGGACAATCGCCCAACGCATGAAGGAACACATAGCAGCTGTGAAGAACCGCCAGATAAGTAAGTCTGCTATAGCAGAACCCTTAGTTGATTCGGGGCCCAATCACTGGATCCAACTTCATGACCCCAAGGTTATTTCTTCTGAGCCTCATTATTTCAAGCGGATTATACGGGAAGCGATTTAAATTAAAAAACATCCAAATTTCAACCGTGAAGACGGATTCAAACTCTCGGCGGCTTGGAATCCAGTGATTGCAACTAGGTGTTCGCGATGTGTACATAAATCCAAGTGTCATGACACCGTCAGTGTAGTGTGTAGGTCTAGTGTGAACGCGCCTTAGATTTTTACAATCAACCAAGTGGGGGTAGTTTTAAAAAACACTCCCGCGTCGCAGCGGTGACTCCTGTACATCGTCAGTCTTCCCGTGACCACAGGCTGTGCAACCAGTCTGAAACGTCGGAACATAGTGAGTACTTAGTTTATAATATCTAGGTTTACTCATTAAATATATAATTACCGCGAAAAAACCCGATTCAAATCAAATAAAATATGTGTTCGAATCGCGAAAGTTTAAAAAAGTCATTATGATCTCATTTATATAATTGATAGATAAGGGTACGTGTATATTATTAAAATAAATATAGTAATAAGTTAAAGTATATGAACTGAAAACCGTGAAGCTAAAAAATGAGATGATAACTTGTTACTTTGAGATGATATACATTATGTTGTTAACCCAAATTTATATTCATGTTTACAATGAAGACTAATCTTAAATCAGACAATTTCTCCAACTCGTATAAAGGTCTCAATCTGGGTCTATTCAAACCTTGGGCGCCATTTCAAAACTTTCTGAAACTGACAAAATAAAAATAAAAGAAGAGGTCTGCCCGTAAAGTCTCCACGGATATTTACAATACGTGAGTAGAATTCGCAACAGTCTTTTAACCTGAACTTTTGTGAATTGTTTTTATTGGATTTACGTTAAACCGTAATATAAAATAATAGGAAATAGTGTTTCTTGTATCTTTTTGGAATTAATCACATAATCGAGGCAAGATTTTTTATGTATTAATAGATGAAATATTGAGAGGGCTTTCCAAAGTAGTTAACCGAAATATGACGCTATTTTAATAACTTAATATTTCCTTGCTTCTATCAGTGATCAATATTCATTGAAACGAATGTTAAAATTTGAGACATAAATGGCACTGAGTATTATTTTCTAACTTTATTCTAAAATTAAGACTGTTGTATTAACTTATTGTATTAATGAAAATTTTAATTTTGCATGGAGAATACCACTAATATATGTTTAATTAAATTAGTTCAATTTAAATAAATCTCAATAAGGAAGTTCCGTTACCTGTGTCCTTTCTTAATATTGAGAAAGTTGTAACGTTATTATTATAACTATTATTTTAGATAAATAAATATATTGTCATTTAATAAATATACCATATGCGTACATACAGATATCTATATCTTCAGAACTGCGTCGTTTCTATTATCATTAAACAAATCTTCACATGAAAGGGAAAAATATTAAATATACATGTACGGATATCGTGACGTTTACAAAAAACAGCATCAAAAGGAAATGCTTTCGGGTGTGAAAAATGTTTAATTCAATATTAAATTAATGAAAATGATTAATTACGGTTTTGTCTTATGTATCTATATTGACTTGGTGACGGAAGCGACGCAAGTATAATCAATTTCTCATCCAAAGAACTGCCATTTAAACAATTATGTTCTTTCTCAAGTGAGATTATTTTTGTAGATTAGGAGTGAGAATTTGTCCCTTATTTTTCAAATATGTAATGCTAAAGAGGAAATTATAATAAAAACCAAAGACTTTAATCACCATAATTAGCTTCTATGCGTATATATTATAAAATGTTCCTGTTGTCTATTTGTAACGAAAGTTCGTTTCTCATCTTCAAATTATAATCATCATATTCTCCAACCCAGACAAAATTTGATTGCTCAAGTGAATACGTAACATTAAGATTTTCATGTAGAGTTTTACATATTAATGTTACTCGGGCGACCGTAGGAGTACTTGCAATTTCCAAATTCAGTTTTGTTTGATGTTTGTAGTATTATTACTAACATATTTTTGTAATGCAAAACTGAGACATGCTAAAAGGAAAAATCTCCGTTGGAAAGATTTGCAGACCCCGTTGGATAAAGAAGTAGTATGTTTATTTTCGTGATGAAGTCAAACCGTGAGAAAATTAGAAATATCGCTTAGAGATATGAATTACACTCAACTTAGAAACCAAAAAACTGAACGAAATTAAGTTTTAGCAATCTACGCAATAATAAGACGATAATTTAACTAGAGCGGTGACCAACTGCGTCTCATATGACCATTGCCTTAAATTAAACAAGTGTAAAATCATTCTCAACTACCACTAATCCGGAGAACGTATATTAAAATACAGAAACTAGTTGCTAAACGCTGCAACAACCGATTTAAATAATTTAAAATATTAAAAAAGCTAATAATGAATGAATGGAATCAAGTCCTTTGGACAAAATAATCTTTATTTTAGATAATAAGATATAATAGAATATTATTATTTTACGTCACCGAAAAAATAAGAGACCTTTAGAAGTTTTCTAAGTACGAATATGGTGGAATAGCTTTATGATAGAATGGAATATTGGTGGAATAGCTAGACACGTAAAAGTATAACGTATTCTAATAAAAAGAAAGATATTTAAAAATTATTCAATAAGGTAGAGTATAATCAGAATTAAATTTGGTCGGTTTAATTTCATGTACTAATTCGAAAAGTGCCAAGATTTAACCGACCAAAAACACCAGTGTAATAAAATGTATAATTTGGACGGGCCAAATTCCTGTACAAATGGTCTTACCTCTTTTGTTAAAACCAAATGTTAATTACACTGTTGCAAGACTTCATTCACCACATGAATTCCGGAGATCTTCTAACAGGTTAGTCAATTTTTTTCAGCTCTCTTTATGTTTCCGGTGGTCCTAAACAAAATTGATACGAGCGATTAAACTAGTGCCAGATAAGAATCTTAAAGGGAAATATTTTCATAATGAATCATCCAGTAGTAAAATATTCAGTAATAAAAGTATCGAATCAGGCTTTCTTCGGGAAAGTAATCTCAATTGAAATAATTTCAGCTATCGGTTTATTTTGGCTTGTTAATGAAAACTAACTTAACTAACAAAAAAAAGGTAGCGCCAGTTTTCTCAGAAAATAAAATGGGTCACGACCCATTTTATTCGTTATTTTATCGTTAACTGATTTCTTATCAGATTGAAGAAAAATATCATTTTTCTTGTAACTCCGACCCTTTCATTTGTTTCTTTACAATGCTTTACATTTATATTTTCAGAAATATAAGGGAAAGGACAATAAAAAAGCACTAAAAATTAATAAACGAATTCACTCTTAGTAGACTCGATTGTCTGATAAGTTTGACGTCTGATAAGTTTGGTAAAACATACTTAATAAGACTCAAGACTCTCTCGTACCAAAATATAATTTCATTTATCGTTAATGTGAATGGGGAAACTGTTAATTTCATTTACTTCTTCGTTCTAACGCAAGCTTAACAGCTTCGTTCTTTGTATTGTTTGATAATCGTATTTTTCTATGTGACATAATTATCGTTCCTCAACAACCCTTTGACTAAGTTTGCATTAAAATCTGGGAATAATAAGAGACCATATCTTCGTCTATATTTCATAGAGATTATGTTTTATTTATATCAAAACTTTATTTATGAAATTCGACTTTTTGCAAACCATGCCTCGCCAAAATCGCTATGAAGAAGCAAATTCAGATGATTTAATCTAAATCGAAATGCGAAGAAATGGATTAAAATTATCATTTTCTTTTCCTTAATTCAATGAAAATTTAATTGTAATTGACGCAAAGTTAAAGAGAAAAACGATGAAGTTCATTAAATAAATAACATTTTTAAAATACTATTTTTATTTTGACTGATAGCAAGCTTCGACCTTTATTTGGTGAAATAAAATCCTTTTGCCATTTAATAAACTACGGCAGCCCGCTCTTTGTCTTAATCATGAACTCTGCATGTAATCTCACAAGTTACTGCAGAAACAAATTTTAGAAATACCAAGATTTTAATGTTTTTCTAAAACCAATGAGTCCCACTCTCATTAGACGGCACTGGTATGTTATACAAACTATTTATTTAAACGGTACTTCACATAAAAGTGCAGATGGTAGTCCACTACTAAGCGTGGTGGTATAATACGAAGCTTTTCATTATTTCGTGCTGATATAAAACGAAACATCTTATTTATTCCCTACTACGACATTGACGTCACGGTATGACAGGTCGCAACCGGCAATATATTTAAAGGCTGTAAAGACATTTGCGAATAATAAGCAGTGTAAAGTCACTATCATGTTGATCGATTTATTTACTAAAATCATGACAAATAGAAACCGTTAGACTTAGGCACATATAGTTTTCCACTTAAATCACATAGTTTATTTCACCAAAACAATTTTACTAAACGATTAAAAACTTAAGGAAGACAAAATCCGTAAATTTAACCAGAAAGCCGAAGTCAGTTAGATAGAAATTCTATCAATGGAATACCTAATAATTAACGCCTAACGTCCAAAATTATTAACAATTAATTTAACTGAAATCAAGAGTCATTAGCAGTTGGAGGTTATCTATTTCTGGAACGATATCTCAAAATTCAGGAATAACATGGATAATTCCAACGGGTAGAATACTGAAAAAAGTTAAGTAGGTAAAATTCCAAAATATGTAACTAAATATCGATAAACTGAGACACGATTCAAATTCCTTTCAGTAAGAAACGCTATTAGTTATCAACATTTGCGTATCTAATATTTCTTGAAGCCACCGCAACAACATTAAATAGAAAATAGGTTTAGTTAAATTCCTTTAGTTAGAATTTCTGCGATAATCTTCTAATATTTAATAAAAATTACATGCCGCTTTTAGTAAATTTTCATCAGTTACCAAGGTATAAAATATTTAAACATTTAAGCACGTTATTATCAATTTGCTACTTTTCCAATACTAATCGTTGCTATCAAAAATAATATTCTAAAGCCAACGAGTTATACTGTACGCTCTAACTTTATTTCAATTAAAGGTTTACTTTGATACTAGATCATTTCAGTGTCTTTAAAAGACATTTAACCAATATTCAAAAACTAATTGGATTCCTCCAATTTTAAAATAAATTTTGATTCATTCATAGCTGCTTAATATTCATACATGAGAACTTGCATAAATGCCACAATATCAAAACGCTACTGCAATAAACAAATGTTTTACAAAATTACTTAGGGTTTCGTACCTCAAAAGTAAAAAAGGAACCTTTATATTAGGATCACTTCATTTTCCATTTGTCTGTAAAGTTGTATCAAATTAAAATTAATATCAAATACTTGGACCTAAGGTGCCTTGGAGCTGTAAAAAAAGCAAGCTTCTGAGTCAAAGAAATCAAGAAGAACGGAGAACAAAGAAAAAATACGGTCATTTATTGACGCATATTTTGACACTCACAAATAAATCAAAACGTGTAGAGTACTTCCCGTTCACCTAGAATCATGAAATTTAGCAAACAACACAAGTAAAGAAAAATTCCGAAAATCGTTAATTTGTAATTAAATCACATGAAAAAAAATTAAATACACACCCGTGAAAAATACATATGTTTTCGTTCAAAAAACTTAAAATTAGTTTAATAGGGAAATAATATACCATTAAGTGTTTATAAACGCCAAAGCCCGTGTAGTGCGATTTCCACTCGTGCTTGACTGTTTTTTTTATATTCTTTCTTATTAAAATATTACTTCGCTTAGCGATGAATTAGTAATAGAGTGCTTAATTCTATTTTACGTCGAGGTCTGGTATCAAATTTGCAACTTTTCTTTTCGTTTGCTCAGTTAATTATCAAAAATTCGCAAGTAATGTAATCACATTGACGAAATAAACTATATTTTATTGTTATAGTCATATAACTATCCATATATCGGAGCGAGTAAATTAACTTTATTTTCCAGGTTCGTTCGCTATTTCTTGTCTGAAGTATATGGTTCAAGCAACTCGAGATAAACGACTTTTAAACGGAATGTATATTTTCACGACACTATTTTTGTTTCATGGTTAACCGCTTTCTTTTTATTTATTTAGCACATTGAAATAACCTTGTGCAATATATTTTTCGTAGGTGTAACAAATAAATTAAGACGTCAAATTAAAACATTATATAGGTGTTGGCGAAGTAGGGCCTAAAAACAATAAAACTTGACGTTTTTCTTATATATGCCCACCTCCATTCATAAAGACATTTCCACTTATATTCAGATTCCATTAATGAATCTATAATGCTGACTCTATTAATACTTATTTTGTGCCGTAATCCGAGTTTCTTTTCATTAAAATTCTCTAAATATTTGAAGTGTTTAACTTTTGTAAAATTATAAATTTCAGAATGAAATTTTTATTAATTAATTTAACTTTCTGTTCTTAAATAAATTTCATTTCAATTGAGGTTCTTGTAAATTTTTTTAAACATTTCTAATCTTTGAAATTTAAAAGACTTATAACCTTGTTGCAATTTATTATTTAACTGTTAAATTAAAAAGTTTGGTTCATCGTTTTGATCAAATATTAGTCAATTTACGGTATAAATAAATAACCCAAAATAAAATAATATTTACAATAATATTTTATTTTAAATAATCAAATTTCTTTAAATAATTGCAGTTGTGGTCCATCTACAGTAATTCAATTTTTTTCAGGTAGAGAATATCATGACAAGTAATTTAAAAAACATTATTTCCGCGAAAATCAATAGTTTAGAAGATATGATTTTTGCTACTTTTTTGAGAAACCTTCACTCCAGCCATACAAGTAATTTTATTCAAAAACTATTCCTCTAAATCTCATGATATTTGATATGAAAATTGAGTAGTTATGTAGAAAATTTACAGTGAGCGATTTTTGTATTAATTCTCAACTTCTACTATTGTTTCGAACTTGATGTTCATATTCTCTGATTTCAAAAAAATACATACATCTAAAAAATCACTATTTGTGAAATAATACTGCAAGATGTCATACACCTAATTAAATTTTGTACACAGAATCAGCTTTATATTTTAACACCACATTTTGTTAAGGTTTCTCTTTAAATTAATAGGTTTTGTCGACTGCCGATATAAAGAAATGACACGTAACCAAAAGTGCATGGGCTCAGATTCCAATCAGATCAGATAACATTTTATAAACCGCTACTATAATAATCGCCAATTTCAACGTAACATCGAAACTAAATGGAACTACGTGATGTAGTATTATACGCGTATGTACATTATTTAAATTATTAACCATGGCCTAGGTTTCGCGCTATGACAACACAAGTTGTGGTTTATAATTTAAACAAAATAGATATAATACTACCTCACGTAGTTTAATTTAGTTGTGAATAAAAATTAAGTGATAATGAATTCCTACAAAATTAACGACAAATATATTCAATGATCTGGAAACTAAAAAGCTACCTTCCTCCCATTACATTTACTGTGCTAATATGTCTGTTGCTATTCAAGGTTGGTTTCATAATTCGAAACCGTTTGTTGTGTCCTAAGAAATGCTGAATTTTTTTTATTACATACTTCATTTAAACCCTCAAATATATAAATGGAAGATCGAAACGTAAGAGAGAAAATATCGATTAACATTTAAAAATATAATTTACAAAAAATTGTCTAATTGTTTAGAAATGAAACGTGTACTTAAATAATCCTACATAAATTTTGTTTAATAAAAATTCCTCAAACCAATTAAGTTCTTATATCTTTTAAATTTATGTAATTCGGAAGTTTATTTATGGTCGGTAATCTAAAAAAGATTAGTAAAAATTGAAGAAACTAAATAACACTTTTACAATATCAATGTTTTATGTTATTTTTACCACTTAGATTAAGAGTAAGAAAATAAAAATTAAAGCCAGAATTATCTATTTATGTTAATATTTTATTGTTTAAAATTGATACGAAACTCAATCTGATATACGCAGATAAAACTGCAATTCTCAACGTGAAATATCGCATCACACAATGTTTATTTCACGATACCTATCTCACTTTCTCTGACTTTAAAGTCAAAAACCATTTCCACAATTTCGAACCCTCCAAAGTAAGATCCGTATAAACCGGAATCCTTCTCAATTCGAGTTATAACTCGATAACGTGCATGACCTCGTTTACTCAACCCATAATTATGCAATAAAGCGCAAACTTCATAAGCCACCGTTGATGAAACTCACTCGAGCCGCGCCAGTAGTCGAATTCTTGTTTCTCTTTTCGAGCAAGAATAAGAAAGAAATTATTGTATTGAAAAAAAAATTCCCAAAAATAAGTCGACCTTTCTTCAAAGTTCTTAAAAGTTTTTAGATGTTTAAAATTTATATTTTCTTCTCTAATTCGTTTTCTGCGATAAATATTATTAATTTAAGCAAAACTTAAGCATATTTTCCCCATCCATACAGTGAGGGCAATTTGCAGTGGCGACGGAGAAGCAAACGTGATTCCACCACTACAACATTTTGTTTCCTAATAATAAAAGAGAAAAATATTATTCATTGCATCCTCATAAAATATATGTACAATATTGCCTTTAGCGTAATATTTAAATATAATTAGGAGACGAAACGTTGTAGCAATTCGTATTCTAATAATCAAACAGAAGAATATTATTTACAGCATCCTCACAAAATATATGTACAATCTTGCGTTTAGCGAAATATTTAATCGGCGTATTTGTTTGCGTTGTCTTAAAAAAAATATTGTACAAACAAAAGTTAATTTAATTGGAATATTTTTTTGCAATGTGGCGACTTTAATTTACTTTGAGTAAAATTAACACCTGGTATTGTTTCTTTAGGAAATCCGATTATCTCTGATGTTTGTCTTCTTGCCGACGTTGCCATTTTGGAGTTGACAAATATTTGAATATACTCTAAATATATATAAATTTTTGAAATAAATGTGTCCTAACGACATTTACAGAATTATATGAATTATTTACTCAAAACATGTAAATAGTGTGGAAATGGGTTGAATATGTTTATGTTTTGAGCAGGTCGTTAAATTTTCTTGACGGAGAATGTTTTTTTCATTTGTTTAATATTTTGTAAGAATAGGCTTAAAAATTGTTTATCGCTCAGACAAATCTAAAAAAAATTATAAAAATTGAAAATTAGGTGCAAATTGCACTGAAATTATCGAGATCGAAAAGTATTAGCGCAATTAATTGTTACAAATAATTTAACTGTTTATTTCCTTGTAACTACTGATCCAGTGGTTTTAAAGAAATATTTTTTTTACAAAAATACTTCTCAGGATGTAACGAACAACTTTTGTCCCTACACGTTTTTAAAAATGTTTCATCTGGTTCAGTCGAAACACTTCCCAATCCGTGCATATGCGATTTGATACGATGTCGAAGTCACATAATTTAAGTGCATTACTATTCATAATTTAAGTGGGGCTCACGGCACGAAATAATAATTGTGTAATTATAACTTTCACTTGAACGATTTTTTTTAATTAGTAACAATTAAAAACGAAGGGTTAATGATATTTTTCTTAAATAGGGATTTCATCAAGTCACCATTTTTTCACATTTCAAATCTTAAAAACTACGTAACCGTAATTTTTCCGTTTTTTTCGGAGAAATGAAATTACTGTTTCATAATCCATTCTATTTCTTTTATCAGTTTGATTTAAAAATAGTTAAGCCAAACTTGAATTGAATTTCGAAACAATTATTTACCAAAAATTCTTAAATAACAATACGTGCAACTTGCATGTGACAATCGAATAATTAGACTTTCCGATAACAAAAAGTAGAGTATAACAATTTCCTTTATTGAAGTAATTGAATATAATTGCTATTAAACTCCCAGTCCAATGACTTTCTTTTCAATCTATAAAATTAAAAAGTAATTATAAATCAAATACGTTACTCATAAAATAATCTTAATTTCTTCTATTAAAACGTACTATGAAAAAAAACCAAAGTAGCCCTTTGGTTTACTTAGAAGTCATCAGATCAAGTTAAATTCATGATGTGTTTTTTGTTTATGCAAATAATAGCGGAAATACAATCTTAAAAATTCACGTTGTTTATTTCGTTTCTAAAATTAATTTACATATGTGAAAATGTAAAAGTCGATCATACTATGATATCACTTATACCAAATATCGACAACACATTCACCATCCTGATGATACCCTTTGCAGATGTTAGTGTGACCACAGTTCAGAAATGCTACTCGTAATTCAGCGCTACCTTACGAGTACCCTCTTATCATCCTGCATATAAATGATACGTAACAATAACTTATGAGGCAGCTCACCGTTCCAACTGAATTCGTGAATTTTCACTTTAATATTCCTCGTATGTTCTCAAGTGGAAAATACGTTGCATGGTCGCCGACGTGTCACCGATATCTTTAGTGCTTCTCTCAAAGGAAAGTGGGGTGAATTATTAATCAATGGCTTATTCTATGGAAATAGGCAAAAATTAATTTATTTTATTTTAATTTTGGCACTTTCGCTTTATCAAAACTGTAATAATTACTGTAAGGTAAAAAGAAACAAGTAAATTAATTTATTGTATCCTAGAGATATTGCTGAACATAAACATATGACTTTGTAAACTTATAAACTTTACCTCTTAAAAAAACACAAGCTCGTAAAAGCAGTGTGGTTTACAAGTATTTAGTGTATGCGAAACAACAATTAATGTATACAGCAAAGTACTTATAGAGGAATCGCCATAAGAACTAATAGCAATTGAGATGGCCACGTTTGGAATCGTAATTTACGTTTAGAACTCCATCTTTTGCACGAAAATGCGCGACCAAGAACTTTTCACTTTAGACTATCTTGAATTTTCAACTTCTAAGAAATTGGGAGAATCTGTAGGAAAGTTCATCACACTCTGTGGAGATGCAACATTTTTTATGAGTTTTCATTACGTTTTCCAATAAATTTAAATATTCTATATTATTTAGGAAAAGACGTCAAAGGTTTACAAATGCAACTCCTATTGCCTTTAACATCGCCCGATGGTCGTAGTTCTCTCTCGTACCCTCGCTACACCTTAAATAAAACATTGCAATAAATTTTGGCTCTCAAAGGAGATGTTTTCAACAGAGATGATATACGTGACAAACTCGAATCAATTACTTTACCTGAGATTATCTAATTTAATAAAATGGTTACATTTTATTGACGGGAATGCCGTTTTCCAAAAAAAGAGGGTTCTTTTTCTATTCCCATGTTACTTCCAAAACCAATGAAAGACAGTTGCATTTAAAATAATACACAACTTTTTGAAATATACACAAAACTAAATCTGCTATACGCGAATATAATATAAATTGATATGCCATATCGAGGATCAACAACAACAAGTTTTTTGACTATTTCATAATTTCTTCAGAGCATACAATAGCTTTTTTGGTTTCAAATATTTTTAAATTATCTAAATAGTATCGAGAATATTGATATATTACAATTTTTCGGTTTCAGGTCTTCCAAAATAAATTCCATATAGACCAACCATTTTGTTGGAAATCAGTGAGGTATTAAATCGTGTTTAACTACGTGCAATATGATAAGGTGCAAGCACCCGGTGTAGTAAAAGCATTGTTAATGATACGTCTTTCTTTCAACGTTCGGAAGTCAATTATACTAACTCTTCAAGCGAAATGCATAGTTACTTTACTTCATTTGGATGATATGGAGGTAATCGATTCACTTAAACTTATTAAATCCCGTTCGATTTTTATAACCGTTTTTGAGATATATGGAGATACGTGCCATTCTATTTGAGCAAAACTAAAGATAATTTTTTTTTTGTATTATTGTTACCAATTGTATCGTATTTTTGCTATTTCGTGATAGTCAATGCTAAATTGTTCAGTTTCAAATTCTAAAAAATATCAGCTTTTTAGAAAATTATATTCTGTTTTAATGTTATGAACCGTTTTCCGTTGCAAAATAGGACAATAAAAATATTTTTGAGTTGAAGAAAATAAACTAATATAGTATGTCACATTGAAACTTAAAACCGCAATACATATGTCTTTTCTAATTTTATACTGTAAGCTTTTTAACTTACAAGTTTGTGCCTTAAATTTGTACATTTGGTTAAAAACAAAAACCGTTAAGAATGGTGTTAGTCAATTAACAGTAAATAAATACGTAAAAAAATATTAAAACAAAAGGCAATCATGTTTCATTCCCATATCAGAGCAAATCTTGGGTTACGGCAAGTTTACACTACAATCTCGGACTCTAATTGAAAATAACGTTCCATCCTGTCCAGCTTAGAATATTATTCGATATGATTCATAAATCATATCGAATAATATTCACCATTAATTTACGTCACGTTTCCCCTCATAAATGGTAACACTTGCATCTAAACTACTTGTATACTAAATGTTACTTGTATGTTTGAGCACGTAAGGGACGTAAACTCAAGTAAGATTCCGATTATTGAACTATTCCGAATTTCCGAACTCGTCAATAATTAACTAGTTGACTAAAAATGTATTTTCACAGAATATCGTTAATAAGTGTATGCTCCATAATTCTATAGCAATAAATTATTCGGAGCGTGCCTAGGTTCTTAGCGTAGTTTGTGAAATTCTAGAATACATACTATAGTATTTGATAGCTTATTTCAAATCTAGAATTCATACTATAGTATTTGATAGCTTATTTCAAATAGTATAGCTACAATGTTGGTGTCAACAATTTCATCATGTCCATCCGTCCGTCATCCAGTCTATCCGTCACCGGCTTACAATTTTTACAGTATTAGGTCTGTGTCCATGAATGGTTGATGATGTCCGTGAAGTAGAGCATTCACATAGAGATCTAGTTTAATAAGTAGCAAAATATTAAACATGTTTTTAATGTTTCTTCAAACACATTTTTTTAATGAACACATTTTTTTTTGAGTCGCTCGTCTCGTTGATTACCATTGAAGAAAGGTCTTTTGAAATCATATTTAAACTTCATTTACTTTCTTTTGTTTTTAGATATATTTTGTAATTAATACGTTTGAAAATAACGAGCAGTATACTCACCCGCCCACCCTCAATATTTCAAGCATGGACTTGAAAATTCTGAAAAATTTGAAGTACCAGCATTTCAACTTTTTTTCACGATATGGAAAGTTGTTATTTTAATATGAAAAACAAATTTTGAAAATTGTGTTGATTCTTTAATTTCGTTAATCAGTTTAACTTTGAAATAAAAATTACAATTTTTGTATTTTATCTTATCATTTTCTCATTTTAGACTCAACGGATTCAAGCCAAGCGTGAATGCATGTAGCATTTGTGCAAAGATGTGGTTGCTCCATGTTTTATAAATGAAATTATTAAGTCAAACGCTCACTTCTTAAGCGAATTTTTGTATGGAATGGTCAACACAGATCCATCTTTACCTTTCCCCGCGCTCACTTCAATAACAAGTTCTTGTCTGCTTTACCAATCCCGAAGTAAAATTTTGAGGAGATCCTCCATAAATTCCATAAACTGTATTTTTTTAAATTCAAATATTTGGGTCGTTAGATTACAACAACAACATCATATTATGACAATTAACTAGAATTTTTAAACTAATTCATTTTGAAAGAATTTTTCCGGCAAGAGTGAGACAGCAATTTTTTCGGGTGTAATGAATAACCTCCAAATTCCGAATTGATTAATATAAACAAAAAATAATACATCTTTTCAAATTTTAACCATATTTAAATATTTTTAACATGACAAAAAATAATCATTTATAACAACGATTTTTAAAAGGCCGGATTATTTAGATTTATCGTGAAAACTTTTATCGTGAAACGTATTTTTAATGATACTTTTTTAAATCTTAATGTGGGATTTTTTTGCCACGTGTGAGGTTATTTTTTGCCATGTGTGAGGAAATAAATTATGAAATAATCAGATGTATTCGTTTGATTGGAATATTAAATCTGTGTCACGTAAAAATATCACACACCCTGCTTTGAAACTAATACGACACAAACAATTTATTGCTTTTCTGAATACGAACCATACCCTCGTGACGTTTCACCGAGCACGAAATTGTCAGAGAGACTAGTAATTCATGTGAAAGTTTTCAAACTCTGAACAATTTTGTTATCAATAACTCAAGCTTCTTTCATTTTAAATTGGTCTATTAATAGTTAAAGATTGAATTCAACAACATTGTTTCCAGATAAATGCCGGTTACTTTAATACTGAGATTTATAGAGAAACCCCTACAACTGATTACATGTAGCGGAAGCATTATATTAAACTGCTACGTTTTTAGACTGTACGTATAAAAGACGCCTTTAAATTACGATTTCGGGCAAACCATTTACAATTTGTGACCTGATCTCAACCAAGTAAAAAATTGTACACATTGCTAAATAACTAATATAAGTTAATTGCTATAATCGAACACGATAATCTTGATACGCTGTACTAAACGTCTTCAAATCTAGGTTGCAACTTTTTTGGTGGATGATGATGATTACTCAAAAACTACGGCAGAAATTAAGGTGAATTTCATTGTGATAATACTCACTTTTCAATAAGTTTACAGACATGCGTACGACAATTTTCATTTGTAATCTTAAAAAAATCGGTGTTTTTTTGTGAAGTAAGATTACTTCGCAAATTTTCTAAAATTGTGTGATGCAAATATTTTAAATAATAAAGAGAAAGTAATTATATGTCCAAACTAATAGAAAAAGATATTTTGAAAAAGTAGGAAAACGAAATAATTTAAATGGTAAAATAAAGGTTTTATTGTTTAAAATTACATAAAGTACTTCAGAAACCTAAATAATAAATAAATATTCATCATAAGTCAGAATTTGCATAATATTTATGTCTCTGCTGATTTTCATTCTAAGTATGATAATTATGTCATAATATTTATAAAATATTTGAAAACTATAGGAGAAAAGTAATGTCAATGTGGAGTAACAAAACATGAAAATTACATTTGAAAAAAAAGAAAATGTGGGCATATGAAAAAATGAACTGAAAAACTAAATGTGTGGAGAGGATACCCGAAGCCCCATTTATAATTTATTTAGTAATGTAAATTGCGCGACAGATATATAACTTTGTATTAAAATCTTTACTTCTAGTATTGGTAAAGTAACTTAATATTTCGGTAATCACAATAAATGAACAATGTATTTTTTGATAATTTTAAACTGAATATAAATCAGGAATTGAAATGAAAAAACGCTTGTTTATTTGTCCGTATATTAGATGATACTATTTTGTGATACATACAAAAACATGAGTGAATGCTTACGCATATGCATAAAATACACAATTTTATGGTGATAATTATAAGCATATAAATAATGTAAAGCAGGAATATATAGCTGAACATAAAGCAGGGATCGAAATGAAAATCTCGAATTGTTGTGTCCATACGTTTTATGATATTATTTTGTGGTGGTAGTAAAAACATACAAAAATATGATTTAATGCTTAAACATATGCACAAAATACACTATTTTATGGTGGTAATTACTACCATAGAAGGAAGATAAAACAGAAATATAAAGCTGAACAGAAAGCAGGAATCGAAATGAAAAAAACACTTGTTGTCGTGTTCATACATTTGATGATATTATTTCATGGTGGTAGTAATAACATACAAAAATATGAGTAAATGCTTTACACAAATGCGTTAGAAAGTATAATATTTGCTGTCAAAACTCAACGTAAACAGTGGCTTATTTTCACAAAATATTTCATTAGATACCTTGCTGCCTATTAATTTTTCATCAGAAAATTTAACATAAATTAAAACAAACGTTAAACGAGTTAATCTACTTCTGTTAAAACTATTACGCTCTCGACGCATTTTGGCCGCAATTTAAATATTCCCATTAAAATATTCTAGCCAATCTGAAATCATCGATTATCTCTAAAATTAACCTACAATTTCTTTCGTCTTAAAGTATAGTATTTTTATTATAATCCACCTACCCAAACGCTAAATAAGATAATTACTGGAATACAAAGTAGTATCAGCACTGTTAAAACTGAAAGTCTCCCAGTATGCAATCACATACTTTGATATTTTACAACTTTATACGACTAAGTAAAATATTACACTGATTTTTCATTACACTCTAACAGTGTCTAAACTCACTCGGATAGAATAAATACTTTTAATAAGAAGAATAGATGCTGGATCATCTTAGAATAAATGCTGGATTATCACGGGACCAAACTCTCCATATATGAGCACATAGTCCGCTTTGCGGTCGTAGTCTCCAGACCAAGACCAAGGGCATGAACTTATATGCATATGCTTGATTTGAAAAAAAAATAGTATAATTGAATAAAGAAAATCGTTTGATATGTATTCAAAAGAATGAACGCAGTTTAAATAAATGAAGCATAATTTTCATCACAAATATATCATTTATTTAAAAAAATTCACTGCAAGTCACAAAGCAAAGGATATACAATGGTGAACTTAATTTTTTCAACGAGCTCAATACGACAAGTGGTTAAGTGATTAAGTAAGAGTAAATATTAGTTCAGCGGTATCAGTATACAATTGTCAGACACTTATTAATTAAAAATAAAAGATGTTGCTGGAAAACAATGACGGATAAGGGTGGTATGCATAGTACTTTAATGTACAAGAGGTTATTTTACTTGAATAGATAATTGCATCGATTTATTATATTTAAATTTTTTCCCACATTTAAAGTATGAAAGGACGAAAAAATTACCATCGATTTGTGCACTAGACAAATATCAGTGGTAAGATATAGATATTCAAAAATTTAAACCGAATCTGCGGTGCACCCAGAAGTTATTTGTGAACACACACCGATGATTAAAGAACGTTTGTCCTAAAAATTCTGTAACATATTTGTTAAAATATTGGACGCAAACAGACTATGCTAAATCTATTATATGACTTCTGGAAAATAAATACTCTCAATCATTTTTATGTGATGTGATTTCATTACATTCGATACGTGTCTATTCTTGGGGAAGAGCAGCACACTTTATTTTCTCAATAATATACTCCAAACGTAACTTATTAAGTCAGTTCATGAATACAATTTTCTTTGTCTCCAGTAACTGACTGGTCCCCTTTAAATCCCAACTGCGCCCCGAATGAGACAAAATAATGAACTCCTAGGCGATCGTCCACATCTTCTATGTCCCTCTTCTGAATAACATTAACATAAAAAATTTAGAAAAAATATTAGAGCAAAAGCTGATAGTATAGTGTACTTTATGCATATGTGTAAGCATTCACTTATGTGTTTCTACTTATTTTGCCTTATGAGCATATTAAACCTATTGTTGGTGCTTAAATTTTTGCGGAAAGTTAAAAATATTGATTACTGAATTACATATATTTAAATGTCCAATACCATTCAAATGCGTTGTTAAAATTTTTAAGAAAATATGTAAGATGGTTGGCTTTTTTCATATATACTTTGAATGAGTATAAATGTATTACAACAATGCTCACGTAGAATTTTTATGTTTCATAAATTTCTTATATTTAAAAGATTTCTAGTAAGTTTTAAGTTTAGTTTCGAAAGTAAAATTTTCAGCGTTAATGTTAAAAATAACATGCGTTCAAAAATAGTTTTTTCGGTGGAAGAGTTCATTTGTAATATTTATTTGAAAATTTCTTCAAACGGTTGAACAATCAATTAAAATATTTCCCAAGATACAAATAATAAAACGCCTTTTAGTTAATTATGAGAGGGTTGCCTAAATATACGGGAAAAGAAAAATAATGAACGTTATTTATAATAAGGAAACCGTTCAGATAGGTATTAAACTTGCAGATAAATGGTTCTGGACACATGTCGTCATAGTGAATTTCGAAATAATTGATTACACACACAGATAGTTGTTATTTCAAAATTGATTGCTGTCTAATCGAAAAAATAGCATTACGTGAAAAAAACTATTTCCTCTAAACTAAATGAGATATGAAAACGGATTTTTTATTTGATGTTCAGTCTGACCTTACCTAATTACATAGATTCATTTAGAAATGTTTTCCAAATCCTTTAGAAAAAAAATGAAGGAAATAAAATTTTCCTCTATTATTCATCAAGACGAGATTAAATTATAAGGATATACAAAAAAATTAATATATTTAATAGCCTCTATTAGAACTTAATAAATTTATTAATGTTAAAAAATAACATTACGTAAAACAAAATATTGTAGTTTAAAACATCAATAATTTTATAAAGAAAATTACTAACAAGTTTTAAGTTTAGAACGTTCGATTGCTAAAAAAAATCATTTTCTTATTTTAACATTGCAAAACGAACGAACTGATTCAGAAATACCGTAAAGTGAGAGTATCCAACTAAATACGGTGATATGTAATAAAACATAACGGCTCATTCAGTTTGAAGCAGACAATATGTCGTTATTTACAAGCAACAAGAGCGAACACTACAACCAGCCACTGCAACCGACTCAAGCTTTGAACCCCGCGTTACATCGTTGCGCCTCCAGGAAACTATCGTCTTGTATGCACTTGTATCCACCTACACGAGAAACTTGCTCAGTGAGCACTTACAAGCGAATTCGTTTTTACACTAACTGTACTTGGTAACTCGTGTTATAGTTCAAATAACAGCAATTGTTACCAGTTCCTGGCAAGTAATATCGCATTATTACTTTGCATAGAAATTATGTTAGCGACTCTTTTTCCGTCGATTGGTAAACTGTTAAACATAATCCTACGGATTTTCACGACAATTTTTCAAACAGTTTAATTTTTATAAACAATTTTCTACAAAAACTACTTCATTCGTGGATGGCGACTCTTCTCAATCTTAATTTTATGAAGATTTTTTCCCATTTCCTTCTACTCCCTATTGTTTTTAAATATTCACCTTTTTTAAGGAAAGCTTCTTAACGCAAGCTTCGGCATCGAGAGTCAGCGAAGAAAATCCGACCGAGACGAGACGCAAGTGACTTTATACATACGGAGGAATTTCGATGCGGCCACGTTTACCTACAGTCTCTAAGGCTACATTTATAAACGTGTCGATCCAGAAAATGTGAGTCGATATCGATAGTGCGTTATGCATTCCAATTACACATAATTTATACAGATTAATAAAGGTGTAAATAAATATTTCTTTCTTACCTCATATTTTTTATATAAGTTTTAATGGTAAATTTTAAATAAATAGTAAACATAGTACATATTTTTTAATATTTTGTTTTGTTTACAGAATGAAAGTAATAACAGAGGGAGATAATCTATTATTATATACGAAAGCTTAAGAAACTCGTTTTGGTGGTGTGCCCAATAATCAACACACCCGTCTTTTTAACTAGCAATAATCAACACACTCGTCTTTTTAACTACCAATAATCAACACACCCGTCTTTTTAACTTTAAAAAAAATTTCAAAGTTTCGTTGGTAGTATAAAACCCAGTTACCATAAGCATTAGCGGGCCGCTCTTTGTCTTAATCACGCGCTCTTCAGGTAACCTGTTAGCTTGGTCTACGAAAGCAATTTCATTTTACTTCAGCACCACCTGACAGATCTCACTTATAATCTCGTTGTCTCCAAATTGCGCAATATGATATATCCAGAGGCAGCCATCTGATACCCTTGCGATACTACTAGCTTGAGCAAATGTTGAATTTATTTCGCCTGCCTTATGCAGTGACACAGTATGAATGGAGCAATACAATATCAAGAAAACGTTACTATTCACAAATATATAAAACGAATAACTTACATGTAACATTTTCGATTCTGCTGCGAATGTGAAGTTATTTGTTCCTTAATGCTATATTGTGTTTACTCAATATTTTATAGGCATCATAATGTAAATTAAGAGTCTCAAGAATTTTTTCTCGAATGGATTTTAAATAAAAGCAAAAAAGGACCAGTTGCTTGCTACCAACAAGACATTATCTACACTACTATGCAAATTAAGAAGTGTTTTTGAATTTCCAATCGGTAAGAATAAGAAATTGATGTGATCATGTTAAGAAATTTATTACTCAGGCTACAATAAGGATATCTTAACTCATAGGAATTTATTGTTTGTGGACTAAAGTTAATCTTTGCTTTTCTAAATTAATATTTGCTAATAGCCCACCTGAATATGTAATTGTGAATAATGAATTTCTACAAAATTAACGCCAAATATATCCAATCAATGACTAAAATTAACTTTGTATTCTGAAAACTGACTAGTTTTCCAAACTTGCCAAACATCCAATTTATGCATTTTTACACTACAAAAAATCGTATTATAAAAATTCAAAACAAATAATATTTAACGGTGTAATATATTTTCCATACCCGTACTTCGTTGTAAATGCCCCATGGCTTCAATTTAGTTAATATTGGAAAATTAATCACATCAAAAATTCACGTTCCCGAAATAAAAATATCATGTGATATTTACAACAGGAGGAGTATTAATTGTTGGAAAACTCAACATTCACATCACTTATTATTTTGTTTCTCAAAATTAATTAAGGTCCATAAGTTTGTACGCCATCGCTGCCGCAATTTAAATCATTGACATGGAATTCCTTAATTCATGTCGTCAGTGGGTCGACTTTACCCGTAAACTAGTACAGCCTATTTAGATGTGATAATTCACCTTTTAATTTCATTGTTATGCAATTATCCTGAATACTCTCTCAAGTTATTTCGAAAGTTTATCTCATAGGAAGTGAAGACTGGTTACTTTAATAAAAATGACCACTTTAAAGCTTAATAGTTCATAAACTGATCCATGTATTGAAAAAATGTCCATGACTTAGTTTCAATATATTTAAAAGATAGTATTAGATATTCGACCGTAAACAATGAGCTATGCGAAGTAAAATCACTTTCACTTTACATGTAGGAGAGGTACCAAAAAAATCTTTAAATGTTCATAACCTTGCAGCTTTTTTGTAAATAAAGCCATGAATGCCTTTCAAGGACACAAACTTTATAAATGATGACCAAGAAGAGAGCAAAGATCGGTTTTTGTTAAAAGCGTTAAATAGATTTTGAGAGAACGGTCTTTCTCCACATTTGTAGAGTTAAGAGAAAAGTCAAAAAACGAAATAAAAAAAGTGGATTTCGCATCAATATGTGTTGTGAACAGCACGGAAAATGTGTCTTCATTTAAAATTGTTTCCATTTTGTAGAAGCATCCAAAACTAAAGTTTTGGGTATTGGTATCCCTTACGACACAAAAATCAGATTCAAATCAATGAGACACTCACTCGTTAAACGATGCCAGGATGCTAAAAAACAGTTATTAAACTCGATTGTAGTTCACTACTAAGTGCATTGTATTTAATCGGAGGCTGCTCAACATTTTCGACGAAGATAGTTTATCACAGTATAAGAGGATAACTTAAAAAACTGTAAAGATGTTCGCGAATAACAAACAGAATAGTTCTTATTGAGCTGATGACCTTATTTACCAAAATCATGGAAAATAAAACCGTAAGACTAAGATATGTAGTCTTCTACTTGATCATATAGTTCTCCCTTTAATCACATGCTTTGGTTCAGCAAGACAGTTTAGCCAATAAATTCAACGTTCTATGATTGCAGAAATTAAGCACATTAATCATAAGACCGAAATTAGTTTGATACCATCGATAAATTATTTGTCATGTGCGTTAATAAGCAAACTTTTTGTTGTCAAATAATTTGACTAACATGAAAAGTATCGTCACTAATTGAACATTTTCTATTTCCAAAACGGTATCAGAAAAGTATACAAATAACCTAATAGTTCCAATACGGAAAAATTTAAGTAAATAAGGTAATAAAATTGTTAAGTAGAAAGACTGAAAATATTTTCACATTCTTGTCGCTAATCAACTCGATATCAGTATTTGCGTCTCTGCAACGCTGTTACGGTGGGTTAATGCTATAGCATTAAGCGGCCATAACAGCATCAAACAAGAAATATTATAATCTGGGGATAGAATATTACTTGAGAAACGTTTTGTTTTTTTTTTTGAAGTATTTTTGACCGCAATCATATTTCAAAGGATACGATCAATATAATTTGGTATAATGTGCAGTTGAGTAATATGGTTTGCTTAAATTTCTTTAAATAGAATTTGGGGGTTAAGATTCGATATTAATACAAATTACACCACAGTTTTCTAAAAATTTCCTTCCGCTACTTATATATGAAATATTTAAATATGGATAGAAATTAATTTTATTATATCTTAACATAAGTATGTGAAAAATATCATATCATCAATTTTTTAAGAAAATGTATTACTGCTTTAACGTTCCATACCGATATCTCGAATTATTTATCTCAACGTAAATATCAACGATCCATTGAATATGAAATTTAAAAAATTTAGTGCTTTAATTGAAATAAGAAAAAAAGCTGGGTAAACTGCCTTTTTAATTTTTGTATGAACACTTAGAAAAAGCAAAAATAGTGCAAAATATGCGAGTTTAATATATTACTACGCTAAATTTCAAGTTATGCAGAATAAAATGTAATACTACATGAAATTTCAATTTTCAATGTACCACAATTCCTGAAAAAATCAACTGTGAAATAAACGGAAAGACAGACGTGTGAAAAATCTCACGGGGGTCCTATTTTACAGTTTGAAAAGTTATTAAATATTTCAATGAAACTGCACAAAGGTAGTTTGCCAACAACTGGTTCGAGCCCGGGTCATAGGCCAAGCATTAAAACACGGATAAAAATGACACAAGGTAAATTCGTTAGTAAGCCAATAAATATTGATGATAATAAATAAAAAAATATAAACACAGTAAACCAAGTCGGTTTCACTCGCAATGTGCACCGTGCAAATACTATGACAAACATGAAATGAAATATTGAAGCGAGGAACAAAGCGATGTTAAACCAACCGACCACGGCGACATGATGCAATGATCTGAGTTGACTCGGACACTTCTTGCGGCAAATGACGTTAATACTAATAAATGTGGAGAACAGAAATTGATTTTTCTTTTTTCAACAATATAACCATGAACGCAAAATGCAATTTTATAGGGAACTATGTGCGTAATATAATTGTGACTGCTAATAGTATAATTTCTTTTATCGCATTTCATACAAATTCATTACGTCTGTCAAACATTCATTTAAGCATTGATTTTTTCTCTCATTTCATCAGTTCTTGCTGTTAGTTTTATTATTTAAACAGATGATGGATAAAAGACGAACATACCTATGCATTTGGATAAATTATCTTTCCAATGTTATCCATATTTACCACTATAAATAGAAATGAACGAAGAGTGGATTAGTTACCTTCATATGAAAAAAAAAATTGATTTCTCAAAAAAATTGATTCAGAAATTTATATTTCTTGAATAAGATTCTATAGCCAGCGAATCGAATTGTTAGCGAGTAGCTTTAATATTTTTTAAAATTCTTTGTGCGCTTTGATCATAAATCATTTCAACGACTTTAATTTCTTTCTGTTTTATAATTACATTTAATTTATTCATAGTTGCCCAATATTCAACGACGAGGAACTTGTAAAACCGCTATTCTAAGATCACTTCAGTGCTCAAGTGTTTCATGATAGTATTGTAATACTAAATAAGTCATAATCTTTTCTATCACATTAAAATATTATTTCGCTTGTCGAACAGTTAGTAAAATAGATACTTATTTCTACTTAAATCAAGGTTTGTAACCGAAATATTTAACCTTTCTCCCATATTCTCAATTTAACTATGAAAAAATCGCTAGTAATGAGATTACGTTGTCGAGATAAACTGTATCTTATTATTGCTGTCATATAACTACCCTATATTGCAGGAAGTTAAATGAAATTTATTTGTTATGTTAATTTGCTACCTTATGCTCAATGTTTATGATTTTAGAACAGCGATGGAATGGATTATTAAACGGAAAGGATACTTTGGCGACACTCCGTTTTATTTATCAACCGATTTCTTTATGCTTATGTAGCACTTTAAAATAACCTTGTTTAATTTATTTTTTGCATATATTAATAATTCTGTCACAAAGTAATAAAATTACTAAACTGCGTCGGAAGTAATAAATTCCAACGATTCACTCAACCATCATGAAACAAATTATATTCAATATACCGACACCAATCACGAACACTGCACTTTCTAGGACGTCTGGCGGCTACTGGACGTGTCTAGGCAAACAGACTATTTTGTAGTTTCGGATGCTATTCGTATTACTGCTGGATACTACTTGGGGCGCCGATGTAATCCACCTAATGTAACTTGTGAATTGATTTATTTTAATACATAAATAACTTAATATTAATAACAAATTTTTATTTAATCGAAATATTTATGTACACTTAAATACTTTGCTTTTATATTTCGCATAAATAATTTATTAGGGTAAAAACAACTATAACACCCTACTTTCATTTAGAAAGTCAACATACATTTTGTTATTTTCAGTATTTCGATATCGATTCATCCATCGTCGTAGGCGATTTTCTCAGAAACCATTCGGGGTAAAAGCCGGATATTTAACGCAAAGATATAGTATGTGGAGATCCGGTTATAGACGTGGAGTAGAAAAAGTTAAACTCTTATTCTGGAGTATAATTTCAGAGGGTGTACTGAGAAATAAGAAAATCAATTCAAGCTTATCGTCTATGGTGTAAATGAAAACTTATTAAAGTACGAATTCAAAAATCCATTTTTCTTGTAATACATCAGAATTGCAGTCCCTCGTCCTTTTTACCAAAAATACTGCTCAAAACTCTAAAAATAATCGTTAAAATTGAGAATTAAGTATAAATGGAAACAAAATTATAAGGATTAAAAAATTCTAGGGCGATTGATTGTTATAAACAGTTTAATTGTTTATTTTCTTCTAACCACTGAACCATTGGTTTTAAAAATACAGTTTTTCCCAAAAAAAATTTCTCACAATGTAACAAATAACTTTTGTCCTTATATGTTTTTCATCATTTAATAATAATCAATTGAAACGCACTTAGTTGATGCATTTATGGGCTGATGGTACAAAATACTATTTATAAAAGTACGGCTTGCATTGGACCGATCTCTCCGAATAAATGTGATTTTTTTGACTATTGGCATCAACACTCGAATCTTGAATGAATGATTCGATACTGGTTAGTATATCCAAAAAAACCCTTGTAGTGTTACTAACAAAATACTTAAAAAATGCGATAATAAATTAAGGAGATTATTAATGGACAATGGACATTGTCAAAACAACTTTTAAACACATGACAAAGTGATATTGATGAATGAGATATACCTAACCGCGATTGAGATTTTAGCCTAGGTCCTTTTTGCTTCCTACAATAACAAATCCAAAACCGTATTGGCATCAAATTATACCATATTTTATTTAGCATCGCAATAATGAGCCAATATCAAATATTTTGTTTAATGCCATAATCGGTGTCTTATTTATGTAAATAATATAAAACAAAATTTCACTAAGCAGTTAACGTACTTGATTCATTTCGAACAATTAAATCACTTAAACAAAAAATTAAATAAATCAGATGATTACAATAAAATTGTCTTTACTTTACATAACAGACAAAAGGCAAACAGACTAAAAAGACAGAAAGGCATACATTCGTTGTCTCAATGATGCACTTTGCAGATATAACTTGTTAAGCGGTTCAAAAATGCTGCTCTTATTTCCAGCACTATCTGACAAAAGTCCCCTTATTTACTTTGCATTATAAATGACATGTTTCGTGGGGCTGCCCGTCACGTCTACAAGTGTCTGCTTGCGCGAATTTTCACTTTAAGGTTCCTCACATATGGAGAGATGTCGTTTAGTCGATAACGTCTCACCTGCTTTCTTTACCGCTTCTCCCAAGTGAAAGTGGCATGAAATTATTTTCATATCAGACATATTCCAGTTAATAATATTATTCAAAGATTTATCAACTGTGGATATTTAGAGATTGTACACGAATATTAAACTAATGTCAACCTTTCGATACTCTGAAATCGTGAATCATAGAAACTAAATATTGAGGATCTTAAACTAATACTGAACTTGTGAGTTCAGTGGTAGTTTAACCATATTGTGCATATTTCGATTGCTTATATCATTAATTAAATTAGATCGTATATCTAAGAAGGTTTTAATGTAACCAATTTTATCATGGAAGAAATATACTGCAGATCTTTACTTCAACGAACGAAACCATCACAATCACAGAGATTTGACAATTTCATTAAAAACATTGTTTTATTTTACAAAATATTCGAGTCATCCGCTATCAAATACGTAATTTTAAATATACCATCAATATGTTTTAGCATTTATTGTAAACAAAATTATAATTGAAGATTAAATTAGCACGATTTTTAATAAATTAAATCTTTATATTCCGCATTTATATTAAATACCTACATTGAAATAAAAATTACAAGGTAATATTTTACAAGGTAAAATAATAGAGAAGCTCACCTAATAGTTTCAATCTTCCGAAGAGCTAAGAATAATTCTCTTTCAAACGTTTAATATTCACAATATATTAGATATTCAATTTGTTATGTTCTTTAACCAAAATATACCCTATTAAAGAGTATATGTTGCTGATTTTTAATACTTTTAATTTGTTTAATGTATCTTTTATTTCCGATGTCCGTTTAATGTAAGGTTCAATGTTATCCTCCAATGCCCGTTTAATTTAAGGTTCAAGATTATTTTACATATCTACATACTCTCTAAGTTATGAACAACTGACCATGCCTTGTTCTAAGATTAATAACGGGAATAAGTTACGCGGGAAATAATTTACCGCTACTTTCAGTCCTGAGAAATGTTAAATACGCCAGGTGACAAGTTTCTGACTTCAGACTATATGAGAAAATTGTAAAGTGAAAACTTACCTGAGTAAGTAAACCCTTATAGACATAACGGGTAACATAGGTAAGACCGTCGCTTTATTATTGCGTAATATTTATATTTAGGACGTTACATTGGCAATTATCACGTATAGCTGGTCTTAAAAACAAAGTAGTTGCAATGTGGAAAACATTGTACATTGGAAGTGCATCCCTTGAGACGACGAATGATGAAGAGTATCAGTCTCTTTATTAATATAATATACAGATCATAACAAAGAAAGTTATTTTTTCTGTGAATCAAACTCATTTTATTCGAAACATATATATGCAAGATAACGTAAATTTTTTTTCGTCAGTTGAGAATTTTCAGATAGTTCTGTGACTTTTTTATCCATTTTGATGTATAGAATCATCTGTATGAATAATAGACTTGTTTTCGTTATATCCCGGATACGTGTTAATCAAGATAATAAGGATGATTCTATTAATCAAACTGAATATATCTGAAGCATATTTCTAACAAAAATATTGTTTTTTGTCGAAATCACAGATTTGAAAATTACTTTTTTTAGAAACAGTTGAGAATTTTCATATAGTTCTTTAAGATTTTCTGCTCATTTTGATAAATGTCATTGCCCTTATAAATAATGAACACTTTATTTCTTACACTCTGTACACTGTTTCGTATCATCTACAAAAAATGCCGCGTCAGTTTTCACGATCCTATAATTGAATAGCTAAAAGGGTGCCCTCACATACATTCTTCATACCCGTCATATATTTAGTCATATATTTCGAGTGATTGTGTATAAGTGTAATAAAAAGTCAGTAAATTAAAACCAAGGAAATTGTAACAGAAGTTAAATTTATTTTTACACCTATCGAAAATTTTATTTGTATTCTATTGAACAAAAAGAAAAGGATATCTGAATTACGATATGGACAGAAAGTATATGCCATAAACTTATAAATAAATGTGCCAAATCGAAATTACCCTCACTTATTTACAAAAAAATTGTCAGAATTTATTTTTCTTTAGTAATTGTTCCTCAAAATACATAGAGAATGATTATGAAACTGAAAAGGAACACAATAAATTTAAATAACTTATTTTTTCTATCTTAACACGTTCCACAGGAAATAAAGTAACGGTACGTTTCGATTTACGATTTAACCGAGTTGATTAGTGGCATCGCGGGGGTGCTATTTCATTAACGCTTTGCTCTTCATTGCATAATTACGAGGGAGATGTGGGAGGCGGGAGCTGTACGCTATTTAAAACTTCGTCAATTTATACTTGAGATGAATTTCTTCACGTAGACGTGACCTACAGGACCTAATATGTGCATTAACAAAACTTAATTTCCAGGTGTATTAAAAAAATTGTACGTTTTAACTTAAAATTAGATATCTCTAAAAATATTTTATTCTCGTAAATTTCGAACCCATAAATAAAAATTCAAACTACGGTATTAAAACAGAACAACTCTCTATTCTGTGAGCATTATAATAGCAATTTCCACTCAAAAAATATAATATTTCCGCAAAATTCGCCTTGGAAATGAGAAAATTAAAAATTCAATTTGTTCTAGTTTATCAAAATAAAGTTGTCATAAAGACATTAATTGTATTGTCTGGGAAGGTATGAGAAAGATATATTAAGTAGTACATTGTACAAAGAAAATTGCATTTGGTATTCTCTAAAGTGAAAAATCGAAAAAAATTACTGCTGTAACAGCATTTATTACTCAAATTTATAAACCTATTTATTAACGTCTTTTCAGCAGTTTTAAAACCCCGTGTCTGAATTTCAAACATATTTGCTTTCTGTTATATTGAAATATAAAGTTAGTGTTTTTCAGTTGCTTTTGTATCCAAGAATTACACAACTTATATAATTATTGAATCTTGTGTACGCAAACTAGCCCGTATTTTCTTTGTATTAGAAAAGATGAATAACTTCGCCTGCTTCAGGACTTAGAAGCGAGCTTTTTTCGACTTCTTTCTATCAAAAGTTCGTTTTAATTGTCCAGAATATATGTGTATCGCGATTATGTTGCCAAATTTATCTATGTAGTTTAGTAGTAGTGATTGAAAGGAAAACTATGGAAGTTCAATTGTTTATCATATTTATGTTGAATGTTCTTTCTTTCGAAATTAGTAATATAAAAGTATATTTTTAGCGAAACTTTGCAATTTTGTATGCATCAAATAAATTTTTTTCATTTTGGTAATTGATGAACTAAAGAAGTTACAAATATACGAAAACTCCAGTAAACTTTAATGCTTCTCACTTGACGTTTTGGTCTTACATATTACACTAGGTCGAAAGTTTTTATGAACACATTTCATTTTTTTTTATTATTTAAATTATTTTCATTAAAATACCAACCATAATAAATTTCTGATATTTTACAGAAATAAAGGATTTGGATTTACCGAAATTTCATATTTCTAGTTTTAAGCTGAACTCGACAAAAGAAGATTCCGGAAAGTTGCGGAAGAGAACAATAACAAAAAACGCCAATGAAAGCAGCAACGCTGGTTTCATTAGCGCAAACGTCATTTGCACAAAGCTGAATTTTCTCTATGTTTTGAACTGAACTTTTTCTTAATCAAACTTTAAGTCAAACATTTACATCAGTCCTGAAGAGGGTTGTGTTTGGAAAGAGCAATTCCATTGTATGCTTACATTTGCACTTGTTCATTTCAAGATCAAGTTTTTGTTTTGAATTATTTTTGCAACTACCGAAGAAAATGTTTGAAGCGTCATATCCATCATCATTATCGATATTTTATTTTAATAGTTTAATGCTTTATAAATATTAAGAAATAAAGTTACTGAAATACATAAATTAAGTTATTCTTTAAGGGAAAATGAAAAAAAACTGAGCGAAATATACATGCCTAACTTTATATTTCTCGATCCTTCAAAGGAAAGAATGTATGGCACTTAGTTAATGTTATTAGAGGTCATTTACATAGCCGGAGAAATAGTTTCATTTGCAGATAAATTAGTTAAACAAATTTTAGAAGATTATTTTAATATAATGATTAAAAATCGTATGTACTCTACATACGATTTTTTGTGAAAAATCCATATTTGATTTTAAAACACTGTAATTTTTTAATTGTCTGAAATTAAAAATAGATTCATTAGACTATATTTACAACATCATATTACAGATAAAACATAATATATTAACTAAAGGACAGCTAAATAAAATATTACAGGTATTTTGTTTAATTTTTTACCCCATAAATTACCCTTCAACGCCATTTAAAACATCGACTTTTGAAGACGCTAGACATGATTTTGTAAAGCTATTGTATATTAAATATTGGGAGTATTTTCAAAAGGTACTTCAAATATTTTCTCACAGTACTTTTTATCTGGTTGTCAAAGTTTATTATAAAATATACTCGTACATTATTGTCATGTAAGCGTCTTCTTAATCCAAAATTTTAAAATTATTTTTAAAAACGTATTTGTCTTAATAAGTCAAATAATTTACGTCCAAACAAAAAAATCTTTATTGATCCCGCTTATTACATTGTAACTTTCATTTCTATTCTCCTGTTTTCTTTCAATTTTCTGTATAAAAGTTGTTTTGAAAATAAGTTTATTTTTTTAATTATCTGCAAAAATTGTAACTAATACGTCAATGAAAATAAAATAGATCAAACGCGTTCAATCGACGCTTCATGAAAAAATCAAATATCAAAAATAATCAATATTTTTTTAAATAAAATGTCAAATATTTGTAGGGTGTATATGCTTCGATTGGAACATTAATCTGAGTCTTGTGAAAATTTCACACACCTTAGTTGGAAACTGGTACGACCCAAAAGATTTATTGCCTTTTCCAATACGAAGCGTACCCTCATAAAGTTTCACCGGGCACAAAATTGTCAGAAAGACTAGTATTCATGTGAAAGTTTATAAACTCTGGTCAATTTTGCTATCAATAACTCAAGCTCCTTTCCTTATAGATTGGTTCGTTGAACGTTAAAGACTAAATTCAGCAACTTTGTTCCCGACCTGATGCCGGTTACTTGATTACTAAGATTTATAAATGAATACCTATAAATCACTAAAACCTGTAACTAATGCATTATATTGAATTGCGAGGTCCACAAAAGCGTACAAAATTCATCAGTCTTTAATTAAGTATATTCCAAATGGAGTAGTAAAACATGTAAATTAAATTTTGAAGAGAAGTGTAGTCGGAAAATATATAATGATAATATATCTGAACAAAGTATGCACAAAGCACCATGTATAGTTCAATTAAGGCTTTCAATTGCACTATGCAGGTAAATAACTCGCATTGCTATAGTAACGTCATCTTCTGTTAATCACAATGCATGAAGGTTATATTTGTTAATAGTTAGAAACTCATCATAAACATAATGGGAAAAACACTTGCCCATAAAGTCTATACATTGGATGATACAATACTACGGACATAGCAATAACCGGAAATATGAATGAATCCTTACGTATATGCGTGAAATAACAGAGTGAAAAACTTTTTCCTTCTTAAAGCTCATTAAAAATAAGAATTTGCCATCGTTAATCATAGTTCCCATACCGCAACGTTAACAATAGTTCCTTCACAAATATCATTTTATTAACTTCTTCACTACATATCAATTTTCAGACAAATGAACTTAAATTAAAATAAATGACATATGATGTAACTAGCTACTTCTATTAAAACTATCAAAACTGGCATCTTGATCACAACTTAAAAATTCCCATTAAAATACTCTAACCAGTCAGAAATAATTGATGGAAAACATAAAAGATGCATTCATTTGACATTGAAAATATTACTCTAAATGATATTAGAAATAATGCATCCGATAGATAAAAGAACAAATATATCCAGTATTTGCTTTTTTCTGAAAGTATCATGCATGCAATAATAATCCACTTATCCCAACAATGAATTAGAGTAATACTGAAAACCGTGTAATATCCCTCGTAATATCGATATTCTGATATTTCATAACTTGATACGACTACGCCGAATACTTCTCTGGAAGCAAATGGTATTTAACCTCATTCGGTTAGAATAAATACGTATCCGACGGTTCAACGAACTTTCACCACAAAAAGTGCTCGAGCATCATGAGAACAATCTCTATATACTAGAATACATCGTCCTCTCCGTTGTCATAGTCACAAGACAAGGACCAAGTGTATGAACTTATGTATACTTGTTTATTCTTTTTCGTCTGTCAAGTATAATATCGTTTTGCATAAAAAGATTATGTAATTGAAATTCCAGGTGTATATATTATTATAAATATAATAAGTCTTGAATTATCTTTTTACAATGTACGATATACGACTAAATTTAAATATACGAAGGGTATTACCGAAGTTATAACGTTGTTTTTAAGACGGAATACACATATGGCCTAATTTAAGAAAGGAAATCGTTCAGGGTGTATTCAAAGTAGGAATTCATTATGAATTAAATAAGGGACTTATTGTTTTTACAGCAACCACAATGTAAATGATTATTAAAACATATTTGTGGAGAATGAAGTTAGCGGCATATATATATTAGAGATAAAAATACATATAAAAATAAACTTAAATAAAAACACAGCGAAACGACTAAGGACACGTTATATTTTTACATTTACATACGTTCATAATCTTATTTTATATACGTACAATAAAAGAATGTCCGTTGACTGCAGTTATGTTCTGTGGAATAAAAAGAAATTTCTTGCCAATAGACCAATTATATCTTTTTCTTGTCTATAGCTCTTATATGTTATCTTTAGAAGCTAGAGTACATAATTATATAGTTCTTGGCTATAAAATTACAGGTATTGTTTTTTATTTGACTGATATTGATAAATAATTACAAGTATCGTAAATTTCCAGTATTTTGATGTTTTTAATAATTGAGACATTAACTAAATTATAATACGAGTCATTAGTAAATATAAGATGATAATATGGGGGAAATAAAAGCTTCTTTATAAGATTTGATTCGATTAATTTTACATCACTTCAATCACAATAGATATTTGTTTAAATGGTAAATATTTTACCCACGGAGGGTGTGAAATCGTTACGAAGGGTCTTGAATAGGAAAAGTCGTAAATCATTTTTCATTTCTGAACTGTTCAAGAACGTTTTAACTTTGTATAAATTATGCAAGAATACAATTTTGCTCTATCCATATATACCATAATTCCAAAAATTACTAATATTGATCTGGGACTTTACTAATTGGAACTATAAATTGCTTAAATTATAAGTAAATGATGTTAGGTTAATGGAACCTTATTATTGCATAATTTTTTTATTAAATTGCGAAAATCACCAGCCAAGAGTCATTACCGATAGATATCACTAAAAATGTAGGTTCATAATTCAGTGCACAAATTTATTTAAATAGATATTTGTACCTATAATGATTACATTATACTTTCCGTTAAAATATTAGAAATGAACTTTATTTTGTGCTAGTTAAGGCCAACCACATAATTGTTCAAATTTGTTTTAAGATTTAATATTCACTGAAGAAATTTACATGTGTGCATCTTACTATTCATTCTCTAATTTACCGACAAGTTCGCCTAAAATTACTCATAAATTAAATTGTACGTCTTAAACTATAGGAGTATGGCAATATTACTGTTACAATTATGTTTTCAGGCCAATCATTTTCTACCACCTCATTTTTACATAAAAATGTTTAATTGATAAAACGACTTTCCACAGAATCAAGTAATCTTTGTATATAAAATCGATTAAAATTTTCTACTGAAACATTTGATAATCGCTAAGATAACTGTAATCAAAATTGTTAAAGTGAGAACGTGTTCAAAATTATATTGAAAAGACGTTGACCTGATTTGCAACCTTAAATGATTTTCCTTAGTCATTTATACACAAACAAATTTCTTATACGTAATTTTCTAAATTACGTATAAGAAAATCATAATGAAAATTGCAACACAACAAAACACACAACACAACAAAAATACACAACAACACAAAAAAATTACACAACAAAAATATTTGCACACACCCAAAAGGTAATTAAGATGTCTCATCAGCCTCTTCGTACTAGCATTTGATCCTAATTTAATAATTAAGGATGTTGGAAAATGAAATACAAAGCATAGTTTGTACTTTGAAAACACCTTGGTAAAGTAAATGGTCAACACCTTCTGATCTCAAATCTTCGATTTCGAAAGATTTAAACCTCAAGATACGCCATAGTTACGAAAAAGGCGCAGTATTCAACTTAAATCATCTTCGTAGTGTCGTGCTGAACAATGCACTGAACTGATTCACAAAATACGATAAAATTAAAAAGTCATAACCAAAAGAAATCTTTACACTAATCATTTCATTATCAACACATAAACCTTCTCAACTGAATGCGACGCGGTGTAATGCAATATAACGACTCATTCAATTACAGCAGGCAATGTGTCTGTGCATCATTGACTTGGAACCAAAAGCGAACACTGCAACCAGCCACGTCGCCGCACCACCAAGAAACTATTACGTTTATTATATCGTGCTGTATGAACTTGTATTCACCTACACGAGAAACTTGCTTACTGAGCAATTACAGATGGATTGAGTTATGTACTTCCATGGTACTTTGTTACTCATGTTGTCCAAATAACAGATTTATACCCGTTTCTTTTGAGTGATGTCGTATTATTTCTTAACAGAATATTTCTTAACAAGTTAAATTTGAACAAACATATACAATATTTTTTCTATGAAACAAGTCAAAATGAACAAGAGTGTTACAGAAAAGAATTATTTCTATAAAGAAATACATTTGAACTCTTCTATGATATCCGACTTAAAAGAACCTGCAAAAACACTGTCCATCACAGAGTTTTATGTCGAAAAGATCCATGAAAAAGTTAAGAATCGCATTTTTTTGTATTAAGATACTTAAGCTATTTGTTCCTGTTAAATTTCGTTACGAACGAACTTAAACGAACTGATTGACAAAATTTTAAGCAATCCATTTTTGCCTTTCGTTTGTTTAATCTTAAAAATTACCCAATTCAATAAATATTCATATTTTAATATACGTATAATTAAGTGTGTTTAATCTTCACTAGTGTGAAAAAAGGAGCCAACTTCGAATTTTCTCTCAACGACGGAAAAGTAGATAAGAATGTGTAATGTTGTTTTTATGTATAAAGCATTCGAGGTGGAATAAAGATAACTTTCAATGAACTACAGAGTATTTATAAAGTTAATCTCCGCTCCAGATACTTCAATTGAAAGAATAATACCAAATTTAAAACCATCTTCAAGGAAATCGTTATGGGATTTTGTATAATAATTAACGCAACGTAATTTAAAACTAACAAAATAAAAACTAAAATATTGTATGTGGCCGTATATTTCTATGAAATTGAAATTTGGGCAAGTGGTCGTCAAAGAAGGGTTATTATAGTGGATCTAGTATTACCGATCTATCGTTAGTCGTGCTTGAACATTGCCTATCATTAAAAAACTTAAAATTATATATAATAACTTTCTGATGACACACCATAAGGCTTTATTTGAAAGTTACCTCCATGCAGCTAAAATAGTTCCTCTTCAACTCTTTTTCAAGTAAATGCATTTAAACTTCTCGCCCCTCAGATGGCTGTAGTTGGGAAAGTCTCAAAGTGCGCAAGGAGCTACTAATGAAACGTCACTTTGCCGTAAGTTGACGCTAAAAGATGAAAAAAAGCCCGAGGCGAACAAGTTAGTTTCGATAGTTTTGTGATGTTAAATTTGAATTATAAAAACATAGGAGTGGTCAAAACAGTTCACTCTGTGTATAAATAAATTAAACTGTTTACATAACGATTTTATTTGTGTACTAAGATCGTCTTATAAAATTAGAAACATACTTTAGAGTTTTTATGATATTCTCATAAATTTCAAGTTACGGCACACAAAACTGAAAATATGCTCTCAGCGGATCATTGCTACAAATGAAGTAAAATCGCCATTGCGAGGTGTTTATCTGAATGGATTTCATTCAAAGTTTTATGGATATTACGAAGGCATTCTGAACTTACAATGACTATTCCATACCGCTGTATGAATTTCCATTTATATACTTTTATAAATTGCATCCCCAATTTATGTGCAATGTATCGTGTCACATTGGTAAAGGAATTATAATATCAGTGAGATGTCTATTGATTGTTCGAAACTGTATTTTAATAGAATTAAACTTTATACATTATAGAAATTATGCTGAACATAGCAATGTTAAGCTGATAAAATTAGATGAAGTAATCAATGACACATAATATGTGTGATGTTATTTTACGATTCCCATACAATTAACAACTGATTTTTGTAAATTACCTTATTAATTCCCTTCAAATAGTATAATACGGATAATTGGGTATAATCACTTTCAAGTATGAAAGGAACTGCTTTTGATAATGAAAATTTTCAAATTATATGATAATTAGGGTACTTCGACCTAGGGTTTGTTGGTTTTAACTGATTAGACGGACTGGAAATAGGTTTCATCTGTGTAAAGCGTATGTGGTTATGTTGCAATGTGAACCTGTACTTCGCGCGCTAGTGATTAAACTTATGCCGCGAGATATTACATACTACCATTTTTTTCTAATAGAACAACCTTTAGGAATGTGATTGCGGAATTGCTTGAAAGTTTACGATTATGGATATGTGTTATCAATTAGAGTTTATTTTATATTTCAAGCCCATTCGTATTTCTATCTACTTGCATATTTTTAACGCTTTAAAGCATTTTCTAAGTTGAGAAGACCTTTCAAAAATTATATTAATTTAACTTTTTTATTTAACCCTTTATAAATGTAAATCATAATTCTACCAATTCAATTTATAAATTTTCACATAAGCAAATTAATGCAATTTTTTACAAAATTCTTGATATTTCAGAAAAATAAAGAATATCACACATTTGGTAACCATTTTCTATGAAAGATATTGATGACTTTCTTTGATGCTGAGCATGAATTTTTTCCATATATTCATTTCGTGTTGTGACATACAACGTTTCATGTTAATTGTTTTTTTATTCATCTATGTCGCTTATGAAGGTAGAGAGTTTGGTAATGTTTACAAGGCATTTATAATGTAAAATTTAGTTTGGTTTAGTTCCACCACTATACCAATAAGTACTTATACGTGTGAAAAATTATACATAATGCAAAATTTAAAAAACGAAAATAAAACTTAGATAAAAATTTACAAACTATCACATGTATTTCTATTCTTTTTTTCCCCTGGACAAACATCGTGACTTAAAAATAGATTTATATTTAATTATCACTCACTTTTTTGAGCCCAATGAACAACATTTATATAAATTAGACCCCTAAAAATTAACCCATTTGCCAAATCTTTGTTTTTAAAAAACACCAAAAAAAACAATTTTGTTGATACAAATCATCTTTTAAATTTATAAAATATTGTAGTGTTATTATCTAAGCTACAAAACTTTCAAACCGATGAGATCCTAATATCAAGAACTCATCTTAAGTAAATGTTTTCAAAAGTCTTTTAGAAAAATCTTACCTTAAATCAAATTTTTCTTATCTGCTCTCCAGTTCCTTCATTTTCCTTGATTCATCTCCATTCATCCACTTTTAGGGTTCCGTACATAAAAAGGAAAGAAGGGACTCTTAAATATCACCTCGTTGTCCGTCTACCTGTTTTTGAATTAAGACACCTTTTCTCAGGAATTCATGACTTTTCTCAGGAATCGAAATTAATATCAAATATTTAGCTCTACAGTCCCTTGGAGCTGTGAAAGAGCCAAGTTTTAAAGTCGAGGCAATAAGAAAATACGACCACTCGCAAATAAATCAAAACCTAAAGAGTACTTCCCGTTGCCCTATAATCACTAAATTTGGTAAGAAGCATGGTGTCATAGCACAAGTAAAGGAAAAAATCTGAAAATTGTTAATTTATAGTTATTTCACGTAGTTATTTCACGGATAAATTTCCGTCAAAAGATGTATTCGGTATATGTTCAAAATGTGAACATTATTTTCGGCAATATTGAGAACTTTAACTTTGACAAGACAACTCTTAATTAAAACTGTTTTAGAAATATACAATTTATTTATACTATTTTTCCATACTTTGACAGTATACGTGCAAGATCCTCTTAAGTGCCCAAATATAAACATTAAAAAAAATTCAAACGAAACTTTAAGAAACCGTTTAAATAAAATTATTTTCTTTAAGGGCCATTGATTTTATAGTGGTTATATAAATCAAATACTCAAAATCGTAGAAATAATCAATTGGTTTCCAATATTATCATTGTATGAGGATCTGCTCGTAATATTTTTTTTTAAGACGAATATAATTTGTACTTAAAGTTTATTTAGATAATAGCTCATAATTTTTTTCGAAATTTTTTTTCGCTTTATGTACGCTTATTTATATAATTTCCTAAAGACCCACATTAACTACATACCTGCGTAAATCATACTTGTGAGGGATTAAAGTTTTTTTCATATAACTTATTCTTTGGATAACATAGTGTTAAGCTTTATATTACTTCAACAAAAAAATAATAATGTAAAACGACATGATGCACTTGTGATATTCCCCCTATGCGTACGCGAACACATAGCATCAAACGTCATCAAAATGTATTCAAAAATGTTTTAGTCTTTTGATTTCTTTCTACTGCTGATCCAAATAATAAAGTACACAGGGCAATTCTGAAACCTTTCAAGTTTCTTACTACAAGGTATTCTTTTTTACTGATCCAAATTACAAAGTACTCAGAACGGTTTTTGAATAAAAAGCGGCTCGCCCAGCTTAGTATCGTATGGGTACAATTACGCAATTTCATTAAGGTGTTTTCTGGTGCCTGTCCTTCGGTCCTTCCGTTTTTCCCCCATGCGCGGATACATCGCACAGGACGTCATTAAAATGCGTATTTCTACTTTTATTTATTTTCAAAACACGTTTCGTCACTCTAAATCTACTAATATTAAAATATAATTTTAAGATACGCTTTTTATGATTATTATCTTTTGTCTTTGGCACTTTTTGACTTAAAAATATTTATTGCAGCTTATAAATAAAAATGCCGAAATTATCCCTAAACTTTCCCTTAGATTAAACCCACAATTCCCTTGTAAATAATATTAATGTACCTGTAACAGTTTTGCCAGCGTTCGTCACGAAATATCCATATCGGCGACTTTTTCACCGATTACTTTGACCTTATTGACTATGTCCCAGAAATCTTATGATTAATAAATTGACCAAAGCATCGCAATCTGTATCCCATACGGCTAACTAATGATGCCCCAGAAGTTAATCTGCTAACTAAATTAAGTTGTAGGTCAATCGGTTTAATAGTTTTTGCGTGAATACCTAAAAACAGAAAAGGAAAACACAATTCTTTATTACATTAGTATGATCGTCTCGATGTTTTTATTTTAGAATTATTTATTCCTCTGCGTTTTATATTTTACCGTCTGTCACATACATAATGCAGCTAACTTCTTTCACCCAATTGTCGTGTTTGATTAAATGTTATTACTTTAGTGGGAATAAGTTAGTCAAATATGTATGTTTCGGTGTACTTGAAAGTATATAAATAAATATATAAATCGTTTTAATTTATCCAAGAATGTAAATTAATGATTACACCATCAGTTATTAAAATCTTGAGATATGCTTTAAGTAATATAATAAAATATCTCACGGTTGAAATCAATCGATTTATAAGGAATGTTAATATTGTATACGATTTGAGACGAAATTATAAAAAATGCAAAGAAGGTAGATAAATTGGAAGGGCAGGTAAACGACATATGTGAGACAATATTATGTAATTTGTCCCTGAAATAAACAGAATATATGCTTTTTAAAAAAAGTGTTTTATAAAAAATGTTTATGTAGTTTCAAGCAGAATATAAAGGAAACAAAGCCCAAGGATAAATTCGAAGATATTTAAATAGAGCGACGCTCCGCACACATATGTACACACTTAAAAACTAGTAATAATATGTTAGTTGTAACATTAACACATTTTACATTTACGTTCGTACCTGTTCTCGCGGTTCATAAATTTAATTCCCTTTGTTTCCAGATCCAAATAACAAGTCTTCTTCATTCTCACGATGAGTCTTCAATTATTCACTCGCATAATATTAAATCCCGAAACGACTACCCGTATCATTTGCCAGCGTTGACAGGCACGGGCGTAATTTATATCTGAAATGTTCTTGTATTTCCCTCCAGGTTTGTAGAGATATGCTGAATACAAAAGGTTTCTAAAAGGAACCTATGTGACTAAAATTAAAGAAAATGAGGACTAGGCTTTGTACCAAATTTTTCTATAATTTATGAGAGACCAAATTGAAATATCAAATTTGAAGTTTAAAGCACTGTGTGATAATATAAATGTTCTAGCGATCCTCTTCCCTCTTGCGTCATATTTATTATTACTGAGGGTCAATATTCCCCCTTGGAATCACCTGCTCTTAGATGATTTTTTGCCATCTGTGAAGTTAAGCGTGAATTTTGAAAATTATTGCGCGTATTGATAAATCTCGTCGGTCCTTTGTAAGGAGGTGCTTTTAGTTATTTTCCGTCAACCCTGTAAATAACTATCAGCTGCTCGAGATTGCGACCGTCTTTTCTAGTTGTATGATGAAAAATTCAAGTATTCTGCAGAGACAGACGGTAAATAGTATGTTTTATTTAGAATAGAAATGCTGACAAAGAAAAGAGTCGATGGCATTTGTAGCATTTACCTCCAGGGTGACTGCTCAAATGCGTCGATATCGTTGCGGTCGGCTTCCTTTACGGTTTACGTTTTAGCCCCGTAGTGGAAAATTAAGAAGACCGGTGTATTTTCTAACTTTACTTCCGTTTTTCGTTTATGTCTAGTGCTCTCCATATTTTGCTCAATTGCGATATTGAATTCTTGACCATCCCTATAAGTCTTATTTTTTCTCGCTTTGCAAATTATAACCGGGAAAGGTACTCTAAGATACGCTAGGTAAGACTTTACTGAAAGAGTAGCTTTCAGTAAAGACTTTGTGTCTTGAAGCCTTTATGACATTTACTTTCAGGTATATCCCGCAGGGAATTACTCGTATTCGTACTCGTATCTTAATTACATTTGATTTATTTATTTAACTTCTTCTTCGACTGGTGCTAAATCATATATGAAATAAGTAGTTCTGTCAAATACAATCGATAAAGTTATTTCAGATTTATTGTTAGGACATTGTAATTAGTACAAGGATACTCAAAATTTTAAATTTTCCAAAAAGTTATAAAGAATCTGAATAATCTATTATTTTTCGCAGTAATCAAAGTTAAAATTAACATAATCCAACCTTAGTCGTCACATCCGTCAAAACCATCGGATAGTCCAGTGAATCCGCTTAATTTATAAGTTTTGAAAGGTGAATCCACTTTTTAGTTATTTTTCGTTTGTAAAATATATGAACATCCTCTAAGCTCGTTTATAATTTTCGAAAATAAATCAAAATCGAGAGAATGTGTAACAAAAATGCTGCGTTCCGTAAAGGGTTCAAATTTTTCTTTGCTTCTGTGAACAAATGTTCAGAACGAAAAACTGCAAATTATTATTTTATTTCAAGTCCGTAAGAATGAACTTGGACATATTTTCTAACACTGAATATAATATTTGACTCTTCATTGAAGTTTTGTACCATTTGAAAACATCAATCTGCATGATCGTTTTCTTAAGTTCCTCTTAACTTATATAACAGAACCACAATAGATAATCTGAGGAAAAACAAATTTATCTATTAATATTTCGTAGCTAGTTCTACATTTCTCTTTTTTGTTATGCTGTTAAGTCTAAATTAAATCATGAAAAAATGTTAGGCTTATACAGATGAGAAAAATGAAAGTTGTTTCCCTATCGTTTTATATTCCATTTCTAACATTATATAAGACCTAAATTGTACTTAAGCCAAGATTTCCAAAAATCTATTAATAACTTGCTAAAACGCCACTCTTTCATTTTTTCCCTTAATTAGCCCGTAGATTAGTATGTGGTTACTAACATTACTGGGTTAGGACTATTGAAAAATAAGCATTTTTAAATTTTTTAAAAGACTTTCCGAACTGTTATTGAAAATAACCTGATTTTCATAAAAAAATAAGATTTTTAATTTTGCTGCGGCATTTTGAATGATTTAAACCAAATTTTTAAGGATTGCCTTTGTTCCATTTTCTATATTTAATAGTACCATTTTTATTCTTGTAACATTGCAGGTGTTACAAGAACAATAATTACGCTCTTAAATAACCACCCCAACTCTGTGGCTTAGCCTTTGTCCTGAGGTTTAAATTTAGAAAGCGTAATTAATCATTATAAATATTTATTGAACGATTTGTGATTAAAGCTTAGTAGCGTTCCTTATTGGCCCTGATCTCTTTAAACAAAGGCGTGAAACTCATAAGCTGGAATAAAAATATTTATGTCTAAACGATCTTCTTTTGCCAACTCCTTTATTCCACTGCAGTGAACAGTCAATATCAGTAATAACAACAAAATGACGAAAAACTACAAGCTTATAATGGTATAATGGTTGTGTAACAAATTACAGTATATCAATAGGAAGAACTCTGATGTGAAGGACATCATACATTTTCTCAATTATTTTTTTAAAAATCGAAAACTCGTGTAAAGAGAAAAGTTAAAACAATTATAATAGAAGATGAGGAGAAATATGTCATGAAATTATCGTTTAGACATAAATATTTTTATTCCAGCTTATGAGTTTCACGCCTTTGTTTAAAGAGATCAGGGCCAATAAGGAACGCTACTGAGCTTTAATCACAAATCGTTCAATAAATATTTATAATGATTAATTACGCTTTCCAAATTTAAACCTCAGGACAAAGGCTAAGCCACAAAGTTTAAGATGCGGAGACAATCTCTAAAAGTTTGAGATGCGAAGGCAATCTTTGCCTAAACAAAAGATTCCAGGTGTTTTTTATGAAGTAAATTAAAATGAATCCACTATCATCCGTGCAAATGGCCGTAATTAGTCTAAGTACGTAGAAATCATTTCTTTAACGGTACAGAGAAGAGAGAGGGAAGTCTTCCGTAATTATACGAGGGGAGAATAGGATGTAGAATTAATGCAAATTTTCTAATTAAAATAAAACTTTGTACAAATTTACATTTTTAGAACAAAAACAAGTGGATGATTTATATTTCTTCGTATTTCCTTATCGAAAAATATGAGATGGATATTATAAACATATTTTAGTAACTTAAAAATGGCATAAATAGTTTCATTAAGTATTTTTATACCAATATCTTACTAAAACTTTCATATACTTCGCTGAAGATAATCACCTTTTTTATTAACTAAGATTTAGTTTGTAGATTATGTAATTTTAGTTTGAATTTTTCATCTCCGATTATTACACACACAATGTAACTTATTAAATGTCGACATATTTAATACATGTTTTATCATATTCAAGCATATATATATATATATATATATATATATATATATATATATATATATATATATATATATATATACATATTACCATTTATAGAAACACAGATACACACATTATATCTTTTATATGACGTTTGGGCGTCTACCTTTGTACGCGTGTACGTGTGCGCGCATGCATGTGTGCAAGTACACGTGTGTTTGTGTGTGTAGTACATATAATATATTATATTTAAAACTGACAAATCCCTCACTTTTTCTGTTTCCACAATATTATCAAAATTTCTTGATCGTCTATAGGAGGGTATATAAAAACGGCGGCGTTCGATCGTCTATTCAGTAAACAACTCGATTTTGGCGGTAAAGAATAAACAAGATACAGACATTTAGTGAAGAAGAATAAAAATGCTGGAAAGTAAGCGTAGCAACAGGCAATATATACACAAGTATGTAGGAATGTGTACTCTCTTATGATGCAGATTTATTGGTGAAAAAAATTAAAACAAATAAGTATCCATGCCCTCATAATGCAATAGGAAACAACTTCATGCTTTGACAGAGAAGTGCAATATTTCGATGGGCACATTAACTAACACTGATGGACTAAGTGGTATATTAGTGGACAACCTATAATTATATATATAAATATGCACAATATAACGTTCATTGTAATCACATATATATTATTTATAGACATATGCGCACATTATTAAAATAAATTAAATAATTCGTTATTGTTCTAATTTCTAACTATTCCAGTTAATTATGTACATGAGACGCTTGAAACACGTAAAGCGCGTGATACAGAATCTTAAATACATATTTAGATCTTCAAAATCTCAACAAAAATCTTCATGAAATCTAATGAAAAAAGGTGACAACGATACCATAGTTTCTTCTAGAAGATGTAAATTCAAAATTATGACACGACAAATGAAATGATGACTTGTTTATTTGAGATAATAAACATCACGTCTTAAATCGAAATTGTATTTACATTTTCAATGAAGATGAATCTTAAATCTGACAACTTCTCAAACTCGTGAAAAGGTCTCAAGCTAGCTCTGTGCCTACTATATACACCATGTGCGCTATTTCAAAACTTTCTGAAAGTAACCAAATAAATATAAAATAAGAGGTCCGCCAGATAATTTCTACACGCATTTACATTACGTGAACCGACCTGCGAAGGTCTTTTAACTTGACCCTTTTAGAATTGGTTTTACTGGATATACGTTAACCTGGAATATAAAATATTAGAAAATCATGTTTCTTATTATCGTTTCGATACTAACCGCATAATACACGCAATTGTTTCATGTGTTAATGCAAACGAAACATAGAGTTGCATTACCAAAGTCTTTTACCAATGATTAATTGTTTTATGTTATTTAATTTTCTTTAATAATTGTTTATATTTTCCCTAGATGGTGTTCCTTATTAAATTATAAATTCACTCTAAAATAAAGCTTTCCATTAACTTATTGTGTTAATAACGATTTTTAGTTTACAAAGTTTATTATAATCATCGTATTTTTCAACCCCAATAAAATTTGTGTTACTAAGACCTTTATTGAATATTTTATATGTTATCAATACTCAGGCATTTATGGGAGTATTTGCTATTTCCACGTTAAGTTAGCTTAGCGTTCGTGTCATTATTAATAACAATATAATAATTATTATGAGATATTGATTCTCTCTCCTTTAAAAATTGTACAGAATGAATTTAACGAAAGATAAACTTCGACATAATTATGGGAATACTGACAAAGTGAATGAATCAAACTATATGGGGAGTATTTTGAAAGATCAATAAAAAAGTTCGTAATTGGTCAAAAAATAGTTAAGAACGGAGATTGCCATATTAAAGAGGCTTGCATTTTATTTAATTGTAACAAATTCCTGTAGAACTGATTCTAATTATTTTGTCAAAAAGGTAAACCAAATTTTAAGTAGCATGACCTCCAATGGCATGACCCCCAATCCCAAGGACAAACTATTATATTTTTTCCACTCTTCGGACATTTGTAGCCGTTCATTGCAAAATTAGACGATAAAATTTCCAAATAAGATGGATTTTCATACCTTCATAAAATACCGATTCGTCGAATAGCTTAGCATTAGTGAGCAATTCGATATTAAAAGTGTCTTATACAGATTCTTGCAGACATCAGCGGTTGCTAGAGGCTTGAGGAAATATGCATCGAATAAAAGTCACATGAATTGTGTCGCAAAGTAATCCCAAATCTAATAATTCTTATTATTAATTTGTTACTACTAACATAAAAAAGATGATGATGAGATGATTTCAGAATCCATAGAAAATAAAGAGGATAGGCTTATCGTAAATTCATTACAATATTTACATTGAAGAAAGATAGATATATTTTTAGCTCCAACCCTTAAATTACTTATATTTCTTATTAACATTTTAAGAAATTTAACGAAAAGATCAATATTTCATTTATATTTCCAATCAATATGTCTAGTTTTTTCTATAAAATACGTAAAATCACGAATGGGGTAAGCATGTAAAATAATTTACGTGTAATAAAATATAGCAAAATTTATAACTTTCGAAACATGCTGTGCGTGTTTATCTAAACAAGGACGAAAAAATTTTGTCAGGTCTATCTAGAAATTACCTAGTTTGACTTATATTTTTGGATAACGGAATTTCTAAGTATGTATTCTTGTATTCTCCACAATTATAAATATCTGTGACCACTTCATACCACATCAATTGAATTTTTCCATTCTATTTTTACATAGAGAAAATTTTACTTACTGCTTTTTAGTTAGAAGTGACGACATAAGCGGTGCAAGTATAATTGATGTGGGTCGGATGAAACAAAAAACAGTAAATATTTTTTTTGTCGAAATGTAACAGTGCGGAAATCGGGACACTAATAATAATATTTCCAACTGAGATGCAACTATATTTATTTACCAGTTCATCATTTTCAGGGATGAATTTAATTTCGATTTTATCCGCCACATTTTAAGTACTTCTAATTTAATTTACTAATTATAAACTTTCAAACTTGATATAAGAAAAGCTATCGTCTTGTAGAAACGTGGCCATTTGGAACTGAATTATACCCAAACTCGTAATTTCATACATTATTAAAATATTCAAATGTTCTAACCAAAAGATTTTAATTAGTTTATTATGAATAAGAAGAAATTTATATCAATCGTTAAATTGTTTTATTTCCTTTTAAGGTGAATAGCTTATTTGTCTGTTGATTTAAATGCACGAGGGGGCGTTTTCAAGTTCGCGGAATGGACGATAAGGAGTGAGAATAAAAATAGAAAATTATTTTTCTTTTTCAGTATATTCACCTGCTGCCCTAATACTATATTTTTCAGATCTTTCAATTAGCTTATGTATACCTACATAAAAAATGTTTTGAAACTGCGTCCTTCACTTCTTCATCGCTTGAAAACTTCTTTCCACGAAGTTCTCTTTTAAGGTTTGGAAACAAATCATAATTACTGGGAGCCAGGTCAGGACTCTAGGGTGGGTGTTCCAAAATATCGAAGCCCACATTGTGCAGGGCGGCCAGCGCAACGCGACTCGTGTGAACGGGCGCATTGTTGTGCAAAAGCAGGACACCTTTGGTAAATTTTACCCTTCTTTTTTCTTTGATTGCTTCTTTCAATCTCTCTAAAATTGACGCATAGTGTTCTTCGGTTATTAGTGTCTTTATCTTTATAATCCGTCAACAGGATCCCTTCTGAATCCCAAAAGACTGTCGCAATGATGTTTCCAGCCGACTGTGACACCTTAAACTTCTGGGGTGATGTGCCTTATATACTTAAGAGTATTGGATATTTTTTTAACTTTATTATAACAAAATTATGAAGTAAAAATATAAGTGTGTAGCATAATGAATAATACAAATCTTTCATCAAAACTGGTCAATATTTCAAATGCATTTTATCGTTTGCATACTTATATGGCTATATAACAAGGAAGTCAAATATCAAGAAAATTATTAGCTAGTTGCTTATCCTATCGAAAAAAATGTCATTCTTGTTGCGAAGGCAAAATGTAAGAGAGAAATAATTCGTTTCATTTTAAAATATTGTATATATATATATATATATATATGTATATATACACACAAACACACACACACACACACACACACACACACATATATATATATATATATATATATATATATATATATATATATATAAATAAGTATGCATGTATGTATATACATATACATATATCGACACTCTATGCTCTTAACCATAGTGTACCATAATGTAATACTACAATGACACATGAAAAAATTATAGAATATTTGTTTAATGTTTTTATATAGGTAAAGCGGTTATCTCTTAATATTTACTTAAGTTAAATATCTCAAAAACTCAAACACATATTTTCGTAATATAATACTTTTACCATGTGCCTTCACAGTCTTATTATACAATTGTGCTCTAAGTTGTCAAAACAAAATGAATTACTGTACTGACTATATAATAAACGTTCTATCTCCAGAGAAAAAATCTATTTATTCACATTCTACACGTTCAGTTGGAACGAGTTTCTTGAATCCGAACCCTAGCCGTGTCTAATATTATTCGAGTTCTTCAACTCGTCTAATGTAACGTTTGTATAGTAAAAATCAAATTGGACGGAATTGAAGACTTTCCGAAAGTAAAGAAATAAATATGAAAGTTACAACTCAGGACAGGAGAACCGAACGTAACGACTTCACACTTATTTACGGTACGTGAATTGTATGTCAACTCGAACTTTCACGAATTAATTTACTAGAATTTATTTATTACTAGGTCATCGGTTCGTTTTGACAACGGTATAGTCTCGGATAGACATCATGAATGTCCTGTAACTTGGTTACATTTTATTGGCGGACATACCGTTTTGCAAAAAGGGGGTCGTCTCCTATTTCCATAATACTCCCAAAACCAATGAAAGACATTCCCATTTAAAATAATACACAACTCTTTAAAATATGTGCAATACTAGCAGCATCGTAGTCGTAGCAGCATCGGTAATGATACTTTCTTCTCTCAACGTTCGGTAGTCAATTGAACTAAATCATCAAGCGAAATGCCTAATTACTTTAGTTGGTTTGGAAGATGTGGAGGTAATTAACTTACCTAAACTTATTAAATCCCGTTTGATTTTTATAACCGTTATTGAGACATATTGAAATACATGCCATTCTATTCCAGCAAAAGTAAACATAACTTTTTTGTTTTATATTATGGTTACAAATTGTATCGCATTTTTTAATATTTCGTGATACTCAATTCTAAATTATTCATTTTTTTTAAATTCTAATAAATACCAACTTTTTATAAAATTATATTCTATTTGTTTAATGCCTCGCCATTTTTTGGTGATCTCCTTTACATAATTAAGGAGGATTTATATATTTCAAGTGTGATACCAGGGAATAAATTGAGTACACTAGCTACGTCAAGATAAATACAAATTAAATTTTTCCTTTTTAATAGTTTTGTTTTTTATATCGGATCAAAGCTTGAGCTACGGCTAGTTTACACTAAAACCTTTCAGTCGGACCCTAATTAAAAATGACGTTTCATCCTGTCCCACTTAGGATATTACTCGATGTGATTCGTAAATAGAACACCATTTAATTACGTAAGGTTTCCCCCCATAAATTGTAATACACGCATCTAAACTACTCGCATACTAAACGTTACTCGTATGTGGTTGAGCACGTAAGAGACGTAAGCTCATGTAAATTTTGATTGTTGGACCATTGCGAACTTCTGAACTCTTCAATAATTAACTGGTTAACTGAAAACATATTTTCCCGGAACATTGTTAATAGTGTATGCGCCGTAATTCTAAAACAATAAATTATTCTTATTAACATAGTTTGTGAAATTCTGGGAAGGATTCCACGCAGATTTCAATTGTAAATATAGTTCATTCACAAAAAAATTTGTATATTTTACATTATAGTACCTGATAGCTTATTTCAAATAGTATAGCTATGACTTTAATGTCTACAGTTCGTCACGTCAATCCGTATTTCATTCCGTCCATCTGTCGCCGCCTTACAATGTTTACAATATTAGATGTATCCATGAAATTGTAAAAGTAGAGGCTTCACATGGAGATCTCGATTGGCAAGTGGCGAAATGTGAAATTTTTTTTTATTGTTTCTTCTTATATATATATATATATATATATATATATATATATATAGATATATATATATACATATATATATATATACATATATATATATATATATATATATATATATATATATATATATATATATATATATATACATAAAATGAGAGTAAACATTTTTTTCCGTCACTCGTCTCGCTGTGTACCATTGACAATATATCTTTTAAAATTATGTTTTGAATTCATTTACCTTTTTTTTATTTTTAGACCCATTTTTTTAATTTAAAATTTTGAAAATAATGTACAATATGCTCCTTCACACTTCACCAATATTTCAAGCATAGACTCGAAAATTAAAAAAAAATGTATTTGATTTTGAAACCAGCATTTCAACTTTTTCACGATACTAAAAATTTTTATTTTAATGTGAAAAAGAAATTTAATAAATTATGATGATTCTTGAATGTTTTTAATCAGTTTAATTTTGATATTAGAAATATAAGTTGAGTTTTCTTAATCATTTTCTCATTTTAATCTCAATCTGTTTAAGCTAGGCGTATTACGTGAATGTAGGTAACATTTAAGTACTACGTTTTGTCTGATAATATAAACCAGAGCTGTACAGCACAACTCGTTTCGTTGACGGAAACCTAATTTGCACAAAGTCGAGCTCGCTCTGTGTTTTATTAAGTCAAGTCCTTAAAGAAATTTGTGTATGAGATGGTCACTTCAATAACAAGTTCTATCTTTGCTTTTGCTATTCCAGAAGTAAAATTTTGGGATGCAATTTCATTTTATCATTTATTTAGTTTAAAAATGCTATAAATTACAAATGTTTTCATATCTAAAAAAATTAGACTGATTGCAACCATCTTCTTGATTTTTTTAAATAATTCATCTTGAAACAATTTATGCTGAGTGGGGCAGTATTTTTTCCGTATTGTGAATAACCTCCAAATTCACAATTCCAAATTGATTAATGCAAATAAAAAATAATTCCTTTCGTGTCAATAAATAAATTTTAATCCATATTTAAGTATTTTTTTTTAATATAACCTTAAAAATTTATATAAAACAATTATTTTCTGGGGTTGCATTTACATAACCCTTTAACGTGAAATGTAATTTTCATGATACTTCTTCAAATCTTTACATAGAAAATTTATTTGCCACGTTACAAGGTTATTTAAATTGATATATATTCAAAAGTTAGTTACAAAAATGTCTGTTTATTTTTTTGAGATAAATATTATTGTGTTTAAAAATAAATTAGAATTATATTTTTAAAAATCTATTTGCTATTGAATATTGAATATATTTGGCGTTAATTCATCGTCTTCTTGTTCGTCAGTTCGTCATCTTTGCTAATAGCCCACCTGATACAACGAAACCTAGGTCGTGGTAAAGAACTTAAAGAAAGTGGAAATAATACTACATCACGTAGTTTCATTTAATTGAGAATCTATTTGCTTTTAAGTTAGGTAATTTGCTATATGCTCATAATAAACCAAGGTATAAAATAAGCCTTATGTGACAAAAAAAATGTTTGCAAACTATGTTCCTTTTCCCAATACTTTTTTATATTCCCCTGACGTTTTTTTTTTCATTTTGGTAAAACGAATCTTGAATCTAAATATATTTCTTTTGGATCATCTGCCAAAAATTGCAAATAATACATAAAATAATAAAAATGTAACGAAATTACCAATTACACTCTACAGGAGAAAAAAATATTTCAGTTCCTTTTCAGTTTAACTGATATATTAATATTTACCAATGAATGTGGTGCGCTAAAGGAAAATCAATTCCCTATTGTTTGTAATAAATTATGAAATAATAATCAGGTGTATACGCTTCCTTCGATTGGAAAACTATGTCTCGCGAAAATTTCACAAAGCCTACTTTGAAACAGGCACGACCCAAACGATCTATTAACTCTCCAAATACGAAGTATGCCGTCATGACGTTTCACCGGGTAAGAAATTGTCAAAGAATCTAGTAATTCATGTAAAAGTTCGGAAACTCTGCACAATTTTGCCAACAATAACTAAAGCTCTTTTCCTTTCAGATTTGGTTCGTTGAACGTTGAAGACTAAATTCAAAAACTTTGTTTCCTCCACATGCCGGTTACTTTAGTACTGAGATTTATACATAAGAACTTAGACCTGATTACACACAACTTGTGTCTGACGCATTATATAAAACTTCGAAGTGCACAGAAATACAGACACGTAGCCTTTAATTAATCGAAGCATTTAAAATATATGTCCTGAGCTCACCTCACTAAAAATTATGTATATTCCTATACAATTAGTATGTTATTTGCCCTAATCGAACACGATAATCTTGATACGCTGGACTAACTATTTTCCAATTTATCTTGCAACTGGTTTGGGCGGATGACGATGATATTTAAAAGACAACGGCAGAAATTAAGAATGTGTTGAATTCATTATGACAATACTCACTATTATATAATAATATTGAAGTAATACTATTTAACAGATTTTCTTAAATTGTTTGGTGCAAATATTTTAAATAATACCTGTATATATTTCCATATTATTCGACAGACTGTATTAAAACAAAGTAAATCTATGTCCACAAAAATAGCCGTTATCTATCAAAGTTAATTTTATTGCGAAGAAAACGCAAATCGAAAAAACGTAATTGATAAAAGAAACATTGTATTATTTAAAATTACATAAAATAATTTAGAAGCTTGAATAATGTGTAAACATTCATCAAAATATTTCCGCTATATTATATTATATTTCCGCTATAATGGTTACTATAATGGTTTTAGAGAACATGAAAATTATATTTTTAAGAAAATAATAGTAGCATGAAAAAATATATAGGGAGAAAATATCCGAACAGAGGATACACGAATCACCGTGCATAATTTATTTGGTAATGCAAATCGCGCAACAGATAAATGAAATGGTTCAAAATCTTTGCTGGGTTTGCCAAAGTAATTTAATCTTTCGTTAATCACAATATATATATATATATATACATATATAAATATATAAAAATATACACATATATATATATATATATATATATATATATATATATATATATATATATACACATATATATATGTTTATGTTAATGGTTTGGAATTGAACAGAAAGCAGGAATCGTAACGAAAAAACATTTGCCAATATTATTCATATATTTCGTGATACTATTTTGTGATGATCATATACTATATAAAATTAGGAGTAAACACTTATTACACATATGCATAAAACAATCGTGTGGAAGCGATTCTTGTCCATAAATATCGACAAGTTGAAATGAATATGTACAGGTTGTCCAGTGGCAGATTTCAATGTTTGAAATATTGTAAAAAAGAAAACTACACCTCTGATACAAAGTAGGTTTATTTTAACTGTATAACAACAAATGCGGATTTTATTTTTTAAAAACCACATTTTCCAAATGGTGGCCATCGAGTCTGTCACACTCTTCGAGTCTAGCACGTATGTTTTCAAAAACACGTTTTCAGAGCGACTGGGTTATCCTACTGACTTCGGCTCGAATATTTTCTTTAAGTTGTCTCACAGTGCTCGGATTTGTTTTGTAAACAACGGATAAGAAAAAGTCAAAAGGGCTTAAATCGGGTGACCTAGGTGGCCACGGTACGGTACCGTTTCGGGATATGTTTTTTTCTGGAAATAACTACTGCTCACACTGCTAATGTGGCCATGAATGCAGTCATGGACACATTAGCAGTGTGAGCTGTGGCCCCTCCTGCTGGAACCATGTGTTTTGGTTGATGGATGGACTATTCTGTAGTTCTACTCTGAAAAAGTCATGTAACGTCTGGGCATATCTCTCCGAATTCAAAGTTACAGGTTGGCCACGTTGATTTTCAATGAAATAAGACCCTATGATTGCAGATGCAGATATAGCATACCAGACTGTTACTTTAGGCTTATGTAAAGGCTCTTGATGCATTTGTCTTGGCTTGTGGACATCCCAGTAACGAAAGTTCTGCTTATTCACATATCCTCCAATGTGAAAGTGAGCTCCGTCACTAAAGAATATGTTGCCCATCCGGGTACCAGTACGAAATCTCAACAACATCACCTCCGCGTAAATTTTTTTTAATTCAAAGTCATAATCGTGTAAATTTTGAACAATTTGAATTTTATATGGATGGAACTTGAGCTTTTTTGCATGATTACCTATAAAGTTGATTTCGGAATTCCCAATATCGATGAACGTGTACGCAGTGATAAACGGGGATTTTCAACGACAGAAACCATAACACGCTCGACATTTTCATCCGTGGCTACCAATGGTGTAGGTCCTGGCCTGGGCCTATTTAATGTTGATCCTGTAGCTCTGAACCTTACTATACATGACTGAATGAGGTTGATCGATGGTCCATCACGTAATCGACGAATACTGTAACGATTATTAAATCGATGGCGTGCTACAGACAGCAAAAACCCACTCGAAATGTACGCCGCGACGGCAAAAGCGCGGTGCTCTCCACTCCACTATTCCATGGCTACTAAAACATCCGCACCGCTAGCGCTTCTAACGACGCCCCCTACGCCCCTGTTATGTGTTGCGTTCAGAAACTATGTTTGTTCAAACTTTGAAATCTGCCATTATCAATCTAATCTACACCTGTATATCACATAATCTATCAATCAATTTTGCGATGAATATAAATATCTCTTAATTAATGTAAAATTGTTTCTGAAATAGCTATGATTACCGTACGTATATCATGTGCAATAAATATGTATTCTTGAGGAAAGCAAGTCACTTGTTATCTCCAGCATTAACTGGCAGGGTCCCTCAAATCCACACTGCGCACAGAAAGATGCACCTTAACGAACTCTTAGGCGACCGTCCACGTCACCTGCGCCGCTCTACAGAATAACAAAAAACTTTAGTAGAAAAAATTGAGAGAAAAACTGAATTTGATATGTTCTTTAACTGAACTTGTCTTATATGCAAAATTCATGCAATTATTTATCGCAGAAACGCTACAACTTAATTAAACCTGTTATTCAAGTTTAAGTTTTACAGAAAGTGGAAAATATTGATTAATGAGTTACGAAACCTTACCAGTATTTTTGAGGTGAATATGTAAGACAGTTGGCAGTATTCAGTACATAGTTGTCAGTATTCAGCAGTACTCGTATATAATAAGAATAAATAGAAAATAATTAGAACAATGCTTGCGTAAGGTTTTTAGATCCCAAAAGTTCCTAATAATTTAAAGACTTCCTGTAAACTTATAGTTTAGATTGGAACGTGAAATTTTGAGCAACCATGTTATAAGTAACGTGTCTTTTTAATAAAAAGCGTTTAAAAATAGTTTCCTCCGTGAAAAGGTACATTTGCAATATCTATTTCAAAATTGCTTCTTGCGGTTTAACCATAGAATAAAATATTCATCTTATCGATGTAAATTATAAAACGTATTGTACTTAAATACGAGAGCGTTGCATAAAAATGCCGGAAGAGAAAAATAATGAACGTTATTTATAAAAAGGAAACCGGTCAAATAGATTTTAAGCTCCCATATAAACCATTCCGTGCACATGTCTCCAATGTGAATTTCAATATAATTGATTATACAGGTTTATAGATACTTGTTATTTCAAATTCCTGTCTGGTCGGAATAAGTAGCATTACGTGAAAAAAACTATTTCCCCTAAACTAAATGACATACGAAAATATTTGTTTTGTTTGATGTTCAGTCTAACTTTGGCCAGTTACATAAATTAATTTAGGAAAATTCATTTATTCCAAATTATTTAGCAAGTAGAATGAAGGAAACAAAATGTTTATCTATTTTTATTACAGTGAGCTCAAGTTAGAATAACATATGTAGATATACATAAAAAATATTAAGTTGTATTACTAATCTCTTCGTATAAACTTACTTTCAATTAGGATTTGATATGGTGTTTAATATTAATAAATAAAATTACATAAAAAAAAATAATATGCTTTAAAAACACCAATAACTTTATAAAGAAAATGACTAACAAGCTTTTAGTTTAGAATGATCGATTTTCAAAAAAAAATCATCTTATTTTCACATTGCAAAACAAATGAAATGATTCGGACAATGTCACGGAGTAAAAGCGTCTCCTTTTAAATCTACATATACACTTCCAATTGAATTGTTCACACACAAAGTTTCCAAACTGCTTGTGAGAATATATGATAAAATATAATGGCTCATTCAGTTTGGAGCAGACAATGTGTTTGTCGTTATTGGAAAAGCATCAAGAGCGAACACTGCAACCAGCTACTGCATTCGACTAGATCGCCGCATGCTTTGAACGTCGCTTTGCATCATTGCGCCTTCAGGAACGATCGTGTTAAATGCACTTCTATCCATCTACACGAGAAACTCGGTTAGTGAGCATTTAAGGGCCTATTCGTTTTTGCACTAACTGTCAGTTTGTTACCCGTTACCCGTTTCTTGCAAATAATATCGCATTATTACTTGCCATAGAAATTATGTTAGCGATTCTTTTTTCTGTCGAATGGTAAACTATTAAAACACAATCCTAAGTATTTGCACGACGATTTGTTAAAAAATTTAATTTTTGTAAACAATTTTCTATAAAAACTACTTCTTTCATGCATGGCGACTCTTCTCAAACTTCGTTTTATGAGGATTTTCTTCCCTTTCCCTGTGCTCCCTGCTGTTTATAAATGTTTACCTTTTTGAAGGAAAGCTTCTTAACGCAAGCTTCGGGATCGTGAGTCAGCACAGAAAAACCGACCAAGACGAGACGCAAGTGCCCTCATATGTGTAGAGGAGCATCGATACGGCCATGTTCACGTATAGTATCTAAGACTGCTTTTATAAACGTGTCGATCCAGAAAGTGCAGGTCGGTATCGACAGCGCGTTATACATTCCAATTGCATGTAATTTATATAAATTAATAAAGGTGTGAATAAATGTTTCTTTATTACCTTATATTTTTATAGTAGTAATAACAATATTTTTAATATTTTGTTTTGTTTATAGAATGAAAGTACGGACAGAGAGAGATATTCTATTATTATATAAATAAGCTTAAGAAACTTCGTTTCTGTCATGCGCCCCATAATCAAAACACCCGTTTTTTTTAACTAGCAATAAATTCTTTAATGACAAATTTCAAGGTTTCGTTGGTAGTATGAAACCCAGTTGCCATTAACATTAGCAGGGTGCTCTTTGTCTTAATCATGCTCTCTACAGGTAACCTGTTAGCTCGGTCTACGAAAGCAATTTAATTTTACTTCAGCACCACCTGACAGATCTCACTTACATTCTCGTTGTCTCCAAACTACGCAATATAATATATGCAGAGACAGCCGTCTGAAACCCTTGCGACACTACTAGCTCTAGGGAGTGTTGAATTTATTTCGCCTGCCTCATGCAGCGACACAGTATGAACGGAGCAATACAATATCAAGAAATATGTTACTATTCACAAATTTGTAAAACGAATAAGTTACAGGTAACGTTTTCGATTCTTCGGCGAACGTGAAACTATTTGTTCCTTAATGCTATTTTATGTGTACTCAATATTCTACAGGCATCATAGTTGAGTATTGTAAATAAATTAATATTAAATTTTTTTTATAAAATTAAGCCATTCTTCTTTTAAGGCTCCATACCTAGAATTATTTATTTCGACGTAAATGTCAACGATAGAGAAAATATGAAATTTAAAGAAGTTGAGTAATTTAATTTATATAAGAATAAAAGCGGGGTAAACCCCTTTTTTAATATTTGTATGGAATATTTAACAAAATATGTAACTTTAATACAAAATATGTGACTTTAATATATTACCATGCCAAATTTCAAGTTTTCAGAATACAATGTATATTTTGCAAAATATAATTATACTGTATTTTATTTAGCATTGTGACAATGAGCTAATATCAAATACTTAGTTTGATACCATGATAGGTGTCTCATTTATGTAAATAATATAATCAAAGTTAACGTACTTGATTCGTTTCGAACAATTAAATTCCCTTCAATGAAAAATTAAATAAATCGGATCATTACAATAAAACGGGATTTACTTTACATAACAGACATAAGCAATACATTCGCCGTCTCAATAATGCGCTTGGTCGATATAACTTCTTAAGCGGTTCAAAAATGCTGCTTTTATTTCCAGCATTATCGAACAAACCCCCCCCCCTATTTACTTTGCATTATAAATGATATGTCTCGTTCGTGAGATCTGCCAGTCACGTCTACAAGTATCTGCTTGGGTAAATTTTCCCTTCAAAATCACTCACATGTCGCCTAGTCGATAACGTTTCACCTGATCTCTACTGCTTCTCCCAAAACGAAAGTGACATGAAAATATATCCATATCTTACATACCCCAGTCAACAATATTAGTTCTAGAATTTGTCAACTGCATATATTTAGAGATTGTGCACGTATGCTAAAATAATCTCAATCTTTCGTTACACTGAAAGCGTGAATCATAGAAACTAAATCATGAGGATCTTAAACTAAAACTGAGCTTACACCATATTGTTCATATTTCGATTACTTATATAACTACGTAAGTGATATCGCATATCTAAAAAGAAAGTTTTAATGTTATCAGTTTTATCATGGAAGAAATATACTGTAGATCTTTACTTCAATAAACGAAACCGTCACAATCATGGAGGTTTGACAATTTCATTGAAAACTTCGTATTGTTTCACAAAATACTTAAGTGATTCGCTGTCAAATATGTGGTTTTAAATATATAATCAATATATACATATTGTCTGTATGTATTGTTTATTTTAATACTTTTAATATGCTTAATATATCTCTTATTCCCATTATCCCCCCAATGCCCATTTAATGTAAGATTAAAGATTATTTTACATGTCTACATACTCTCTAAGTTACTTGTATGAACCACTGACAATGGCTTGTTCTAAGACTAGTAACTGTAATGAGTTACGCGGGAAATAATTAACCGTTACTTTCAGTAGTGAGAAGTCATAAAGACGCCAGGTGACAGGTCTCTGATCAGGTGATGCATTTTACATTTCACATTATATGAGATTAAAATGAAAATATACCTGAATAAGTAAACCCTTATCGACGTAACGGATAACGCAGGTAAGACGGGGTCGCTTCGGAATTTATTATTACGTATTATTTTTATTTAGGACGTTACGTTGGCAATTATCACACAAATCTGGGCATAAAAACAGAATGTTTGCAATGTGGGAAACGTTGTATCTTGGAGGTGTATCATTGAAACGACGAATGATAAAGAGGCTGATATTCATATGTAATACACAGATCATAACGAAGAAAGTGAGTTTTATTCATGAAAACGGTTCTGTGCATTAAACTTATTACATTCGATACATATTTCTGCAAGAACATGTAAATTTGTTTTCATCGGTATCGTAATTTTAAGAATAATTTTTCAGAAGCAATTGAGAATTTTCACACAGTACTTTGATATTTTTATCCAGTTTGATGTACGGAATCATCTGCATGGATAATAGGCACGTTCTTTGTTACATTCTGAATATGTTTATCCATTGGGATAATTCTGTTAATCAAACTAAATAGATTTGAAGCATGTTTCTGTACAAGAATATAATTTTTTTTTGTCAACATCACAGAGTAGATAATTGTTTTTTTTTCAGAAACAATTGATAATTTTCATATAGTACTTTAAGGTTTTTTGCTCAGTTTGATAAATAGCATTACCCTTAGGAAAAATGAACATGTTATTTCTTACACTCTTTACACTTTTTCGCATCATCTATAATAATTGATGTGTCAGTTTTCACGATCCCATAATTGAATAGCTACAAGGATTCCCCAATCTACATTCTTCATATCCGTCGATTCCCTTGCATTTTACAGCATTATATTTAGTCATAGTACCTACGTGACGTACGTACCTGCGTTATGCGTGAAAAGCTTCAGACTTAATTAAAATGTAGCAAAAAATGTTTATTTCCCATTTTTAAGGCTCCTCCACTTTTTGAGCAGGGGATGAAGTATACACAATCACTCGAAGTATACACAATAAGTGAAATAGAAGGTAAATGAAATAAAACGTCCAAAGTAAATTGTAACGGAAGTTAAATTTATTTATACACCTATCGAACATTTTATTTATTTTTGATTAACCAAAAAGTTAAAAAAAATAAATTAAAAAGTTAAAAACCAAAAAGTTAAAAACAAAAAAAAATTAAGCTGAAACTTAAAAATAAATATGCTAAATCTAAATTACCTTTTCTTATTTACAAAAAATCACTAGAAGTTATTTTAAATTAGTAATTGTACCTCAAAGTACATAAAGAATGAAAATGAAAAACGATATAATAAATTAAATAACTTATTGTTCTCTCTTAACACGTTCCACGGGAATTAAAGTAACTAAACGGAAAACTATGGAAGTTCAATTGTTTATCATTTTTATGTTAATTGTGGCTTCGTTTCCAAAATCAGTAATATTAAAGTGTATTTTTAGCGAAACCATGCGATTTCTCATGCATTAATTACATTTTTTTTTCATTTTCTTCTCTCGAAGTAAACGTATGGAGCGTCATGTCCACCATCGTTATCGATATTTTATTTTAATAGTTTTAATGTCTTATAAATATTAATAAATAAAGTTACAGAAATAAATAAATCAAATGGTTCTTTAAGGGGAAATAAAAAAAAACAGAGCAAAATATACATACCTAAACCTTTAGTTCTCTATTCTTCAAAGCAAAGAATGTATGACACTTACTTAATATCATAACAGGTCATTTACATAACCGGAGAAATAGTTTCTTTTACAGATAAATAAATTTAACAAATTTTAGAAGATTTTTTAAAACAATGATTAAAGAGTACATGCGGTTTTCCGTGAAAAATCCATATTTTATTTTAAAGCACTGTAATTTTTTAATTGTCTGAAATTATAAATTAGTTCGAGAAACTTTAATTACAACATCATTTTACAGGAATCTTCGAATTTTCCATGATTTTTCTGATTCGATCATGTTGAAAGAATTTATCACGTAAAATGTGAAGATCATTTCTTACCGGATTTGTGAACAACCTCTAATTAGATTTAATAATGTCAAAACTTGTTGTCCTTAATAAGACAGGTAATTTACGTCCAAACAAAATAAATTATATCAATCACGCTTATTATATTGTAACTTTCATTTCTATGCACTTGTTTTCTTTCACTTTTTCTAGATACAACGTAGATTTGACACTAAGTATATTTTTTGGATTATCTGTTATAATTGTAAATTATAGGTCAATGAAAATAAAATCGATCAAATAATTATATTATATAATTATAGGTCAATGAAAATAAAAGTATCAAATAATAATCAATATTTTTTTTTAAATAAATTATAAAATATTTATAGGGTGTATATGCTTCGATTGAAACATGAATCTGAGCCACGTGAAAATTTCACACACCTTACTTGAAAACTGGTACCACCCAAAAGATTTATTACATTTCCGAATACGAAGCACACCCGCATGACGTTTCAGCGAGCACGTAATTGTCCGAAAGACTAGTAAGTCATGTGAAAGTTTAAATATTCTGAACAATTTTGCTATAAATAACTTAAGCTCCTTTCCTTTTAGATTGGTTCTTTGAACGTTAAAGACTAAATTTAGTTACTTTGTTTCCGACCAGATGCCGGTTATTTATTAATCTCATTGATTTATAAGTAAGTACCATAACTCACTGAAACTTGTAACTAAATCGTTATATTGAATTGCGAGGTCCACAAAAGCATATAAAATTAATCAGTCTTTAATTAAGTATTTAAGCAGGTTGTTTAGAATTTATTATTTAACCTCACCTAAGTCAACAATGACATACGTTTTTGTACTAGTTTTAATTGCTCTAACGAAATACAGCAAATTTAATTTACTAGACTTCTTCAATGAATTTAAATTTCAACAGGTTTTGATGGATGACAATGACGTATCAAAAACTGCAGCAAAAATCGAAAAAAAGTTGCTTTACGATTACATTACCTACTCATGACAATTTTTCCTTTTTTGCAAGTGACTACCAAGGCGTCTTACTTATATTAAGGTCATAATAAGTGAATTTCGTAAGAAGTTTTAAATATTCACAGATTTTCTTTTCATTCATAAAAGATACTTTTATTCCAAACTTTTATCGTGTAGAATACGGAAATATAAATAAAATAATAAAAAATAGAATAGATGTAATAAATAAAAAATATATTTAAAATTGAATGAAATTGTCCAAAACTTCATTAATAAACAAATAATTGTTATAATATTTAAGTCTGCATTTGTTTAATATTTAAGTTACTGCCTATTTTCATTTGTAACTATGTTAATTACGTAGTAACAGAAATATTTCATAAATATATGTGAAAAAATGTAACGTCAATATGGAAAAGAAATTTAAAAAAAAAGTGTAGCCGGCAAATATATAATGATAATGTATCTGAACAAAGTATGCACAGAGCGCTATGTACAGTTCAATTAAGGATTTGACTTACACGACGGTGGTAAATAACTTGCATTGCTATAGTAACGTCATCTTCCGCTAATCATAATGAATGAAGGATATGTTTTGTTAATAGTTTGAAAATCATCATAAAGCAGGGATCATAATGGGAAAAAAACCGTAAAGTCTATATATTTGGTAACATCATTATGGTCATAGAATTAACGGGCAAAAATATGAGTTAACCCTTAAACATATAAGTGAAATAAAACAGAATTATTGACTATGTCTCAGAAATCCTTATGATTAATAAATTGACCAAAGCATCGCAAGCTGTATCCCATACTGCTAACTAATGCTGACACAGAAGTTAATCTACCAACTAATTAAGTTTTATGTCAATCGGTTTAATAGTTTTTGCGTCAATCCCTAATAACATAAAAGGAAAACTCAATTCTTTCCTACATTAGTATGATTACCTTGTTGCTTTTATTTTAAAATTATGTATTTCTCTATGTTTTATATTTTACCGTCTATCACATATATAACGCAGCTGATTTTTCGCACCCAACTGTTTGATTTAATGTTAGTACTCCAGTGGGAATAAGTTTGTCAAATATGTATACGCTTTCAGTGTACTTGAATGTTTATAAATAAATAGAAAAGAGAGACAAATAACTTAAATTTATCCAAGAATCTACGGAATATAAATTAATAATTACACCTTTGGCTATTAATATCTTGAGATATGCTTTAAATAATATAATAAATTATCTCACAATTGAATACAATCGATTTATAAGAAAAGTTAATATTATTTGTGATTTATACGATTTGATACGAAATTATAAAAAATACAGAGCAGGTAGGTAAAATGGAAGGGCATGTGTTAGACGATATTAGACCGAACTTTTTCGACCTTTAATGTACACGCGATTTAGAAATAAAAAGAGTGAGAATATTACCGAAAACTGTAAAGGAACAAATCTTCTAATCTGTCCCTGAAATAAACAGAATATATACTTTTTAAAAATAGTTTTATATAACACTTTTTAATATAACAATATACAGAAGAAGAAAATTCAAACGATAAATTCAAAGATATTTAAACAGAGCGTCCCCCTATAAACATGTACACCTGTAAGAACTAGAAATAATATGTTAGTTGTATAATTAATATAATTTACATTTACATTCGTACCTATTCCCGCGGTTCATAAATTTAATTCTCTTTGTTTCCAGATCCATATGACAAGTCTTCTTCATTCTCACGATGAGTCTTCAATTATTCACTCGCATAATATTATATCCCGAAACGACTACCCGTATAATTTGCCAGCGTTAACAGGCACGGGTCTAATTTATATCTAAAATGTTCTTGTCTTTCCCTCCAGGTTTGTAGAAATGTGCTGAATACAAAACGTTTCTAAAAGGAGCCTATATGACTACAATTAAAGAAAATGAAGGCTAGGCTTTGTATCAAATTTTTCATTAATTCATGAGAGACTGAAATTTAAATATCAAATTTGAAGTTTAAAGCACTGTGTGATAATATGAATGTTCTAACGATCCTCTCTCCTTGCGTCATATTCCTTATTACTGAGGGTCAATATTCCTGCTTGAAATCACCTGCACTTAGACGATTCTTTGCAATCTATGGAGTTCATCGTGAAGTATGGTGTTGAGAAATCTCGTCGGTCCATTTCAAAGAGGTACAACTTTTGATCATTTTCCGTCAATCCTGTAAATAACTATCAGCAGTTCGAGATTGTGACCGTCTTTTCTAGCTGTATAACCTAAAATTCAAGTATTCTGCAGAGACAAGCGGTAGATAATCTGACATTTATATTCAATTCACTTAGAATAGAACCATTGACCAAGAAAGGACTCGATGGCATTTGTGGCATTTACCTCCAGCATGACATCTCGAATGCGCCAATATCGTCGCAGTCGGCTTCTTTTAGGGTCCACGTTCTAGCCTCATAGTGGAAAATTGACAAAACCGGTGTGTTTTTCAATTTTACTTCGGTTTATCGTAAAGGTTTTGTGCTCTTAATAACTTGCTCGATTGCGATATTGAATTCTTAGCTATCCCTATAAATCTCTTCATTTTTTCTCTCGCATAACTCCGTAATGTCTATACTGCAGCTCAGGTAGGTAGAATCGTTAACAGTTTCAAGGTCAAGAACGTCGGTGAACTTTTGCTTGTTTCATTTCTGTAGACCTAAAAATAGTTCAAATAACTTGCGACTGATCTACTTTTTGGCTTTCAAATGAAGCTGTTCTTAATCAAACTGTCTTAAAAAGATCTTAAAAGTAAATTTGGTTTGAACACCTATTATTGAAGTATGCTAAAATCCTTTATTTTTTAAAGAATCCTTAAAATTCTAGGTTACTTGACTTCGTATACGTCAAGCAGTCAGACGTAATTTTATATTAAAATAATTGGTAAAAAATATTTCTTCCATTAAATTAGTTCTTTTATCCATCAATGTACTAACATCCACATTCTCTCGTCAATTGTAGGTTTAATTATGGTTTAATTATTTTGGAATTCTGCTTGTTTTGTCCTTTTCCTCGATTCGTAAATTTAAGACTGTAATTGGGACGTGTTGAAATATTTCACAACCTAATTATTATCACATTGTAGTTTTAATACCATGGTTTTTTTCTGTTACATTTAAAAGGTCTACTACATATTATTATGCCCCACAATAATCAATATTCTAAATAATGCAACTGTACGGTTTAAATAATTGCTATAACAACACCAAAGAAAATAACGCATTGCTTAAATTCTACGTTCAGCGACGCAGTTGCGAATACGCACCGGTAAGCGAAATCATTAAACCGAAGTAAAATCATCCAAGTGTAATTGTACATATACACGTTAGTACAATTAAATGAAACTTATTTATACTAAATACATAATAAGATCTCTTAAAATAAAATATCAATAAACAAATGAAAACGAAGGCAGGCGTAACCTGTAACGACATATCATAAGAACAACACACCAGAAACCAGCATGTTTTAAAAGATTTACTGTCTTAAACAGATATGAGACATAACGTATGTTGGTAGTGGACAAACGATTTGTTATAAAGTTCACAGGAAACTTCAAAGTTTGTTTAAGTTTGCTTGGCTTCCGGAAAAATTCGTACGGTAAAGACTAAAGTAGACAAAACTTATCTAAGGCTTATGTTATAGCTTTTATAACATTTATAATGTATTTTTAGGCAAGACAAACATATTATTGTTCAAATCTGTAAAGTTATCACTACCAATACTTTGTTTATACATTCCCTTACACATAGCAAAACATGTATAAAGTTTCAGTACCTTACCATCGAAGATAACTTTTATCTAAAAAAACCTATAAATATACACTTCACAGATGCAAAAATATCTTGAAAATATCACAAATATTATGAAACTTACAAACATTGCTGTAGTTTTTCAATAAATTTCAGCTAAACACATAAAAACCCTATCTTTTCACAATTCTGATTTAGCGATATCAGAGGTGGAGAAATATTTTTGTGAACATTTTCGAAAATACCTCCATATCTTACAAAATGTTCTTAAAACATTATTTTGAAATCCTTTTAATCGTCTTTCTAATATGATGTAGAATCATAAAACGAAAAACAAATTTTTTCGAATGTTTTGTTTGTTCTCTCAAAAATTTTCCCACTGAATACTATTGAGTGTAAACAATTTAAATGTTCGCGAGTTGGTATAATTCTAAAGAAACAAACTATGGCAGATGTACTCGTACGTGAATAATGACAGGTGAATAAAACAGAACCTTACAAAACGAAGTGTAACTTTTCTTGCGTTCCAAAATATTTAAAGAAACTTTATAACTTCAATAAAATTGTATGTAGAGACCCTCAACGTTCATTTAATTACAGAATATATCTATACCTTAGAGACATACGAATCCTGAGATTTAAATATTCACATAAATTACTTTACCGCTGCATTGTCACGTTTTACCAACCGTTTTCCGACTGCCCAGACGTCTACGACTTTCGAGATTGCTCATCCATCAGACAACTTAATAAAAGTTTTGAGTCATAAAATTTCGGGTGAGTAAACCTTACAGCAATTTTTTTCTTTTCTTATAAAAATATCATTTCGTTTATCGCGGAAGTCCATCGGGTAGTAAGTTAATTCCGGTTACTTCGAGATTTTGAAGTGAAGTTGCAACTTTTCTTTATCTGTCTATCAAAAATTCAATTTAATATTATATTAAAATATATTTACATAAAATACATACAGATTACAGTGTAAGTTTAATGGCATTTGGCTTGGTCACAATTATTAAGTGCCATTTAATTTCTAAGGTTAATGGTGGTGAAACAAAAAGCATATACACTAAATAGACATATCATTTTCTGTGATTCCACTACATGCGATTAATGGTATTTTGATACATATGTTGATGCATGTTTGAGTCTCAAATATTTTCTATGTTTTTTGGATATTTCTTGACATTTCTGTAATAATGACTTCAGAAGTACTGCCTGTGCATTAGTGATTACTTCATGATTGAGTTGCATATTCCTCACTTCAATACGCAGAGTAATCTTCCAAAAATATAAAAATTTATATCAAAATATAGATTTAATTTCTGTTAAAAAAATATCTAGTATGCGATCTAAAATATGTTCATGGTTAGCTAGTTTATAGTGTTCAGATAGCGATTATATATTATATTGCTGTTTGTAGCAAGCACGTTACTTCGCGGATGTGGTTATAATAAACATATTAGTTGCAGAATTTTGAAATTAGGATATGAAAGTTTGAAATTTTTCTTAAACATTTTGCAATTTGCGAAGTGCGTTTCAGTCAAGGGAAATTACATTGCTATATAGTAACGTCAGGTATACGCTACCAAACATATGAGTGGAACCGGGTTGGAACGAAGTCTTCGTTAATTTATTGATAGTAAATTAAGAAAGAATATAGGACCAGCCCGGAAGTTCCGGAATCGAATTAAAACAGTGTCACACAAATCATAAATTACTCAGAATTTATAAAAAAATTACTGTCCGTACATGTAATAAAATTATAGAACTGACCTGTTTGTACATTCAAGGCATTGACAAAAAAACAATTTAGGGAAATGTAATAGAAGAATAACAATAGAAAACAAAAAAAAAATATTTTAGGGATTTAGTCTATGTACATGCTAAACACTTGCTATGTACTACTTAATCGCAACCTATGTACTTATTTTGGTTCGTATACCAGATGTTTTCTTAAACTAAAATTTTAATATAAACATACTTATCTTTGGAAGATGTTTACGTATTGAAGCGAAAGAATATAAAACTCGCTTACGTAGTAATCGTGATACACAAGTTATATCTTCTAAAGTCATTATAATGCAAATTTACTTTCAAAAAGTTTACTTTGTGTAACCTCATAGTTAGTAATATTTTCTAAAGATTCCCACGAACAAAGTCGTGGGAATAGTCATTAATAAGACTATGGCGATTCTTTTAATCTTCCCAAAATCTCGGTGGAAGGCCTGCATAGTTTTCAAGTTCTAATATATCGGAATCACTGTGCTGAAATGCACTTATAAAACATATTATACCTAATTTCAGGGATCTGTAACTTCCCCTTCATATAAAAATGGGGACCTTCGAAGATCCCCTAATAGTATCTTGTTACTAAAGCCCGACGCAATTAAGGACTGACCCTAATTAATGAGCCAATTTTCACCTTCATTCTATTAAGAACGCATTTCGCGAACGTTCTAAATATCTCAGTTGATTTCCTTACCGTTAATGCAGACTTTCTCCTTATACCATAAAAATAAAACCAAAAGTTATATGCAAAGTATACCAGCCAATATTACATTTTCATCTGGTTTCATAAAATTCAGAGTGAAATTGTTTTCAGGAGTAAAATTGCTATGTATTCAAGTTTGCGTATTGAAGTTCCAATTTTGTTGTGTTTTGGAATTACTGCATGTAATTTATATAAAAATTACAACGTATTCGTGAATTGCGTTACAAGTATTTCCCAAAAATTATATAAAACGCTAGGATTTATTAATGAATATTCCAAATATTAACGACATAAATTTTACAAAAATTTAATTCAAGCCCAAATTCGAACTGACATAAATAAACAGATAGTTATTTGTTTCTTTAATGGTTTCCTTTTTTTAATAATCCTAGAAAACTCATTAATTAGATTTTTTAGACTGGATAACCGTAACGTGCAGCCAAAACAAATAAAAATCGTCACCTGACAAGATCAAGTATAACATATATATTTTAAAACTAATAATCTCAAACAAAACAAACACGTACAATTAATAACGCAATCTAAACTTAAAATCGAATTGAACTGAAAACATTTATTGCCTTTGAAAAAAGTGTGTTATATCTGAAAGTGTAATATATAAAGTGCATATGTCCTTAATGCTTTAGCAATTTATTACAAAGTTTAGAAGCTCAACAGCTTTTCCTAAATTTGGTTTTCTTTCAGATTGGCTCGTACGATAGAGATTAATTTTGCAAACTTTATCTCGAACCAAATACTTACATTACAAGAGTTTGCTTACATTTATAACACAGTTAAAGTAGTTGTTGTATAAATCGCAAGTTCGACGAAATTCACTGACTTTTTATGTATTATTCAATTTGTAAATTATACTATATATTTTGAATGAAACAAAAAACTTCAGTAAAATTCTTATTTTAAAATTTAAAAATAATTTACCGTTTTGTTTCAGTTAAATTCGCTGTCAAAAATTGTATTGTTAACATTACAAGAACAGTAGTTATTTCACCACACTTTCAATTTTATTTAAAAAGCCTGCCGAGCGATTTGTCCAAAAAAACTAAGTCAAATGATAATGATGTTATATTTTATACCAAAATTTAAAAAAAAAATTATTTGCCGCTTAGTTTTGCAAAAATTGCTCCCAAACATTGTACAATCCACATTACAAGTACATACAAAAATAGTAATTTCATCACAATTTTCATTTTATTTAAAAAACGCGACGTGAGATTTGTCTAAAAAACTAAGTCAATGGAAAATTATATTATATTAAAATTTCAAATAAAATTATTTACCATCTAGTTATGTTAAAAATTGTACAATTAACATGAAGGTAAAAATAATAATTTCGCCACACCTATTTTTCTTAAACGCGTCTAAAAATTACGTCTATGTAAAATAATATAATATTAAAATTTTTAAAAAAACAACAGTTACTGTTTAGTTTTGGTAAAAATCGCTTTCCAATATTGTACATTTAAAATTGAATATTGTACAATTAAAATTACAGGAAAAGCAGGTATTTCACCACACTTCATTTTATTTTAAAAAACGCAAATTAATTTTTTTAAACTGTTAAAATGATGTTATATATATTAACAGTTTGGAAAAAATAAATTTTTCATCAAAAATTGTTATAATTTTTAAATCTTGCTGTCACACTAGAACTGCCTCAAAAACACTTAAAATACTTAAATGCATTTTTTATATTATTAACGTTATTCATTGCGATCCTTTGGTGATTACGGTGTTAACAAAACTATACTCCCATCAAAAACAAAATAAAAAATAGTTTATTAATGGACTGGTCGTCAATTGCATAAGTTTCAATGTACATTTCACATTCGATGCAAAACGCCTGAATATATACATACACATAAATAAATAAATATTAATATATATATATATATATATATATATATATATATATATATATATATATATATATATATATATGTATATAAATATGAAAATTCACGTCGCTACTGAAAATTTTCCATTACGCTATATATCTCATTAAAAATATATCTAATAATCCGTTAAAAAATGTATGTTGCTCGTCATTAACACAATATCGTAGTTCAGCCTTAGCATCTACATTGTTATGGAAAGAATTCCAGAAAGTATCTCTATGTACGTATTAATGTTTATACGCTGGAGTTTACGGAGGCGGGTGGGAATTCCATAATTGCATACATGTAAGTTGTATTTGTCGATATGTCTGTACGCATTTAATGTAGTATATTTATACTTTCTTAGTAACCTATTATATATTTTGATCATATGATAAATTGTTAATCAAATGGAATTTTTGACACATTGTCGTGGTAAAGGACAATACTCTTATGTGTACGTTTTACTCGCAATTTTTCAAATAAAAAAAAAACAAATATTCCCCCATCAATGGTTCTCAATTTTGGAATTCCCTAGGGCAAACACTATTATTACCTGGCAACGACAGCGTTTAATCATTATAGCCAATTTTGTTGTTATATATTGTAAAAAAAATGTTGCGTTCCATAAAGGCTTCAAACCTTTTTTTGCTTCCGTAACATTTATTGGGAACGAAACACTGCAAATTATTATTTAATTTCAAGTCCGTAAGAATGATCTTGGGACATATTTTTAACACCAAATACAATATTTGACTGTTCTTCATCAAATTTTTGTACCATTTGATGTCACCAATTTGCACGATTCTTTTCTCAACCTCCGCTTAAATTGTCTAACATAACCACACTAGACAATTTGAGGAAAACCAATTTTATCTACTAATATTTCTTATGTCGTTAAGTATATCTATACATATATCGTTTGTTATATATATATATATATATATATATATATATATATATATATGTGTGTATATATATATATATATATATACGTACTACAGGCCAAAAGTTTGGGACCACACTAACTAAAATTGGAAAATTAGATAAAATTTAAAGAAATGAGAGTGTATGAAGAAACAAGTTTAATTGTCTGATTTATTATTAATTGACAAATGAAATATTTAAAAATATTCATAAAGTATCAATCACTGATAAAAATAGCCATAATAATCTATGCCCATTCTTTTACCAATTGTTTCTTGTGAAATATTGTTTCAGCTTACGTATAGAGTCCTCCACATGTGTTCTTGTGGAGAAGGATATCGATCTCGAACATTTGTGTCAAGTTCTTCCATAAAAGTTTGTTCGGGTTGAGATCAGGACTCTGAGGTGGTCATATCATGTTTTTTAACTCCACTTTCAATAATTTATAACTACGTTTTGGGTCATTCTTTTTTTGGAAAATGAACCCCTTTTCAATTATTCTTATCCCCGAAGTTACAGCATTTTCCTGTACGATTACTTTATATTGCTTTTTTCATTATTCCTTCGATTTGTACCAAAACACCAGTCCGATAACTCGAGAAACAACCCCAGATCGCAACAGAACCACCGCCGTGCTTGACACTACACAATACTTGTGTATTAATAATTTTTCAAAACGCCACTCTATTTTTTCCATTAATTAACTCATAGATTAGTCTCCGGTCAATAATATTACTGATAAAAAATAAAAATAACTATTTTTTTTATTTTTAACAGGCTTTAAAAACTATTATGAAAAGTGACCTGATTTTCATAAATAAATAAAATTTTTCATTTTTCTATGGCCTTTTCAATTATTTAAAGAGTATGATGTTTTTGTTTTACTTTCTCTATTTAAGAGTATCGTGTTTATTCTTGTAAAATTCCATAGCAAGAACCACAGCTTATAATGGTTTAATGGTTGTATAATTAATTGAGTTTATAGATCATGTATTTTAACTTTAATTTTTCATCCACGGTTCTATTTCCTTTTTTTGCACACAAAATGTAACTTAAATGTCGACATATATATATATATATATATATATATATATATATATATATATATATATATATATAAACTGATAAATTCGTCAATTTCTCTTTTCCAAAATATTTGAACGTCTATAGCAGGGTGTACAAAGATCGCGACTTTCGATCATCTATTCAGTAAACAACTCAATTTCGACGAGAAAAGAATAAACGAGAAGCAGACATTTGGCGAAGAAGAATAAAAGTGCTAAAAAGTAAGCATATATACAGAAGGATAAACACGCAATATATACAGAAGGATGTACGAATGTGTGTTCTCATATGATACAGATATTTTGCTAACAAAGACTAAAACAAAGAAATTTCCAAGCCCTCAAAATGCAACAGGAAACAACTTCATACTTTAATGGAGAAGTGTAATATTCTGCATTTGTTTGGCACATTAACTAACACTGATGAACTGAGATGACGGTGTATCAGTGGCCAACCTATAATTATATATGTATATACGCAAAAATTAAAAAAATTGACAACGATACCATAGTTTCTCGTAGAAGATGTAAATTCAAAATTCTAACACTAAAAACGAAATTATAACTTGTTACCTTAAGATAACAAACACCACGTCTTCCACTCGAAATTGTATTTACCTTTTGAATGAGGATGAATAATAAATCTGACAACTTCTCCAACTCGTGAAAAGGTCTCAACCTAGCTCTGTGCCTAGCATATACACCATTTGCGCTATTTCAAAACTTTCTGAAAGTAACAAAATAAACATAAAAGAAGAGGTCCGCCAGAAAATCACCACACATATTTACGTTACGTGAGTCGAATTCGCGAAGGTCTTTTAACCTGAACCTTTTAGAATTGGTTTTACTGGATTTACATTAACCTGGAATATAAAATAATAGGAAATCATGTTTCTTTTTATCGTTTCCAAGCTAACCACATAATCAAAACAAATTTTTCATATGTTAATGTTAACGAAACGTAGAGCGTTATTTCCAAAGCCGTTTGCCAGTGATTAAATTATTTTAGGTTATTATTTTTTTCAAAAAATGTTTAAGTTTTCCATAGGTAGTAATACTTATTAACATTTTTTAAAAAATCTAAAATAAAATTTGCCATTAACTTATTGTATTAATGACGATATTTAATTTATAAAATTTATTATAATCACAATATTTTTCAACCCCATTAAAACATGTAAGTTTTACCAAGACTACTATTGAAGATTTTATGTGTTATCAATACTCAGGCATTTATGGGAGTATTTGCTATTTCCACGTTCAGTTTGCTTCGCATTCATGTCATTATTAATAACAATGTAATGAGATTTATGGGATATTGATTCTCTCTCCTTTGAGAATTATATAGAATGAACTTAATGAAAGATATAACATAATTATAGGAATACTGACAAAGCAAATGAATAAAACTATATGGGGAGTATTTTGAAAGATCAATAAAAAAGCTCCTAATTGATGAAAAATAGTTAAAATCGGAGATTGCCATATTGAAGAAGTTAGCATGTTATTTGATCGTAATAAGTTCCTATAGAATCGATTCTACTTATTTTTTTAAAAAGATAATCCGAATTTTAATTAGCATATTACAAGATCTTGACCATTTATACCATTAATGACAAATATTATATTTTTTTCAACTCTTCGTACATATGCAGCCGTTCATTGCAAAATTGGACGACAAGAATGCTGACCGAAAATATCCTAAATAAGAAGGATTTTCATAGCTTCATAGAATGCTGATTCGTCGAATAGCTTAGGATTAGTGAGCAATTCGATATTAAAAGTGTCTTTGTTCGCGCAGGCAAGAGCAGTTGCTCGAGTCCTGAGGAAATATGCATCGAATGAAAGCCACATGAATTGCATAGTAAAATATTCCAATTCAAATAATTCTTATTTTTAATTTATTATTACTAACATAAAAAAGATAAAAGAAATATAAGGTTAAAATTTCAGTATCCACAGAAAGTAAAAAGACTAGGCTTATCGTAAACTGATTGCCTATTACATTCAAGGAACATATATTCTTTTTTAGCTCTAATTCTTAAATTACATTCTGTACAATGTTTCATATTTACATTTTAATGAATATAACGAAAAGGCCAATATTTCTTGATATATTGAATATATTTGGCGTTAGTTTTGTAGAAATTCACTAGTCACAATTAAATGAAACTACGTGATGTAGTATTATTTCTACTTTCTTTAAGTTCTTTACTACGACCTAGATTTCGTTGTATTACAACATCTTCAGGTGGCTATTAGCAAAGATCTTTGCTAATAAGAATATTTGCTAATAGCTCACCTGAAGATGTTGTAATACAACGAAACCTATGTTGGGGCAAAGAACTTAAAGAAAGTAGAAATAATACTATATCACGTAGTTTCATTTAAATTTGCCAATATTTCTTTTAGATTTTCAATAAATATATCGAGTTTTTTCTAGAAAATACGTAAAATCATGAATAAGGGGTAAGCATGTAGGATCATTTACGTATAATAAAATATAAGGCAAAATTTGTAGTTTTCAAGCAACCAGGATATGATTCGTAGAATCATGCTGTGTGTGTTTCTCTAAACAAGGACGAAAAAATTATAACAAGTCTATCTAGAAATGATCTATATTTAATTATATTTGAATATCGAAATTTTTAAGAGCATTCTTATATTCTTCCACGATTACACATATTTGTGACCACTACACACCACATCAATTGAATTTTTCCATTCGGTTTTTATTTAGAAAAAATTATACTTACGGTTTTTTAGTCAAAAGTGACGATGTAAGCGGTGCAAGTATAATTGATGTGGGTCCAATCAAACAAAAAACAGTAAATTTTTTTTGTCGAAATGTAACAGTGCCGAAATCGGGATACTCATAATAATATTTCCAGCTGAGATGCAACTATATTTTTATTTATCGGTTCATCTTTTCGGGGTAGAATTTAATTTTGATGTTTTCCGTCACATTTTAAGTACTTCTAGTTTGATTAACAGTGTAAACTTTCAAACTTGGTATAAGACAAATTATCATCTTATAGAAACCTGGCCATTTCAAACTGAATTACACTCAAACTCGTATTGTCATACATTATAATTAAAACGTTCAACAATTCTAACCAAAATATTTTAGTTGATTTATACTGAATAAGAAGAGATTTATATCAATCGTTAAATTATTTTATTTCCTTTAAAAGTGAATAGTTTACTTGTCTGTTGATCTAAATATAAACTTAAAAGTACTGAATACTTTCTTAATTTTGTTTTAACAAAAATAAATGATTATATTGTAATAATGAAAAAAATATCAAAACAGATAATTATGAATAAAAAATCTTTGATAGAAATTGGTCAATATTTCTAATATATTTTATCGTTTGCGTACTTAAATAGATATGAATAGTAATAAACAAGTCAAATAAAAAAAAATTTAATAGGGAAATAATTAGTTTAGATTTTAAAATATATTACGTTTAAAGACACTTTATGCCATTAACTGTAGATGTACTAAGAATGTAACACTACAATAACACATGAAAAAAATTATGGAATAGTTGTTCGGATTTTTATATTCGTAAAGCGGTTTTCTGTTAATCTTTACTTATGTGAAATATTTCAAAAACTCAAACACATATTTTTGTAATATAATATTCATACAATAAATTTACCATGTGCCTTCAAAGCCTATTGTACGATTGTGTTCTAGGTTGTCAAAACAAAATGAATTACTGTACAGACATTATAATAAACGCTCTGTCTCCAGAGGAAAATTCCACTTATAACACACTTTCAGTTGGAACGAGTTTCTTGAATTCGAACCCTAGCCGTGTCTAATATTATTAAAGTTCTTCAACTCGTCTTATGTAAAGTTAGTATAGTAAAAGTCAAATTGAACGAAATTGAAGACTTTCTGAAACTAAGGAAATAAATATAAAAGTTACAACTCAGTGAGGAAAACCGATTGTAACGACTTCACACTTATTCACGGTATGAATGAATGAATTGAATTGAATTGAATTGAATCCGCCAGGAGAATGTCAACTCGAATTTTGACAAATTTTTTTACTAGGTTTATTTTATGTTAGATCATCGGTTGGTTTTACAGCAGTATAGTCTCGGATAGATAACTCGAATATGTCCTGTAAAACAATGATTTTTTTTACATTACTAGTTAAAAATAAATACTTTGGCAAAATATATTTCAGAAGGTCGGCCTTTTAAGATTAGTAAGATTACTAACTTTTTTAAAACTTTTACTATTATGTCAAAAAGAAGAACAGTAATAAAAAAAATAACAACAAAAACCGGTGTAATAGTATGATGGCTGTTTAACAAAGTAACTATTTTACACCATTATGAAAAACTGATGTGAACAACAAAGTGAACTTTCTTCTGTTATTTCTTTAGAAAATTTCAAAGAAAAGTAATAGAAGATAAAACGAATAAATATTAATACTTTATGAGGTAGTTGTTTGTACATCAATATGTTTCTTCAATCTTATTATTCTCATATCTTTGTTTGAAAATATCTGTGACAATGAGAAATGCTTCTGAGCTCTAATCATTTCTCATTCATTGAATATATTCATCAATAACGCTTACCGCATGTAATTTGGAAAATGAAGGCAGAGATAATCGGTTTCATAAAAAATGACTCCGGGTATTTCGACTCGAATTAAATTTAAGTGATTCCGCCATCATTCGTGAAAATGTCAGCACGTAATTAGTCCTGGTACGTAAAAAGTATTTCTTTGAAGGAACTCAGAAAAGAGAGAGATGTCTTCTCTAATTGTTTGAATGAAGATTAATAACGTGAAGTAAATATAAATCTAGTAATTAAAATAAAACTTTGTAAAAATTAAAATTTGAGTAACTTTTTTTCAAACAAAAACAATTAGACGATTTAATTCATTAAATGGCGACATGGTCATCAAAGTGAACATTATATTACAATTCAGTCACCTTTATTTATAAAGGTCATGATATAATTTTTTTAATTTGTATTTGTATATCACCGAAAAATTGTTTTAATTTGTTTAACAACTGCGACTAGATTAAAATACGTAAAAAGAAATATCATGATTTGTCGTTCGGACTACTATTTCTATATCAGTGGTTTAAGGAATTTTGACAATAAAAATATTTAAGTAGACGCATATATAAATACACACATATACTGCGCGTATGTATATGTGTGAAACATATGTATTAGGTTTGCAACTAATAAATCCGCCACTTTTTTCCATTTTCGCACTGTTATCTAAATTCTCGATTATCTGTAGCAGGATATATACGAGTAAAGTGCGCGGCGTTTAATAATATGTGGAGTCAGCAAATGAGTTTCGGTGAGCAAAGAACAAACAGGATATAGAAATTGTACGAAGAGGAACAAAATCGCTCTTACTACAGGAATTACTTTAGAGCGATAAGTAAGCAAAGCAATGCGCATTATATACACAAAGATTCAAGATGTGCTCTCTTATGACACAGCCAAGTATTGCTACCAAAGACTCAAAAAAGAAAATTTTCGCCTCTGCGATAATATAACACACGACGATCTTCTATATTATGGGCTTATTAGTTGCAAAAACATCTCATGTATATAAATATGCACAATATCTTATTCATTATAATATCATTTATATAAATGATAGATATGGAAATGTGTATATTATTAAAATAATTATACCTAAGTTATAAATCAAAGTATATGAATTCAAAATAGTGAAGTTAAAAAATGAGATGATAACTTGTTACTTTGAGATGATATACATTATGTTTTCAACCCGAAAGTATATTCATATTTACAACGAAGACAAATCCTAAATCTAACAATTTTTCTAACTCGTATAAAATTCTGAAGCTGGTTCTGTTCAAACCGTATGCGTCATTTCAAAACTTTCTTAAACTGACAAAAAAAAAATAAAAGAAGAGGTTCGCCAGTAAAGTCTCCACAGATATTTACGATACGTGAGTCGAATTCGCGAGGATCTTTTAACCTGAACTTTTGTGAATTGCTTTTATTGGATTTAAGTTAAACCGTAATGTAAATAGGAAATAGAGTTTCTTATATTTTTTTAAAATTAATCACGTAATTTATGCAAGATTTGAGAAGAGAGGCCTTTCCAAAGCGGTGACGCTATTTTAATATTTCCTTATTTCTATCAGTGATTATAGTTCACTGAAACGAATGTTAACATTTGAACTAGAGACCGTAGATGGCGCTGAATATTATTTTCTAACTTTATTTTAAAATTAAAACTGTTATATTGACATTTTATATTGATGACATTTTTTATTTTACATAGAGATAACCACGAATATTTGTTCAATGAAATTACTTCGAATTAAATAAATCTCAAAAAGGAAATTCGGTTACCTGTATCCTTTCTTAATACTGGAAATGTATTATTATAACTTTATTTTAGATAAATAAAAATATTATCATTGAATAAATTTATAATATACGCACACAGTTGTACAATTATCTATGTCTTTAGATGGATTGCCTCGTTTCTGTTATTATTGATTAAACTTTCAAAAGAGAAGGAAAAATATTTAAAATACAGATATCGTAACGTTTACAAAAATGTTCTTTGTGCGTGAAAATTTTTCTTTTCAATATTTAATTAATAAAAATTATTCATTACAGTTTTTTCTTACGTATCAATATTGATTTGATGATGGAAACGACGCAAGTTTAATCAATTTCTCAACCAATGAACTGCCATTTAACAATTATGATCTTTCCCTAGTGAGATTATTTTTGTAGATTAGGAGTAAGAATTTGTCCCTTACTTTTCAATTATAGTAAATAGGAAATCATAATGAAAATCAAAGATTTTAACCAACATAATTATCGTCTATGCGTGTATATTATAATATTTTCCTGTTGTCTCTTTACAACGAAATTTTGTTTTATTATAATGATCATATTCTTCAACCCATGTAAAAGTTGATTGGTCACTGTGAATAAGTAACATTAAAATTTTCATGTAGAGTTTTAAATATATGTAGTACTCGGGTAACCGTAAGAGTACTTGCGATTTTCAAGTTTATATTTGTTTAGTGTTTGTGGCATTATTACTAATGTATTTTCATAATGTAAAACTGAAGCACACTGAAAGGAAAAATCTCGGTTGGAAAGATTTCCATCCCTGTAGGATAAAGAAGTAGTGTATTTATATACGTGATGAAGTCAAACCGTGACAAAAACAGAAATATCACTTAAAGATATGAATTACACTCAACTTAGAAAGCAAAACTGGAAAAAATTAAGATTTCTCGATCTACGGTATAATAAGAGAAGAATATGATTAGTGCGGTGACCAATTGCGTCTCATATCACCATTGCCCTAAATGAAAGAAGTATAATATCAATATCAACTACCACTGATCAGGAGAATGTATATTAAAATACAAGCAGCTAAACGCTATAACAACTGACTAAAATCGTTTAAAATATTAAAAAAGAGAGTGATGAATGAATGGAATCAAGTTCTTTGGACAAAATAATCCATATTTTAGATACTTGGAAATAATAAAATATTTTTATTTGTATGTCACCGAAAAAATGAGAGACCTTTGAAGTTTGTGAAGTTTTAATAGTCAAGTATGTATGCGGTGGAATAACTTGATGGTAGGTTGAAACACTAGTGGAATAGCTAGTCACGTGAAAGTAAAACGTATTCTAATAAAAAATATATATTTAAAAAGTGTTCAGTATGGCAGTGTGTAATCAAAATTAACATTGGTCCGTTAAATATTATGTATTCATTGGAAAAATTCCAAGATTTAACCGACCAAAAAATCAGTGTAATAAAATTGATAAAACAGCCATTGCAATTACCCATTCTCTCTCTATCAAAATGGTGTAAAATCAATTTGATCGAAAGAAGAAAATTCAACGTAGTTATGGAAATACAAACAAAATGAGTAAATAAAACCACTGATTGAATAAAACTAAATGCATATTTTGATAAAGCTTTAAAAAAACGCCACAATCGGTGAAAAATAGTTAAAGAGAAAGGTTGTAATTTGAAGAAACTAGCATGTTATTTGGTCATGGAAAATTCCTGTAGTTAAAATCTATTACAAGACTTCAGAATTCATCACATGAATTCCGGAGATCTAATAGGTTAGTCAATTTTTTTTCAGCTCTCTTTATGTTTCTTTGTAATACGAGTGATTAAACTAGTGCCAGATAAGGATCTTAAACGGAAATATTTTCATAATGAATCGTCCAGAATGGTTATGTATTTCAATAGTAAAAGTATTGAGTTTCTTCAGGAAAATAATTTCAATTGACATAATTTCTACCGTTGATTTATTTTGGATTGTTAACGAAAACTAACTTAACCAAGAAAAAAATAATATGAAACTACAGTCTTCTCAGCAAATAAAAGGGGTCGTGACAATTCGTTGACCTGATTTCGTATTAGATTGAAGAAAAAGTACATTTTTCTTGCAACTTCGACCCTTTGATTTATTTCTCTACAATGCTTTACATTTATATTTTAAGAAATATAAAAGAAAGGACAATAAAATAAAAGTGGTTATGATTGTTATTAGTAGTTTTCAGTAAAGATGTTGGGTTTTACATAAAAATGTGGTTTAAAAATGGATATGCCAGTTAAAAAATTATTTAAATTTGTTATAAATTTTACAGAACTATAAGATGTTTGTTAGTATTTTTAATGTTATATGTATACGCATGTTTATTTCTTAAATAAAAGCAGTAAAGCGTACAATACAATTTACCTATTTTACAGTACACTTCAGTAACAAAATTCTTTAACTGTTTATTCCTGTATTTTTTATAATCGTAGGTCTTTGATTATTTCACGTAAGATCAAGTTACTTTCTCAATTTTATTATTGAAAATAATAAATTTTGATTATTCTTTTTTTATAGGAGTTTTATAGTAAATATAATTTATCTGGGTGGATTAAAACAAAAACCAATTTTGTTTAAATAAAAGAGTGTGGAGATTGTACCTAATGCTAATAGAGGTAATATTGTAAATATTTTTCCAATTGCAGGCAACAACTTTAATGTTTACAATTGTACCTATAAACTGGTTTGATTTTTACTTCATTTTTCTTCTAATAATAGTATTTTCTCATCTGTTTACTGACAGCATCTATAGAGAGCGAGCTACGGAGCAGGTATTTACAAGGAAAGCTAGGTATGTCTCCACTAATGCGGTAGTTAGTAATGATCATTTTGATTGTTTTATCGGCAATAACCAATTCCAAAGATATAATCACATCAAGTTTATTCAGAAAAGAGACAAAAGCTAGAATCAACTGCTATGCGTCAATTTCAATATATGCTAAGCAGTGTATATTACTGTTATGTAACTGACAAATGTAAGTAAAATCAAATATTAACCTAATGCGACATGACGTTTCCACCTATTCCACCATACTATTTAACACAAACAATTTTCCACCTTTAAAATGAAACTTACATGTTTTTCTCGGAAATAATAGGTCATTTTCGAGGTCGTGGGCAGATATATCCGTAAATCTGACATCGAGATAAAAATCTCTTTAAGGACAGTTTAAACTGTTACAAAGTAACGAAATTTCGTTACTTTCGATTTGATGTGAAGTGTCTATGTGGTTCCATTACTAAGCAATTGGTCGCTGAGATCTGAATAGTATATATTTCTGTGGTAAAGCAAACGCAACAAACAAGGTTCGATGCATAAATACGTCATAACGTAGAAACATAAAACTTGATATAGATAGGGCATAAAAGTTATTTATATAATTATAATCTAATAAAAAAAGTGAGCCGTCACGGGACGCCTGACATATGTGAAACATCGTGTTCGTACAAGTAATATGCATAAAAGACAAGATTGTTACAGGAACTAAACATAGCATAATGAAAAAATAAAGTATTGCGAATTTCTTACAGAAAATGGTGACTTTATTTAATAAACATTTATTTACAATTAATACAAAAATAATAAAGCATAGGTTATGTATACCGAAGTAAACAACAGCGTCGAACTGAGTAAGGAGGGGGTCGCGTAGTCGGTTGCGCATGGCGACACGTCGCCATACCGTACACTCTACTACATATAGACTATATATATATATATATATATATATATATAGCGTGGCCAGGCCACGCCACGGCAGGCGTCGCCACGCCAACGATCCGGTTTACACCTGCGCCTATAGATGTTTCACATCAATAACATTTCTAAAGTCTAGAAACGACTAAATGTCACATAAATAGGTTCTTTAGCAAAATTAGGATACAATAATGGAAACGGAAGATGGTGAAACTTCTCAGTGACGACAAGTAAACTCATTGAGCTAGAACTCGTTGGACTTCTCTGTCCCTTGTTGACATAAACTAGAAAGTAACAATATTGATAGGTAGGTAAGTATATACAGGTAAATACAAAACCATGAAGCAACTAAAGAATTAAAATAAAGCATGAAGCATTGACTACGGTGAAGCTAACAGAGGGAATGTGATTAAATAGTGATTAAATATCGCTGTATATGAATGTATGTATGTACACATGCATGTATTTCTGTAGGTGTATATGAGTATATTTAGGTTCATTAAATAGAGGAAATGTTTGTTCGAATTTTAAAAAATTAGATATTATTGAACTCATCATAAGTTCATGACATTCTGAGTTGAGTAGAGAGATTCATGAAATAAAAATATCCTAATATTTTAATGGTCAAGGAATACTGCAATAAAAGACCGGTCTTCCCTTCAAAATATAGATCTAAATGTATTGATTAAGATTATATTTTATGTAATATATATCTATGGGATATATTCTATGTAATGATTTAAGAAATAAAGAGAGCAGATGTATTTTAATATATTCACTGCATTACAAGAAAATTAAGAATAAGATTAAACAATTAAACAATTATTTACCATTTTTCTTCGGGAGTAGTTATAACGAAGCCAGATGATTTTTTACACATTGAATGATTAATGTTCCATTTCATAAAGAAATGATACTCTAAATGTGTATGAATTAAAGAATTCCTTTTCTTATGTCATTCATATTTGATCATGATGATTGTCTAAAACAATTAATGACGTTAGGAATCTTATGAATCATTATACATAAAATAAGAAATAGAATTATCGGTGTAAAATATCCAATAGCGCGTTTGGATGGGAGTTAAAACGTTCTGATGGCACGTTACGTCTTGCCAGGCCAGCTGTCATTCGTGGCCAGCTTCGTGTCTCGTCAACTCTTTCCGATTTAATTCAGCCAGCTTCGCGTCTTGTTACCTCTTTCCGACTTATCACTCTTTCCAACTTAACCTTTCTACTACACTACACACACAAGCTATTTTTTTATTTTTAGTGTATCAGCATTGTTTCATATTTACTAACGTTTACAACTTAACTCGTTTGTATTAGTGTATTGCATTAAAACGTTAAAACGTTTATTAATGTAAAATATTAGTTAAATGATGCAAAAAAAATTTTGATATTTCACATCGGCCAGGTGCCCCATGACGCCTCACTTTTTTTAATTTCTACAGTTTTACATTATTCAAAAAAAATCATATGGAAATAGCATCGCATAATATTAAAAAGAATCCGCTGATTGCAACATTTTCCCTGATTTTTGCGTTCAAAACATGAATTAAATATATTATTACCAATGCCACAAAAACAACTGAAGGCATTTAATTGATAAAAGTGAAAGTGATATTTAAATTAATTTCCTACATTCCTATCTAACGAATGAAATTAAATAACTCCTTTCTCAAAGTTTATAATTCTTAAGTCGTTTTTATATTCAGGCAATAATTTTGGCCCTAATTTTGTTAATTTTTTTTAAAGCAAATGCACTAAAAATTAATCACTCTACTAAAATAGAGTTTAGTAGACTCGATCATTTGACAACTTTGATATGATAAAGCATACTTAATATGACTGAAGACTCCCATTTACACTTTTAGACTTTTGTGTTTTAAACCAGTTGACTGGTAAATATAGCAAAATTTTGAATAAATAAACTTACAGCGTAATTCATTTCTCTTGCACCAAAATATAATTATATTTATTGTCAATTTTAATGTGAAAATTTTTCATTTCATTTACTTCATTTTCTTAACGCGAGTTTAAAAACTTTGTTTTTTGTATCAATTTATCTAATAATATTTTTCTAATGTCATCATTATCATTCCACAATAACACTTTGACTAACTTTGCATTAAAATCTAGGAATATATGCCATGATTTTTATATAAAGAAGACGCCATAACTTAGTCTATATTTCATAGAGATTATATTTTATTTATATCATAACTTTTTTTAATTAAACTCGACTTTTTGCAAACCATTCCACGTCTGTCAGTTCTATAGAAATTTTATCGACAGAATACCTAATAATGAACGTCGAACATCCAAAATGAAGTCACTCTGTGTTAACAGGTGGAGGTTATCTATTTCTTCAACACGCAGAATACGGGGAAAATTTAAGTAGGTAAAATTCTTAAATATATAACTGAGTATATAAGCAGATCGATAGACCGAAACGTGTTTCAAATTCCTTTCAGTAATAAACGCCATTAATTATCAACATTTGCGTCTCTACCATATCATGAAGCCACCACAACAACGTCAAATCGAACATTGGTTTACTTAAATTCCTTTACTTAGATTTCGGCGATAATTTTCCAATTTAAAATAAAAATTACATGCTGCTTAAGTAAATTTCCTTCAGCTACCAAGGTATAAAATATTTAAATATTTATGGAAGTTATTTTTACTACATAAGTGTGTGAAATATTATCAATTGGCTACTTTTCCAATACTATTTGTTTTATCTAAAATGTATCTATTCTGGAGCCAACGAGTTAAACTGTAGGCTCTAATTTTATATAAATTAAAGGCATACTTTGATACTAAATCAATTCAATGTCTTCAAAAGACATTTAAATCAACATTAAAAAAACTGATTGAATTCCTCCAATTTTAAAATTACTTTTGATTCATTCATTGCTGCCTAATATTCATAGATGAGGACCTGTATAAATGCCATAATATTAAAACGTCGCTCCAACAAACAAACGATTTATGAAATTTTTTAAGGTTCCGTACCTCAAAAGGAAAAAAAGGAACTCTTATAAAATCATTTCATTGTCCATTTGTCTGCAAAGAGGTATCAAGTTGAAATTAATATCAAATACTTGGGCCTGAGTTCTGTTGGAGCTGTAAAAACTCAAGCTTCTAAATCAACGAAATCAAGAAGAATCCTAAATATACGGCCATTTATGCCGCAGACTTTGACACACAAATAAATTAAAACGTATAGGGTACTTCCCTTTGGGCTAGAGTCATGAAATTTGGCAAGCAGTACAAGAGAAAAAAATTTCGAAAATCGTTAGTTTCTAGTTACATCACATGGAAAAAAATTAAGTAGGCGCATATTAAAGATATAGTGGGCAATATATTTTCGTTCTAAAAATTAAAATTAGCTTAATAGGAATATAATATACCATTAATTGTTCATAAATACCAAAATGTGTATGTAACCTCGTAATACGAGTTCCGCTCGTGCTTGACAGGTTTTTTTTTATATTCTCTCTTATTAAAATATTACTCTGCTCATCAAAGAGTACTTAATTCTACTTTACGTCGAGGTCTGGTTGCAAATTTCTAGCCTTTTCTTCGTTTTCTCAGTTACATATAAAAAATTCGCAAGTAATATAGTTACATAAACGAAATGAACTATATTTTATTATTATAGTCACGTAACTATCCAAATATTAGAGGAAGTTAAGTAAAATTTATTTTCCCAGTTCGTGTGCTACTTCGTGTCCGAAATTTATGATTCTGGCACACCGAGAGAAAAGATTTTTAAGCGGAAAGGATATTTTGGCGACACCCCTCTTATTTAATGGCTAACCAACTTCGTTATATTAGCACTTTCAAATAACATTGTTTAATATATTTTTCTTAGATATAACAAAACAAATAAAGACGTCAAATAAAAACATATAAGTGTCAATGAAGTAGAGGCTAAAAAAAGAAAACTTGACGTCTTTCTTGTGTAGCTATGATGCTGATTCTATTAATACTTATTTTGTTCCTTAATCCGGATTTTGTTTCATAAAAATTCTCTAAATTTTTGAAGTATTTAACTTTTGTAAAATTATAAATTCCAGAATGAAATTTTAATTAATTTATTTCAGTTTCTAACTGATTTTAAGTAGCTATACATTTCATCCCGATTGATGTCCTTTCAAAAATTGTTTACGCTTTCCTAATGTTCGAAATTTAGAAGACACGCGGCCTTGTTGCCCTTTGTCATTTAGCTGTTAAATTAAAAAACCTGGTTCTTCATTTTGATCAAATTTAAATATTAGTCGAATTACGGTATAAATAAGTAACTCAAAATAAAATAACAATTTCGATTATATTTTATTTTAATTAATCAACTTTTTTGAATAATTGAAATTGTGGCCAGTCCATAGTGGTTAATTTTTTTTAAACAGAGAATATCACGACAAGTCATATAAAAAACATTATTTCCGCGAAAATCAATAGTTTAGAAAATATGATTTTTTGGTACTTTTTTGAGAATTCTCCACTCCAGTCATACAAGCCATTTTATTCTTAAACTATTTCACTAAATCACATAAAATTTGGCATGGAAGTTGAGTAGTTATGCAGAAACCATTCAATGAGTGATTTTTGTGTTAATTATTAACTTCTACTACTGTTTAGAACTTTATGTTGATTTTTTCTGGTTTCAAAAAATATTCATTCAAAAAATCACTATTTGTGAAACAACACTGAAAGATGTTATTTCCAGATTTTAAGTATTTATTTATTGAGATAAAAATCAATGTCATACCCTGCTTGCATTTTGTGCACGGAATCAGCTTTATATCTTAACACTATATTTTCTTATTTTTTTTTTCTTTAAATTAATAACTTTTGTCGACTGTCGGTGTAAGAAAATGACAAGTGACCAAAAGTGAATGGGCTCAGATTACATTCGGATGAGATAAAATCTTATAAAATGCTACTATAGACACCGCTAACTTAAACGTAACATCGAAACTAAATGGCACTACATCATGTAGTATCATATGTACTCTATTTAAATTATGAACTAGGTTATGACCTAGGTTTCGTTGTATGACAACATATTCAAGTGATCAATTCGATCTCTTCAAATTGCCCACCTGGAGATTTTGTCATACAACGAAACATAGGTTGTGGTTTATAATTTAAATAAAGTAGATATAATACTTTCATCACGTAGTTTCATTTAGTTGTGAATAAAAATTAAGTGACAACGAATTCCTACAAAATTAACGCCAAATATATTCAGTAACAGTACTGTAATAATATGTCTGTTGTCATTCAAAGTTTCGTGGTTAGAAACCGGTTTTTATGTCCTGTGAAATATTGAAATTGTTTTATTACGACCTCTATTTAAACCCACAAATATATTAATAGAAGGCTGAAAAGTAACTAAAGTATGAAAAATGTCGATTAATATTAATAAACATAATTCACGAAAAATTGTCTAATTATTTTGCAATAAAATGTATACTTAATAAGTCTTACATTAGTTTTATTTAATACAAATGCCTCAAAGTAACCAATTTCTTATATTTTTTAAATTTATGTAATTCTAAAATTTATTTATGGTTAGAAGTATAAAAAAATAGTAAAGACTATAGAAACTAAATAACAATTTTACAATGTCAATTTTATGTTATTTTTGCCACTTAAATTAAGGGTAAGAAAATAAAAACTAATGCAAGAGTTAGATTATGTTAATATATAATTTCCTAAAATATGTACAAAATTAGATCTGAGATATGCATATCAAACTGCAATTATTAACGTAAATTATTGCATCACACAATATCGAATATATTTGGCTTTCATTTTGTAGAAATTCATTGTTTACAATTAAGTGAAACTACGTGATGTATTATTATTTCTACTTTCTTTACCACAAGCTAGGTTTCGTTGTATTACAACATCTTTAGGTGGGCTATTGCTAATATCCCACCTGAAGATGTTGTACATCACATAGTTTCAGGATAGGACTACATCACGCAGTTTCATTTAATTGTGCATCACACAATGTTTTTATTCAACATATTGATCTGAATATCAAGAGTAAAACAGAATCGTTTAGTCATGATTTATTTGTGAATTACTGCGAACAAATCAACAAGACTATAAGCTTTTCAATTGAAACAACAAACAGGGTAACCGTACTAACAAACAAACATCAAATTGACCTACTTAATTTATTACAAATTTAAATTGTATGGAAATTACTATAAGTTCACAAACCATTTCCATAATTTCAAACGATCCAAGGCAGAGTCCGCATAAACTGGAATTATTCTCAATTGGAGTTATAACTCGGTGAGCTGCTTGACATTTTTTGCTCTCCATCCCCCCCCAGTAATTATGAAATAAAGAGCAAACCCCGTAAGCCACCGTTAATGAAACGTCACTCGCACCGCGCCTGTAGTTAATATTGAAACGTAAAGTGAAAGATTAGTTAGTTTACTTCTGGTGAGAGTTAATAAATAGTTTAATTGGGTATATTCTGTTTAAATTATTTTTTCTACTTTCGAACAAAAATAGTGAAGAATTATTATAACGAAAACTTTCCTTCTCAAACATAAAATCATCATCAAGGTTTTTGAAAGTTTTTCAATCTTGAGAATTTAAATATTATTCCCTAATTCGTTTTCCTCCGATAAATGAGATTAATTTAAACAAAACTTAAGCACATTTACCCCATCCATACGGTGAGGACAGTGGGCGGCGGAGAAAAGCAAACGATTAGTGTTTCGTGATTCCAGCACTACAACATTTCGTATCCTAATAATAAAACAGAAAAATATTATTTAATGCATCTTCACAAAATACATGTACAATCTTGCCTTTAGCTAGAAAATGAATTTTAACTGCACTATATTCGACATTATCAGAAACGAATCGGCTGTTTGTTTGCGTTGTCTTAAAAAAAATTGTACAAACAAAACTCAGTTTCATTTGAATATTTTCGCAGAGAATGTGGCGACTTTATTCACTGTGAGTGAAATTAACACCTGGGATTATTTATTTAGGAGATTCGATTATCTCCGACGTTCTTGTCCACGGTGCTGCCATTTTGGAGTTGACAAATATTTGAATGTACTCTAAATTAATGCACTCCATCTGTAATTTCTTGTAATAGTTTCGAAAAAAAATGTCCTAACGACATTTACAGCATTATGTAAGTTGTTAATATTTAAAGTTTTTTCTTGAAAACGACACGAAACGAAAAATGAAAATAGTGTGGAAATAGATTGCATATGTTAAAGTTTTGAGCAGGTTACTTTTTGAGAAGATTACATTGGTTGTTGATTTTTCTTAGTAGAGAATTTTTTTTAACTTTTTGAACATTTTTCAAGAAAAGGCTGTTTATCGCTCAGAAAAATCTATAAAAAAAATTATAAAAATTATACATTAGGTACGGATTTCACTGAAATTATCAGGATCAAAAAGTACTACTGATAATTCACTTTGCAGATGTCAATTCTTCCATGGTTCAAAAATGCTACTCATACTTCAGCGCTAACTTACGAGCACCCTCTTATCATCTTGCATTATAAATGATACGTAACAATATCTTATGTGGTTGCTCATCGGTATGGCTGCATGTGTGAAATTTCACTTTAATATTCTTCATATGTTCTCAAGTAGAAAATACGTTACATGATGTCACCGGTATCTTTAGTGCTACTTTCGAAGGAAAGGGGGGTGAAATTATTTTCTCACGTGACTTATTCCAGCTTTCAATTTAAATTAGTTCTATGGAAAGAGAAAATAAATTTATAAAGTTTAAAATTAGCCCTACCATAGTTTTGGTACTTTCGCTTTATCAAATAACTACTGTAAGGTAAAAAACAGGCAAATTAAATTGTGTCCTAGAGATATTGCTAAACTAAAACATATAACGATATAAACTTATTAATATACCTTTTAAAAAACACAAACTCGTAAAAGCAGTGCAGTTTAAAAGTGTTTAGTGTATGCGAAACAACAGTTAATGTATACTCTAAAATAATTTTTGAAGAGTCGCCATACGAACTAACAGCAATTGAGGTCGCCAGGTTTGAAACCGTAATTTACTCTCAGAACTCCACCTTTTATATGAAAATGCACGTCGAAGAACATTCAACTTTAGAATATTTTGAATTTTCAACTTCGAAAAAATTGGGCAAAATCTGTTAAAAAATTCATCAAACTCTGTAAATATGCAACATTTTTGATGTATTTTCATTTATGTTTTCCGAGAGGTGTACAATATAGAATTCACTGACTATTTATCGTATTAACTTATTACGACAAATTTAAATATTCAATAATATGTATGAAAATACGTTAAAGGTTTACAAGTGCAATTCTCATCGTCTTCAACACCGCCTGATGCTCGTGGTTCTCTATCGTACTCTCGCTATGCCTTAAATAAAGCATTGTATCCATATGTTTTGCCTCTCAAAGGAGCTGTTTTTAACAGAGGCGATTCACGTAATAAACTCGATTCAATTATATTATCTGAAATCACATGATATTAAACATTTTATTGACAGGAACACCGTTTTGCAAAAGAAAAGAGTCGTTTTCTATTACTACGTTGCTCCCAAAATCAATAAAAGACAGTTACATTTAAAATAATACACAACTCTTTGAAATATGCACAAAACTAAATCTGCTATACGCTAATATAACGTAAATTATAATATGCCATATAGCGGCGCATTGAAATAGTCACATACACATTGATAAATAATTAGACTATTTCATAATTAATTGTATCGTGTTTTTTACTTTTTCATGGCAATCAGTGCTAAATTGTTTGCTTTTTTTAATTCTAAGAAATATCAGCGTTTTAGAAAATTATATTCCATTTGTTAAATGCATAGCCAATTTTTGGCAATCTCCTTTACGTAACTAAGGAGTTTATTATTTATATATTTTAAGTATGACACCAGGGAAGAAATTGAATACACTAGCTACGGCAAGATAAAAACAAATTAAATTTTTCCTTTTTATAAGTTTTCTCATTTTTATTTCAGATCAAAGCTTGGGCTACGGCTAGTTTACACTAAACCCTTTCGGTCAGACCCTAATTGAAAATGACATTTCATCCTATCCCACTTAGAATATTACTCAATATGATTCGTAAATAGAATACCATTTAATTACGTCAGGTTTCCCCTCATAAATTGTAATATATGCATCTAAACTATTCGTATACTAAACGTCACTTGTACGTGATTGAGCAAGTAAGGGACGTAAGCTCAAGTAAGATTTCTGGTGTCTGAAGCAACTTGTGTCTGAAGCATTAAATTAAACTTCGAAGTGCACAGAAATACATAAACGTAGCCTTTAAGTAAGAATTCAATCGAATCATTTAAGGCTTATGTCCTAACCTCACTTCAGTAAAAAATTATGTATATTCCTATAAAATTAGAACAAGTTATTTGCCCTAATAGAACACGACAATTTACTTTGCAGCTGGTTTTGGCAGATGACGACGATATCTAAAAAGTTACGGCAGAAATTAAGAATGAGTTGAATTCATTATTACAATACTCACTATTATGTAATAATATTGAGATAATATTATTTAACAGATTTTCTTAAATTGATACAGATATTTTAAATAATACCTATGTCTATTTCTACATTATTCTACACACTGTAATAAAAACAGAGGGAATATATGTCACAAGAATAGCCTTTATAGGTCAAAGCTATTTTATTATGTAGAATACTCAAAGCGTAATAACGTAAGTGATAAAAGAAACATTCTATTGTTTATAATTACATAAAGTGATTCAAAAGCTTGAATAAAGTATAAATATTCATGAAAAGTCAGAATTTGCATAATATTTATATTTCCGCATATTTTTAATATAACCATGATGATTACACAAAAAGTGAGGAATAATTATATCAATATGAAGTGACAAAACATGAAAATTATATTTTTTATGAAAATAATGACAGAGAAAAAGTATCCGAACAGAGGATACACGAATCATCATGCACAATTTACAGGTAAATGTATGATGCAGATAAAAGTAATGATTAAAAATCTTTGCTGGTTTTGCTAAAGTAATTTAATGTTTCGCTGCTCACAATAAATGGAGTAAATATATATATATATATATATATATATATATATATATATATATATATATATATATATATATATATATATTAATGGTTTGAAACTGATAGAAAGCAGGAATCGTAATAAAAAAATACATAAACAAAAAACAATTGAGTGGAAGCCTTTTCCTTTATCAAAGCTCGTTAAAAAGCATATGTTTTCCTTCGTAATTAAATATAAATGTGGGTCATTTTCAAAACATTCCATTAGATATCTTGTTATACATTAATTTTTTACCAGAACATTTTACTTAAATTATAACTAATGACATACGATTCAATCTACTTCTGTTAAGACTATCAAAACATCATGGCACTTTGATCGCAGTTTAAAAATTCTCATTAAAATATTCTAACCAGCCCGAAATAATCGATGCAAAATCGCAAAAAAATTATTCGCATTACTTTGAAAGTAATGTATCCAACATTTTTTTTTCCTAAAGTATAGTATTTTCCATTCTAATATACTTACCCAAAAAATAAATAATATTATTACTGGAGTACAAATACTAGTTTGGTCAAAACTGGAAGTCGCCCACTATGCAATCGTACTGTGATATTTTATAACTTCATACGACCAAGCAGAACGGCACACTGATTTTTACATTACAAGCTAATGGCATCTAAGCTCATTCGGGTAGAATAAATACGTGTATGACGGTTCAATGAACTTGCACCAAAAAGGTGCTCGAGCATCACGAGAACAAACTACATATTTGAGCACATCGTTCGCTCTGCGGTCGTAATTCCCAGACCAACACCAAGTGTATGAACTTATGTGAACTGGCTTGTTGTGGCGTGACTTATCTTGTATTTCTTTGTCTATTTAGATGTAATGTCAATAATGTGCATCAAAATATTTAATATTTAAATGTCAGGTATGTACTACTCTATGTATAACTTCTAAATGTAATAATAGTCATAGGTTCATTTTTCTTTTTCTATTATGTCATACGAAAAATTTTAACAAAAAGTATTTACACAAATTAATGTTTTTCTTGAATTGGAAAACAAGTATAGTATAATCGAATAAAATAAATCGCCCTGCATATCTTCAAAAGAATGAACGCAGTTTAAATTAATGAAGCATCATTTTCACCACAAATATTTCACAAAAAATTTTACTACGACTCAAAAAAGCAAAGAATACACAATGGTAAACTTAATTTTTCCCGCGATCACAATGCGACAAGTGATATATTCTTGAGGAAAGCAATACATTTGTTATCTCCCGCATTAATTGGCAGGTCTCCCTCAAAGCCCGGCTACGCTCAAAATGCACATAAATGAGACTTTCCCTCAATTCTTTACAAAAAAAATTGAGGGAAAAGCTGAACTTAATGCGTTTTTTTACTGACTCGCCTTATTTACAAATGTCATGCAATGATTTATCGCAATATAAAAAAAATATTAAGTTGTATTACTAACTTCTTCATACAAACTTACCTTCTATTAGAATTTGATATGATTATTAAAATTAATAAATAAAATAACATTGAATATATTTGGCGTTAATATTGTATAAATTCATTATTCACAATTAAATGAAACTACGTGATGTAGTAGTATTTCTACTTTCTTTAAGTTGTTTACTACGACTTAGGTTTCGTTGTATTACAACATCTTCAGGTGGGCTATTAGCAAAGATTCAAAGGAAAGTTACCCCAAAGACCTTAATTTTTTATAAATTCGTAGCATTTTTTTAAGCTTATGAATAAAGCCATGAATACTATTCAAAGACACGTCCTTCATAAATAAAGAAGGAGACGAAAAATTGAACAGAGTTTTTTTGAGGCATACTTGTAGAGTTAGTAGGAAATTCAATAGGAGCAAACAAATAAAAATGGATTTCCAACTAATATGTGCTGTGAACAACACAGAAAAAAGTGTCGACCTTTAAAATGCTTTCTATGTTGTCGAAGCATCTAAAATGTGATTTAAATCAATGTGTCAGTCACTCATTAAATGACGCCAAGATGTTATTAAACTCGATAGTAGTATGCTCTCTTTAATCCAAACTGCTCATCATTTTCGACGATGATGTTTTTATCACAGTATATCAGGATACCGTTAATAGCTGTGAAGATGTTCGCGTATAACAAACAAAACGAAGTTCTTATTGTGTTGATGAATTCATTTACCGAAATCACGGAAAGTAAAGGCCATAAGGCTAAGATATATAATGTTCCACTTGATTATACTGTAGTTCTCCACTTAATCATGTATTTTACTTCAATAAGACACTTTAACCAATCAATTGAAAGTTTTAAGATTGTAGATAAATTACGCCGTTAAGCTTAGGATAAAAGTCAGTTTTATACCATCGATGAGTTACTTGGTATATGCGTTACTTTTTTACGTAATAATTTGACTGACATAAAAAGTATCGTGACTAATTGGAGGTTATTTATTTCTAACAGGAAATCATAAAATCCAAAAAAAACCTGAGTAGTTTTAACATGGTATATTGATACAAAATTATAGTAAATAAAGCAATAAAATTCTTAAGTAAACAACTAAAGAGTTTCCAATTACGTGTCTGCTACAGAATTAAGTCGCCCGTGCCGTAACAGCCTGAAACGAGAAATATTATTCCCTGAGGCAACTGGAAATTCCTCGAGAAACGTTTTGTATTTTTTAATTCGATTATATTTTAAAGAATAGGACGAATATAATTTAGTATAACGTACGATTCATAGTATGGTTTTGCTTAAAGTTCTTTAAATAAAATTTGAGGGATAATTTTCCGATATTCAAAAAATACACCACAGTTATATAAATTTCCTTCACCTAATTTAAATATTGGTGGAAACTAATTTTATCATATTTTTCTATAATGTGAAAAATATCATACCATTAATTTTTCAAAAATTTACATTATTACCTTAAGGTCACATCACTGACTTGGAGTTATTTATTTCAGCGTAAATGTCAACGACAGACGGCGCGGTAAGACCATTAATTATATCGATATTGAGAGCCGATATTCTAATTGGATCACTGTGGATAAAATAATCTTGATAGTTTGAGAAAAATCAATCCGGTAACGACAACATACGCGATTCTACTTTGTATCATTAATAAAGAAATAATATCAATAAATGTTATACAACATAACATTCCGTATAGCGATGGTAGATACCAGATAAACTGTTTGGACAGAAAATTGAGAAATAAATTGTAATTTTTCTTTTTTACGATGTCAAAAATATTCTATGTAACTTTGTAATTATTGTTCAGGCGGTTACCCGGAGAATAACCACAAAACCTTTATGTAAAGTCGCCTTTTGCGAGAGTTAATTTCAATTACCTCTCGCAAAAGGCGACTTTTTTTTTGGAAAGAAGACATTTGCGATAGCCATTTTTAATCCCTAATAATTATTACTAATTTTTTTATCGGTTCTTTACAAAAAATACTACAATTTTCTTGTGTATATATTAAATTTAATTGCACATGATTTGTTCCTGGGAAGTAAAAAATAGTTGTAAAATATAATGTAATCCTTTTTAAGGTCACGTTGCCTTTTTATCCTTACTTTTTACAAAATCCAGTATACATTGCAAATTTCCCATTAACTTTAGCTGCAATGGATCAGTCAACTCTGGAATTAAATAATCTGTATGTAAGTTACCTAATTTGTTTTCTACGTTTTTCTTCTAAAATTCATCTTCCTTTTCAATCATTTCCTTTACCACCATCATTTATGTGCCCAAAATACAATAAACTGGATCGGCTAAAAATCACATCGGCCAATAGAGACGCCTAATTGCTGATACAATTTTTGTATTGCAACTTGTTACGATCGTATTTTAGGGACAATGTTTATTCAGTCGAGAACTATACCACATACTTCTAACGAAAGACACACAACTGATTGCAGGAAGCTCTTAACATACCAAAAAAACGGGCAATGAAAACTTTTCATCGCACTTCCGCCTATTTTCAAGTACACTCACATTGAACTGTTCAGTAGTCTGGAAATATAAGAGGAACGAATAAGCTAAAAGAAAACCGTCAGACTAACGCATTCAGAAGAATATAACCTTTCTCCGCTAGGCTAATATATTCGGATTATATGCAAACTAATTAATTTAATACAATGTGTTATAGAAAGTCAATTACAGGCTGTCCAATGTATCAAATATTGTTCTAATATTTGATAATGACATATGAAGAGATAAACATATTCAAAATAATAGAACTCATTGTTAAGCATCTAACTTCAGCATTTCTTGAAATAAAATTTTGAATAGCACCATGAGCTGAACTGATTAAATGTTAGTTCCCGTTAAATTGAGCGTGAACATAACGCATAAACTTTTTCAATGCAGTTCATAGAGCTTTATAAAGCTAAATGGTTCCCCTCTCGATCTCAACATCTTACCGATAAAACCATTTGGATAAAAATATGTAGATATATGAAAATCTGTACCATACCCTTAAAGACAATTGGTATTATAAGTACTTTTAGTTAAAATGTATGTTATAAAGAATTTTTCAGTTTTTATATCATAATCGTGTAAATTTTTACAGTGTGCTGACGAAATCTATAACACTGTTTGGTTAAAACGTTCAATGGTAAGTATGACATATTTTTACGGGGTCTTCGAATGTCCCTTCCATTGAAAGAAGGGGGACGTCACGGATACGTGAAGGGGCCCTCAGACAATATGGATAAAAGATGGCAATAGCTTGTTCATTGAGAAGCTCATTGATTTTAAAATATCAGATTTTCATATTAAAAACAGAAATTGAAATTTCCAGAAAATTCATTACTCATGCTCTCAGAAATTATTGATTGAATACATAGAATGAGGGAGGAATATCTATCCAGTAATTTATTCCACTGAACAAATTATAGAAATAAGTTGGGAAGCGTTGCAATGTACAAAACTTGGAAAAAGAGTTTCAAATTCCACGTTGGAATACATATAGTGGGAGAAATTGTCGAATAATAACAATATTGATGAAACAATTAGTTTAGAAACAAAATGTGCGTACTTTGAAATTATATCTTTCGATGTGCACGAGTCGCCATGTCAGAGGCAAAGGTAAGTTTTTTTTCTGGTAAACATCATATACTAGTTTAAAATAATTGTATTATTTTTTTTAAATAATGGATCTTCAAAAAACCTCAATTATTACATATAGCACAGACTTCCTAAGTGTTTTTTTTTGTTTCGTTTTGACCTAATTATTATCATAGATAATAAAAACTTAATTGCATTAGTCGCGCATTAAAATAGTTGTTGTGTTATATTGTGGTTATTTTATTAACTCATGTATATACATGAGTTCTTTTGTTAACTCATGTATCGACATTCATAAAAAAACTGTCAAGTATAAATAGAACTTGCACTACGAGGGTTCAACACGTATTTCGATACTTACAATTATTTAAGGGTATATAGTATTTCTATTAAACAATTTATATATGTATATCTTTCACAAACTTAAAAATATGGTACGTATTCGAAAAATTACAAAATTTAGAATAAGCATTAGTTTTCCTGTAACCTTCTAGTCCAATTTTACCGACCTGTCTTGTTATGATTCTGAATCTAATATTTTCGAAAGTAATGGGAAAATTTTTACATACTTTCTACAATATTTTTTGAAATTTGCAATTAGAAATTAATCGCCCATAATACCACTTCCAAATGATACCCCACGTGATACATGGAATAAAAAAAAATTTAAGTACTTTAATTCATATAAAAATTAAAGAGGAGTAAACCCCCCTCTTTAAGTCTTATATGAATATAAAACAAAGGTTAGCTGCAGCAAATTAAGTAGATTTAATTTATTACTATGTCAAATTTAAAGTTGAAACCTTAAAAGGTATCTGTGTTATTTGTAGGGATGACACCAAAAGAAAACTTAAATTGATATAAATATTTCTTTGTCATAATGGATGGATTCAGATTCTGGCAAAATATCGTCATCATCAAGGTATAACATATTTCAACGATGCTGTACAAAGTTTGGCTTGCCAACAATAGGTTTGAAACAGAGTCCTAAGCCAAACGTTATACCACGGATAGATATAATGCAATGTAAATTCTTTATTAGGCGAATATATATTGGTAACAATAAATAAAAAATATAAAAAATCATGAATATTTAATAATCACAATAATCAAAGTAGGTTTCACTAGCAATGCGTACCGTCCAAATATGATAAAATGAATCGGCTTTGACCGAATAGGTTAAAAAACCAAAGTGATATCATTCTCTAGTTCGCTTAACCAAAAATCACGACAAATTAAGTTTCTGTCCATATCCAACACGCCAAATTGAACTTTGCTTATTATGACATATAGGTACTTACATTTAAATATGTATGTATATATGTGAATTAGATCAGTTGTAAAAGACATTCGTGAAGTGTGAAATCAATCACATTTTTTTCTAGAATTCACTGATGGACACTTAAATAAGATAGAAAAAAGCTAGAAGTGTAGTACCTCCAATTTTATAATCACGTTTAATTTATTCATAGCTGCTCAATATCCAGCGAGGAGGAACTTATACACCATAATATTCTTAGGTTGCTCCATTACTCAAGTGTTTTATGAAAATATTGTAATATTACGTAACCCATTTTCTTTTCTTCCCTGTTAAAGTATTACTCCGTTTCACAATTAAATGATGCTCATCACGTAGCATCATTTAATTGTGAAACGGATAAAGATATCTTTGCTAATAGCCCACCTGAAGATGTTGAAACACAACGAAACCTAGGTCGTGGTAAAGAACTTAAAGAAAGTAGAAATAATACTACATCACGGAGTTTCATTGTGAACAATGAATTTCTACAAAATTAACGCCAAATATATTCAATATTATTCCGTTTGTCAAACACTTGGTAAATGAGATACTTAATTCTACTTACGTCAAAGTTCGTAACCAAAATAACTGCCTTTCTTTCACATCCTCCATTTAACTATCGCAATTCATAAGTAATGAGATTACTTTGTCGAGATAAAGTGTACTTTATTAATGCAGTCACATAAATACCCAACTATCGAGGGAAGTTAAATGAAATTTATTCCTCATGTTCGTTGATATTTCACGCTCGAAATGTTTATTCCAGGCCAACAATGGAAATTGTATTTGGGCAACAATCCTTTTTAATTAATTGTTAACCGATTTCTTTGTTTTTATTTAGTACTTTAAAGTATATTTTTAATATATCTTTTGCAGAAATTAGCATAAAAAAATTCAGACGTCGATTTAAAGCGATTATAGGTGATGAAATAGGTGCTAAAAGCAATAAAACTTGCCCAACTTTCTTATGTATTACTACCTTATTCATAATTGTCTTCAACACATTTCTTCTCGTATCTTGATTCGATAAACACATCTATATTCTCATTAATGACCATTTCTATTGTAATCTAATTTCATTTTAAGAAAATTCTACAGGTTTTTACTTTAGTAAGACTTTGAATTTTGGAATGAAATAATTATTAATTTATTTGGAATTTTCTTATGACTTCAATAAACACGTATACACTTTACTCCGATTAAATATTTTATAGACATTTTCTGCTCGTTTTCATTCTTTGTAATTTGGATGCCTTCTTGAAATGAATTGCTTAATATTTTGACGAAATGTAACTTATGTTTTGATATTGATAAAATATATTAGGGAAAAGTGTTTTTCCAGCAAGATTCTACCAATGACGTAGTTTGTTGCATACTGTATGCATGTTGAATAGCATTGTTGTGTTAATTATATTGTTGAACTAATATATCCGTTGTTGTCACCGTGGTGTGTTGGGTTGATCGCTAGACATACGGCTGTTGAGTACGCGACGCACCGCGGGTTCGATTCCCGGCCACTCTTCAAGCGGGACTGGAAAAATTCCAACCATTCAAGGCTAAGGCAACCATTTTTATATATAAGATCATCTTCATCTCATGTGGACACGACAACAACATCAACAACAATAACACTCTTAAAAAGTAATGAAATTACTAAACTGTTTCGGCAGTAATAAACTTCAAGGATTCACTCATCTCGCACGAAACATATTACGCTTCAAGTGCTTCAATATACTGACAGCAATCTCGAACACTGCACTTTCCAGTTCATCTGGCAACTACAGAACGTGTTGGGGCAAAAAGACTATTTCACGGATTTGGATACCATCCTATTACTGCTGGATACTTCTTGGAGCACCGATTTAATTCACCTTTGTAGCTCGTGAATTGATTTATTTTAATACATCAAAAACAAATTTTATTTAATCGTAATATTTATGGAGACTTAAAAACTATACTTTTAGATTTTGCATAAATAATTTATTAAGGTAAAAACATTCATAATACCCTACTTTCTTTTAGCCAACAAAGTCAACTTTATATTCTTTTGATATATTTGGTTATTTTTAGTGTATCAGTGTCGGTTCATCCGTCCTCGTGGGCGATTTTCTCAGAAAATATTCCAAGTAAAAGCCTGATATTTAGTACAAAGATAGAGTATGTGATGATCCGATTATAGACATGGAACATAAAAAGTAATTTTTTTATTCTGGAGTATAATTCCAGGGGGTATACTGAGAAATGAAAAAAAATTTAAAGCTTATCGTGTACGGTGTCAAATAAAAACTTATTAAAGTACGAATTCAAAAATCCATATTATTTTTTTTTTATTAATTTGTTTAAACCTTTTTCGGGTAATGCATAAAAAATGCAGTCCCACGTCCTTACTATCAAAAGATTACACTTAGAAGTTTTCAGAAACAGTTTATAATTTCCATATAGTTTTTTAAGGTTTTCTGTTCAGTTTGATAAATATCATTACCCTCAGGAAAAATTAACATTTTATTTTTTATACTCTGTACACTGTTTCGTATCATCTCACATCATCTCATATCAATCTACATTCTTCATGTCATTCATGTACCTACATGCGTGAAATGCTTCAGACTTAATTAAAACATAACAAAAATGTTTGCTTCCTATTTTTAAGGCTCCTCCACTTTTGGAGTAGGGGGGTGAGAAAACCTCGAAGTATACACAATCACTCGAAGTATACACAATAAGGGAAATAAAAGGTAAATGAAATAAAACGTCCAAAGAAAATTGCAACGGAAGTTAAATTTATTTTTACACCAATCGAACATTTTATTTATTTTTGCCAAAAAGGAAAAAATTACTTAAACCGTAAACTTAATCCGTAACTTAAACCGTAAACTTAAAAATAAATATGCAAAATAGAAATTACCTTTTCTCGTTTACAAAAAATCACTAGAAGTTATTTTTAATTAGTAATTGTACCTCAAAGTACATAAAGAATGGTTATGAAAATGAAAAACGTTATAATAAATTTAAATGATGTTGAACATATTTGGCGTTAATTTTGTGGAAATTCATTATTCACAATTAAACGAAAGTACGTGATGTAGTATCATTTCTACTTTGTTTAAGTTCTTTACCACCCCCTAGGTTTCGTTGTATTACAACATCTTCAGCTGGGCTATTAGCAAAGATCTAAGGGCTATTATCATCTTACCTGAAAATGTTGTAATACAACGAAACCTTGATCGTGGTAAAGAACTTAAAGAAAGTAGAAACAATACTACATCACGTAATTTCATTTAAGTGTGAAATTTAAATGACTTATTTTTCTCTCTTAACACCTTCCACGGGAAATAAAGTAATTCTACGTTTCGATTTAACTGAGACGAATGATGTATCGCGGGGGTGCTATTTCATAATGCTTTGCTCTTTATTGCATAATTACGGGAGAGGCATAGGAGGCGAGAGCTGGACGCGATTTAAAACTTCGTCAATTTATACTTGAGATGAATTTCTTCATATAGACGTGACTCGTATGAATCTCAATTTGATGAATCTGAAAGTACACTACAGACTTAAGAGGTGCATTAAAAAAAACTTAATTTTCAAATGCAATCAAAAAATGATTAAAAATTAAGCAAATACATTAATAATTTTACTAAAAATTACATGTTAAAAATATTTTGTTCTCGTAGATCAAACCTTTGAACAAAAATTCAAATTACAATATTATAACAGAACAACTCTTTGTTCTGTGAGCATTATAACAGCAGTTTCTATTTAAAAAGGTTTTTTACTCCTGTAATATTTCCGCAAAGTTCGACTGGGATGTGAGAAAATTAAAAATGCATATTTGTTCGACTTTATCGAAATGAAAGTTGTCATAAAGACATTAATTGTGTTATCTGGGAAGGCATGGGCAAGATATATTAAATAGTACATTGTACGAAGAAAATTGCATTTGGTATTCTTTATAATGAATAATCTAAAAAATTATTGTTGTAACAGCATTTATTTAAACTCATAAACCTAATTATTAATGTCTTCTCAAAAATTTTAAAACCACGTGTCTGATTTTCAAACCTACTTGCTTTCAGTTGTATAGAAATATGAAGTTAGTGTTCTCCAGTTGTTTTTATATCCAATAATTACACAACTTATGAAATTACTGAATGTTGTATAGACAAACTAGCACGTATTTCCTTTATAACATGAAAGATAGTTAACTTCGCCTGCTTTAGGGCTTAGAAGCGAGCTTTTCTCAACTTTGTTCTATCAAGGGTTCGTTCTAACTGTCCAGAATAGATACGTATTACGATTATGTCGCCAAATTGATCTATCTTGTTTAGTAGTAGTAACTAAACGGAAAACTATGGAAGTTCATTTGTTATTAGTTATCAGAAGTTCGATCATTTTTATGTTTACTATAGCTTCGTTTCCAAAATTTATGATATTAAAGTGTATTTTAGCGAAATCATGCGATTTTTTATGCATTAATTACATTTTTTTCATTTTCTACTCCCGAAGTAAATGTTTGGAGCGTCGTGGTCATCGTTATCGATATTTTATTTTAATAGTTTTAATGTTTTATAGATATTAATAAATAAAGTTACAGAAATAAATAAATTAAAAGATTATTTAAGGGGAAATGAAAAAAACAGAGCAAAATATACATACCTAAACTTTTATTTCTCGATCCTTCGAAACAAAGAACGTATGATACACTTACTTAATATTATAAGAGGTCATTTACATAGCCGGGAAAATAGTTTCGTTTGCAGGTAAATAAATTTAACAAATTTTAGAATATTTTTAATTATAATGATTAAAGAGTACACACGATTTTCCGTGAAAAATCCATATTTATTTTAAAGCACTGTATTTTTTTAATTGTCTGAAATTATACATTGGCTAATTATACTGTAATTACAATATCATTTTACAGGAATCTTCGAATTTTTCATGATTTTTGAGATTCGATCGTGTCGAAAGAATTTATCACGTAAAATGTGATCATTTCTTACAGGATTTGTGAACAACCTCTAATTATATTTAATAAAGTAAAAAAATAACACATTAGCTAAAGGACCAATAAATAAAATATTACATGTATATTGTATAATTTTTTACCCCGTAAATTACCCTTAAAATCCATTTAAAACGCCAATGTTTGAAAACGCTAGACATAATTTTGTAAAGCTGTTGAATATTAAATATTGGGAGTATTTTCTCACAATTGTTTAAATATTTTCTCACCGTACTCTTTGCCTGGTCCTCAAAGTTTATTACAAACATACTCGTACATTATTGTTATATAAGCGTCTTCTTAATCTAAAACATTAAAATTATTTTTAAAAATTCATTGACTTTAAAAGTCAGGTAATTTACGTCGAAACAAAACAATCTATATCAATCACGCTTATTATATTGTAACTTTTATTTCTATGCACTTGTTTTCTTTCACCTTTTTTAATAAATTGTAAAATAATTATAGGGTTTATTTATTTCGGTTGAAACATTAATGTGAGCCACGTGGAAATTTCACACACCTTACTTGAAAACTGTTACCATCCAAAAGATTTATTACCTTTCCAAATACGAAGCATATCCTCATGACGTTTTACAGGTCACAAAACTGTCCGAAAGACCAGTAATTCATGTGAAAGTTTAAAAACTCTGAACAATTTTGTTATGAATAACTTAAGCGCCTTTCCTTTTAGATTGGTTCGTTGAACGTAAAAGACTAAATTCAGTAATTTTGTTTCCGACCAGATGCCGGTTATTTATTAATCTCAGTGATTTATAAATAAGTTTTTATAACTCACTGAAACCTGTAAGTAAAGCGTTACATTGAATTGCGAGGTCGACAAAAGCATATAAAATTAATCAGTTTTTAATTAAGTATTTAAGCAAGTTATTTAGAATTTATTATTTAACCTCACCTAAGTCAATAACGATATATGTTTTTGTACTAATTTGAATTGCTCTATGGAAATACGGCAAATATAATTTACTAGACTTCTTCAATTAATTTAAATTTCAACTGAGTTTGATGAATAATAATGACGTATCAAAAACTGCAGCAAAAATCGAAAATAAGTTACTTTGGGATTACACTACTTACTCATGCTAATTTTTCCTTTTTTGCAAGTGACTACCACTGCATCTCACTTATAATAAGGTCATAATGAGTAAATTTCATAAGAAGTTTTAAATATTCACAGATTTTTTTTTCATCCATCAAAGCTACTTTTATTCCAAAACTTTTATCGCGTAGAATACGAAAATATAAGTAAAATAAGAATATAATAGATGTAATAAATTCAAAATATATTTAAAATTGAATAAAATTGTTCAAAAACTTCATTAATTAACAAATATTTATCATAAGTTAGCATTTGTTTAATATTTATGTTACTGCCTATTTTCATTCATAACTATGTTAATTACTAAGTAACAGAAATATTTGATAAATATGTATGTAGAAATGTAACGTCAATATGGAAATGAAATTTTAAAAGAGTGTAGCCGGAAAATATGTAACGATAATGTATCTGATCAAAGTATGCACAAAGCACTATGTACAGTTCAATTAAGGATTTGACTTGCACGATGGAGGTAAATAACTTGCGTTGCTATAGTAACGTCATCTTCCGCTAATCATAATGAATGAAGGATATGTTTTGTTAATAGTTTAAAAATCATCATAAATTATAATAGGAAAAAACCGTAAAGTCTATATATGGTCATAAGATTAACCGGCAAAAATATGAGTGAACCTTTAAACATATAAGTGAAATAACAGAGTGAAAATCTTTTTCTTTCTTAAGGCTCAATAAAAATATGTGTTTGCCATTCTAATGCAACGTTAACTAATGAAATAAATTAAAATAAATGACATATGATTTAATATACTTCTATCAAAATTATCAAAACTGGTATCATACCCCAAAACTTAAACATTCCCACTAAAATACTCTAGGTAGTCAGAAATAATCGATGGCAAAACATAAAAACGCATTTGTTTGACGTCGAAAATGTTACTTCAAATTATATTAAAATGAATGCATACGAGAGATAAAAAAACAAATATATCCAGTGTTTGCTTTTTCTTGAAAGCATTATGTTTGCCATAATAATCCATTTATCCTGACAAAGAGTTAGAGCAATACTGAAAGCCGTGTAACATTCCTCTTAATATCCATACTCTGATATTTCATAACTTCGTATTACGTCGAATATTTCTCTGATTTGTACATTGCAAGCAAATTGTATTTAACCTCATTCGGGTAGAATAAATACGTATTCAATTAAGTTTGACGGTTCAATGAACTTGCACCACAAAAGGTGCTCGAGCATCACAAGAACAAACTCTGTGTACTTAAAAATATCGTCCGCTCGGTGGTCGTGGTCCCCAGACAAGGACCAAGTGTCTGAACTTATGTGTACATGCTGGTACTTCTTCTTCTGTCTAGGATAATGTCGTTGTGCATCAAAAGATTTATGTGATTTAAATGCCAGGTGTATATATCATTATAAATTGAATAAAATTCTTGAGTTACCATTTTATAATTTATGTCATACAAGTAATTTTAAATGTATAAAATGTATTACAAAACTAACAGTGTTGTTTTTAAAACCTAATACACATATGGCCTAATTTAATAAAGAAAATCGTTTAGGGTATACTCAATACATTATGAATTAAATTAAGGCCTTATTGTTGTTACAACAACCACAATGTAAAGGATTGTTGAAACATGTTTGTGGATAATAAAGTTGATCGCACATAGATATTAGAGATGAAAATACATTTAAAATTAAACTTAAATAAAAATTCAGCGAAATATTACAGGTAAATAGTGATGGATGATGTATACTATTTTAACCTCTAGTTTATGTTAGCTGTGGCCATTTCAGCCTTACAAACATAAATTCATAATCTTATTTTGAATGCATACCATAAAAGAATCTCCGTTGACTGTAATTATTTGCTGTGGAATAAAAAGGGGTTTCTTGACAATAAACAAACTATATCTTATTCTTATCAATAGCTCTAAATATTTGTCTTTAGAAGCTGTTCTTAGGCATGAAATTACACGTGTTTTCTTTTTATATAGTTCTTGGGCATGAAATTACACGTGTTTTGTTTTGGATTTGTCTGATATTCATAAAGAATTATAAGTATCGTAAATTTCTAGTACTTCGATGTTTTTTTAATAATTGATAGATTAACTAAATTATAATGTGAGTCATTAGTTATAAACGGAAACAAATTTTTTTTTTTATTTTTAATTCGATTATATTCCCACAAAAGGTGTGAAATCTTTGCTAAGAGTCTTGAATATGAAAAGTCGTAAATCATTTTTCATTTCTAAACTGTTCAAAGACGTTTTAATTTTGTACAAATTATATAAGAATGCAATTATATTCTACATATTTCTGCCATAATCCCAAAAAATTGCTAATATTGATCTGGGACTAATTGGAACTATAAGGTGCTTAAATTATAAGTAAATTTACACTGGAATGAGTACATCATATTATTCATTCTCTAATTTATCGACAAGTTCTCCAAAAATTACTAATACTTTTAAATTTTTATTGCTTGTACAGCAACATTAATGCTACAGTTATTTTTAAGACCAATAATTTCCTCTCCCCTCATTTTTACTTGAATTGAATGTCCCAATTTTTAACTTTAAAATGAAATTAATAAATTTTAACTTTGCCACTTACACACTAAGAAATTTTTTCTCCATTAAATATGAGAAAATCACAAAGAAAATTGATCAAATCATTTTAGTATTAAAGTATGAAAACAGTCGAATTAAATTCAATAAAAATATTTGCACATGTCAAAAAATAAATATGATACCTCATTGACCTTTCATACTAACTTATCTGACATTAGATCCTAATTCAATAATTAAGGATGTTGGAAAATTAAATAATATAAAGCATAATATTGTACTTTTAAAAGGCCAATACCTTAGTAAAGAAAATGGCTAACAATTTTTAATCTCAAATTTTCGAGTTTTGAAAGATTTAAACCTCAAGATGCGCCAAAGTTACGAAAAATGCGCAGTATTCAACTTAAATCATCTTCATAGTGTCGCGCTGCAACAATGCACTGAACTGATTCACAAAATACGATAAAATATAAGAGTCATATCCAAAAAAATCTTTACAATAATAATTTTATTGTCAACATATAAACCTTCCTAACTGAATGCGACATGGTGTAATGCAATATAACGGCTCATTTAATTGCAGCAGGCAATGTGTCTGTACATCATTGACTTGGCAACAAAAGCGAACACTGCAACCAGACACGTCGCGTCGCGTCGTCGCACCACCAAGAAATTATTATGTTTGCTATATCGTTCTGTATGAACTTGTAATCACCTACACGAGAAACTTGCTAACTGAACAATTACAGATGGATGAATATGAAAAGCTAACTGAACAATTACAGATGGATGAATATGAAAACCTAACTGAGCAATTACAGATGGATAAATATGAAAAGCTAAATGAACAATTACAAATGGATGAATATGAAAAGCTAACTGAACAATTACGGATGGATGAATATGAAAAGCTAACTGAACAATTACAGAAGGATGATTTATATTATGTACTTGCATAATACTTAGTTGCTCGTGTTGTCCAAATAACAGGTAATATTTTACCCGTTTCTTTCAAGTGATGTCATATTTTGTCTTAACACAATATTTGTTAACAAGTTAAATTTAAACAAACACATATTTCTTTCTATGAAAAGAGTCAAAATTGACAACAACATTATAGAAGAGATTTATTTCAACGAAAACCTTTTTGCAACGATAATTAAAATAATAAAACTGAAATGTAATTTTTTTTTTGCATTCAAAAGAATTTTCTTAGATTGACCAATATTTATTTTTATATTATTATACTCTTCCCCTCTTCTTTTTATTAGTATTAATACTTGCTCTGGAATATTTGAAGACTAAAGTATTTTTTAAATATTTTCACTACATAAAAACACTCGTCTACCGTTATGGTAGAAGAGTAAACGTTCTACAGTTGCTTGTCAATTGTATTATTATCATGTGATATAATAAAATGGCATCAATATTGAAAAAAAAAACAAAGTTTAATTTACTTAGATTTTAAAAACGTAATACAGTGTTATTCTAATCTGAACGAATAGAAAATCATGACAATCCTGAAAATCATGATAATAAATAAATTACTTATTTATATTGTATTCCGAAATAATAAATAGCATAATTTTAAAAGCATGCATCTCAAATCTATGAGATGTATGCTTTTATGTGATACTTTGTTGAGAATATATTTTTGGCTAATATAAGGTGCCATTTTCTTTTCGCAAGTCAATTTATTTGGCTAGTTATATTGGAAAGTAAATACTCATTTAATATATAGTTTAATGTAAATTTTTCACTGCACCAGAATACAATAAATTTAAAAATATACTCCATCCAGATCAGACTATACATTTCCTCTATGATGGTGGGCGCTGGCAAAATGTTGCCAATAGTAATACTAGAAATAATAATTGTGGGAAAATGTAAATATTATTCCTGTAATTTAAATAAATAAACCTGTCTACAAATTTTCACATCCATTTCAAGCTAGATATAACATTTCATACAATCTACGTATTTTATAATTGTTGTATTTTCAATAAACTATTACACATTTTAATTTCAGTTTTCACTGTGTAAATTCATTGCCTAGCATATATTCGACAGGCGTAAAAAAATATGGTTTATATGTCAATAATGTATTAATGCAAAACAACCACAATAATTTCCCCTTGTTATGTTTAATGCCGCTAATTTGACGTTTCACATTTTATAAAAATTTGGAAGGGGTGGAGAACCTTTTGACTCTTTGGAGACACATATTTTGCGAAAGAAATTCCATAACAAAGAAATACATTTGATCTTTTCTACGATATCCGACTTGAAGAAACCTGCAAAAACATTGTTTCTACCCGAGTTTTATGCTGGGAAGATCCAATGAAAAATTTAGAATAGCATTTTTTTAATTGTTTTGTATTAGGATACTTAAGCTATTTGTTACTCTTAAATTTCGTTACGAACGCACTTAAATTGACTGATATGACAAAATATTTAGCAATCCATTTCCACCATTCATTTGCTTAATCATAAAAACCACCCAATTCAATAAAAAGATTTAGGTTTTAATACACGTATTATTAAGTGTATTTAATCTTCACTAGTGTGAAAAAAGAGCCATCCTTGAATTTTCCTACAACGACAAAAAAGTAGACAAGAATTTGAAATATTGTTTTCGTTAATAAAACATTTGAGATGGAATAAAGATAACTTTCAATGAACATCGGAGTAAAAAATACTCGTCCTTATAAAGTTGATCCCCACTTCAGATACTTCAACGGAAAGAACCAAACTTTAAACCATCTTAAAGGAAATCCTTATGGAATATTTGGGTAACAATTTAAAACAAACAATAAGGAACTGTATGTGGCCGTATTTTTGTATGAAATCGAATCACGCGGTCGTCAAATAAAGATTATTATAGACGATCTAGTATTACCGATCTTTCATTAGCCATGTTTGAATGTTGCCTATCATTAAAAAACTTAAAATTTTATTTAAAAACTTTCTGAGGATACACAATAAGGCTTTACTCGAAAGTTACCTCCATGAAGCTAAAAAAGTTTTTCTTCAACTCTTTTTCAAGTAAATGCATTTAAACTTCTCGGCCGCCAAATGGCTGTAGTTGGGAGAGTCGCATAGTGCGCAAGGAGCTGCTAATGAAACGTCACTTTGCCGTAAGTTGGTCCCAAAAGATGAAAAGCCGAGGCGAACAAGTTGGTTACGATAGTTTTGTGATCTTAAATTTGAATTCTGATGTTAATTTAAAAAATATGCAAGTAGTCGAAGCAGTTCACTCTGTGTATAAATAAACTAAATGGTTTATATAGCGTTTTTGTTTGTGAACTAAGATCGTCTTAAAAATTTAGCAAAATACTTTAGAGTTTTTATGATATTCTCATAATTCTAACTTACGGCACATAAAACTGAAAATACGCTCTCAGCAGGTCATTGTTACAAATGAGGTAAAACTGCCATTGCGAGGTGTTTATCTGGATGGGTTTCATTGGAGGTTTCATTAATATTACGAAGGCACTCTGAACTTCCAAGTACTATTTCCAACCCCTGTATGGGTTGTCATTTATATACTTTTGTAAATCGCATCCTCAATTGATGTGCGATGTATTCTGTCACATTGGCAATTGATTGTTCGAAACTATATTTTAATAGAATTAAACTTTACACATTATAGGGATTATGCTATACATAGCAATATTAAGTTAATAAAATTAGTTGAAGAAGTCAATAACACACATATGGTGTCATTTTGCGATTCCCATAAAATTAACAACTGATTTTTATAAATTTCCATTATTAATTCTCTTCAGTTATATAGTTATAATGAGCATGGTAGGGTATAATCACCTTCAATTATGGCGGGAACTGTCTTTGGTGATGAACATTTTTAAATTATGTGATAATCATGGCACTTCGACCTTGGGTTTATTGATTTTAACTGAATGGACAGACTCAAAACTGTATAGAGCGTATGTGGTTACCCTGCAATATGAACCTGTATTTCGCGTGATAGTAATTAATTTTGTGCCGCGAGATATTACATACTACCATTTTTCTGATAAAATAACCACTTAAGGAATGAGATTGAGAAATTGCTTGAGAATTTACGATTATTGATATACTATATGTTATCACTTGCAATTTATTTTATATTTCAAGTCCATTCGTATTTTTTATCTACTTGCATGTTTTCAACGCTTTGAAGAATTTTGTAAGTTTTTTACTAATTTAAAAAAAAAATAAACGAAAAATGATTAATTTAATTTTTTTATTTAAGCATTTATAAATGTAAATCATCAGTCTACCAATCAATTTATAAATTTTTACATAAACAAACTAATGAAATTTTTTACAAAATTCTAGATATTTCAGATATTGCACATTTCGCAATCATTGTCTGTGACAAATATTGATACTGTGCATGAATTTTTTCCCCGTATTCATTTCAAATTGTGACATACTAACTTTCATGTTAATTAGTTTTTTATTCATCGATGTAAATTTTGGCGGTAGAGAGTATGGTAATATTTACAAAGCATTTATAACATAAAATTATAATATATATTTATTCCAAATATATATTATCTCACCAGTTTGGTTTAGTTCCACCACACAATTACTTATATATATATACAAAAAATTGTATAATTCACTGGAGCAAAATTAAAAACCAAAAGAAAATTTAGGTAAACATTTACAAATTATGACATGTTTTTATATTCTTTTTTTTATTTCCCGGGACGACAAATTTAATATCTTGACTTAACAATAGGTATATATTTACTTATTCAGCAGACATTCAACGGAGGACCTAACTTTTTTGAGCCCAGTGAACAACATTTAAATAAATTAACACCTAAAAACTATCCATTTGCCAAATCTTTGTTTTCAAAAAAGACCAACAATTTTTTTTTAATAAAAGTCACCTTTTAAATTTATACAAATTCATAGTATTATTATCTAAGCTACAAAAATTTCAAACCGATGGGGTTCTAGCATCAAGAACTCATTGAAAGTAAATGTTTTGAAAAGTCTTTTAGAAAAATCTCACCTCATATATAGTTTTTCTGCAGTCTATTCCTTCTTTTTCCTAGCTTCATCTCAGTTTATCCATTTTTAGGACTCCGTACATAAAAAGGAAAAAAGGGACCCTTAAGTATCACTTCATTGTCCGTCTTCCCGTCTTTAAATCAAGACCCTTTTCCAAGAACTCGTATCAGGATGAAATTAGTATCAAATGTTTGGGTCTATGGTCCCTTGGAGCTGTAAATAAATAAAGTTTTTAAGTCAACGCTATAAGAAAATACGGCCATTTATGTTGCATATTTTGAAAGTTGCAAATAAATTAAAACCTGTGAGGTACTTCTCATTGTTCTATAATCACGAAATTTGACAAGAGTATGGTCTCAGAATACAAATAAAAGAAAAAATCTAAAAATTATTCAGGAAAGTTATATCATATAGAAAAATTTATCCATCAAAAGATGTATTTGGTATATGTTTAAAGTGTTAACATTATTTTAGATAATGTTAAGAACTTTAACTTTGACAAGACAACTCTTAGTTAAAACAGTTTTAGAAACATACAATTTATTTATACTATTTTTTCATAGTTTGATAATATACGTGCAAGATCCTCGTAAGTGCCTAAAAACATATATTAAAAAAATTTTCAAACAAAACTTTAAGAAACCGTTTAAATAAAATTATTTTATTTAAATACCAATGATATTTATGGTGGCAAAATAAATCGATTATTCAAAATCGTAGAAATACTAAATTTATTTCCGAATATCATTGTATGAGGATTTGCTCGTAATACTTTTTTTAAAACGAATATAATTAGTTCATACTTTGTACTTAATATATAATATGTATATAAATTATATAATATGTCATAGCTCAAATTATTAGTTTCGATAGTAACAAAGGTCGATGGAATAATTCAATTGTGTTTTAAAATCAATTAAAGTACACTTTTTTATGCCACATCTTTTATTTATACATATTGTTCTTCCTATATTTTGTCACATATATGAAAATGCTCAAATTTATATAAATAAACCATCCAAAGTATTTAAGTTTAAACAAAAAAAATATAATGAGTGGAAATGTCACATACAAAGTATTGTATCAAATTTCAATTAATAGTTCATTTTCGAAAAATGAATTACTCATGTGGAATTTAATCATTTTCAATAGACGAGTAAGTTAAATTGCGGTCTAGTTCCTAATTATGCAAAATTAATCAAAAATGAACTTTGGCTACGTAAGTGTTCTTTTCTTTTTATGTCTTTGATATAGTATCGATATGCAAAGTCATCACTTGTCACTCACACACATGTACATCTACGCATATAAGGGCAATTCAATTTAGAGTATGATCATCTATTCGTAGTATAATAAGTCAATTGTAAGAACGTTATAGTTCTGTCTGGGCCGGCCCGTGATGTGATCAATTTTTAAGAAATAATATTTCTTAATGTGTCACAATATAGGATTTGAGAGGAAATTATAAAAAAATACAGAGAAGGTTGATGTAGTAGAAAAATGGAAGGGCAGGTGAACAATATACGTCAGACAATAGTAGACCGAACTTTTTCGACCCTTAATTTATACCCGGTTTAGAAACAAAAAGTTTGGCAATATTATCGGAAACTGTAAAGGAACCAATCTAATCTGTCCCTGAAATAAACAGAATATATACTTTTTAAAAACAGTGTTTTGTAACATGTTTTAGTGTAATATAAAAGAAACAAAGAAACAAACAAAATACAAAAGAAACAAGGCCCAAGGATAAATTCGAATATTTAAACAGAACGACATTCTACAAACATATATACACACGTGACAACTACTAATAATATTTACAGTTCATACCTGTTCCCACGGTTCATAAATTTAATTCCCTTTGTTTCCAGATCCAAATGACAAGTCTTCTTCATTCTCACTATGAGTCTTCAATTATTCACACGCATAATATTAAATCCCGAAACGACTACCCGTATCATTTGCCAGCGTTAACAGGCACGGGCGTAATTTATATCTGAAATGTTTACGCATTTGAGCTTTGTAGAGTTGTGTAGAGATGTGCTGAATACAAAAGGTTTTTAAAAGGAACCTATATGACTACAATTAAGGAAAATGAAGACTAGTATATATATATATATTAAATTTTTCACTAATTTATGAGAGTTGGAATTGAAATACCAAATTTGAAGTTTAAAGCACTATGTGATAAAATAAATGTTCTAACGATCCTCTTTCTCCTTACGTCATATTCCTTATTACTAAGGGTAAAGTTTCCGCTTGAAATCGCCTGATCTTAAACGATTCTTTGCCATCTATGGAGTTCACTATGAAGTATGGTATTGAGAAATCTCGTCGGTCCATTGTAAGGAGGTGCAACTTATAGTCATTTTCCGTCAACCCTGTAAAAAACTATCAGCTGTTCTAGATTGTGGCCATCTTTTCTAGCTGTATCATCAAAAATTATAGTATTCTGCAAAAACAGATGGTAGATAGTCTGACCTTAATATTAAATTTACTTAGAATGGAACTGTTGACAAAGAAGAGAGTCAATGGCATTTGTAGCATTTACTTTCAGCATAACATCTCGAATCGGCCGATATCATCGCAATCAGAAAATTGAGCAGCAGAAAATTGAGAACACCAATGTGTTTCTTAATTTCACTTCGGTTTTTCGTAAATGTTTTGTGATCCCCATATTTGGTTCAATTGCGAATTTGGCCATCTTGGCCATCCCTATAAGTCTCCTTATTTTTTCTCGCATAACACTGTAACGCTTATACTAGAACGCAGGTAGGTGGAATCGTTAACAGTTTCGAGGTCAAGAACATCAGTGAACTTTACTTTGTTTCACTTCTAGTAGATCCCAAATTAGTTCAAATAACTTACAACTAATCTGCCTTTTGTTTTTTAAATGAAGCTGTTCTCAATTAAACTGTCTTAAAAAAGTCTTAAATTTTGTTTAAACATATATTCTACTGAATTATATTCAAGTAATAAGTTACTTGACTTTGTATACGTCAAGAAGTCAGATGTAATTTTATCTTACATAATTGGTAAAAAATATTTCTTATGTTAGCTATTGTATTCAAACAATGTACGAATATCCACATGCTATCGTCAATTGTAGGTTTAATTATTTTGTAATTAAACCATAATTACTAAACCTAACCTAACCTTGTTTTATCCTTTACTCAATTCGTAACTTCAAGACTGTAATCATAACGTGTTAATGTATTTCTTAACATAATTACTATAACGTTGTAGTTTTACATTATTGTTTTTTTTTTGTTTTATTTAAGAGGTCCTCGAAACTTCAATGCATTTTGTAAACCCTAATCTAAAAACTGTAAACTAAACAACTTTATGTAAAAAAGCAAATAAACATAATTATTGATCAAAGTAAATTTTCCCAGCGGTTTGTGTTCACGAATAATTAGCACAATATGCACAACTTGGGGTTAATTCCATTGGTGGTATTTTGTACGCGTGTTAACGTATAATTCTATGGAATAATTCTATGGTAGTAATAATAATATGGAATTTAACCTATAAAATAATATAAAAAACATATTTTATACATTTGTCGGTATAGCCCACAATAATTAGTATTCTTATTAACGTAAAATATAAGGTTTAAATAATTGCTATATTATCACCAAAAAAAATAACGCATTGCGTAAATTCTACTTTCAGCGATGCAGTTGCGAATACTCACCGGTAAGCGAAATCAATAAACAGAAGTAAAATCATCCAAGTGTAATTGTGGTATATACATTAGTACAATTAAACGAAACTCATTTATACTAAACACATAATAAGATTTCTTAAGATAAAATATCAATAAAAAACTAAAAACAAATGCAAGCACAACCTGTAACGATTTATTGTAAGAACAATACACTAGAAATCAGCCTGTTTTAAAGGATTTACTGCCTTTGAAAAAAGTAAGATATTACGTATGTTGGTAGTGGACAAACCATTTGCTATAAAGTTCACAGGAAACTTCAAAACTTTGTTTAAGTTAGCTTGACTTCCGGAAAATTCATACGGTAAAGACTAAAGTTGACAAAACTTATCTCGGACTTATGTCATAGCTTTTATAAAATTTGTAACGTGTTTTTTGACAAGAAATACATAATGTTGTACAGATTTGTAAAGTTGTCACTACTCATACTTTATTTACACATTCCTTTATACATGGCAAGAAATGTATAAAGGGATGAATAAACACCAAATACGTAGTGATAAATTTTCAATTCTCTATGACATCTATACTAATATTATAAAGGGGGAAGATTTGATTGTTTGTTTGTTTGTAATGCATAAATACAAAAACTACTGGACCGATATTAAAAATTCTTTCAGCAATATAAAGCTACATTGTCCAGGAGTAACATAAGTCATATTTTATTTTTAAAAATTGATTTATCTATACTAATAGTATAAAGAGGATAGATTTGCTTTTTTGTTAGTTTGCAATGGATAAATACAAAAACTACTGAGCCGATTTAAAAAATTGTTTCAGCAATATAAAGCTACATTGTCCAGGAGTAACATAGGCCATATTTTATTTAGAAAAATTGCTTTATCTATACTAATAGTATAAAGAGGGTTGATTCGATTTTTTTGTTTTTTTGGGTTTTTTGTTAGTTTGTAATGAATAAGCACAAAAACTACTGGACCGATTTTAAAAATTCTTTCAGCAATATAAAACTACATTATCAGCAAATAACATAGGTTATATATTATTTATAGTTCTATACAAGGTACAAAAAATAGTCTAAAATGGGGTACATATTAAATGTTCTCACTAATATGAACAAAAACATTTGCGAGACACTTTAATTGTTATAGATATGTTACAATAAACGTTTTTTGGTCAAATCAGTCAACTAAAACACACGCAAACAAAAAAGTGATTATATCCGTATCATGATATGAATTCTTATCCAAAACATATTTTAAATCATTTAAGCTGTTTACGTAGAAGTAAATTATTTTTTGAATTATTCAAACGGTATGTTCGTTTTGATGTTATATTGAGTATATCAAAATAAAAATTGTCGCGAATATTGCAAGCCGCTCCATGTTAGGTAGGTAAACAGAAATGCTACTATCTAAACTAATATTATAAAGTGTATTAATTTAATATTCATGACAATCGCGATAAGGTACATAATGACATTCGTATCATGTTATTAATCATTTTTGAACTAGATGGTTTCTTTGTCCAGGTATATCACGTTCTTTTAAATTCCTTTTTAAATTTATCAAATCGATTCTGACATCGAAAATTTACACGAAAAAGACTTTCGTTGGCTGTGTTCTAGACTAATAGTGTCACCTAGGAATGACACGGTCGATGAAATAAATAATTTGATCACACAAAAAATCCCCGGCCAGGCCAAACATTACAAATCGATAGACACCATTACTAATATCAAAGGCGCAATACATTATTCAGAGGAATTATTAATTCACTTAACTCCGCTGGTCACAAATGGTGGTTAAAAATCGGAAAGCCAATCATGCTTCTGATAAATTTAAGCCCTCCTAACATGTGCGATGGGACGAGGCTATCTATAAAGGAATTGAAAGACAAATTAATTGTAGCGACCATTATCACTGGCCCTGCGGCTGGTGAATTGGCTCATATTCCTACGATACCAATGATACCCACTGATTTGCCAATTCTTTTGCTTTAACAATTAACAAGTCCCAGGGCCAGTCCCAGAGCTCCCGAACATCAATTGATTTTGCTGCCACAAAATAAAACTACGTCAAATATTGTATAAAGGGAAGCTCTAAGACTCTAAAATTTAGAAATAAATTTTACTAAAAAAAGGCAAATAACCTTACCTTAAAATAGCAACAGAACTGCCAATGATGTGACAGCTAAAAATTATAATGACCATATTACTCGTATTATAAGAAATTATTGTTTTGTTCCATTTGTATAAGCTTAATTCAGTTTTTTTTTATTTGTGCTATGCCGAAGCGGATCACGTTAGCATATAATATTATGTGCACTATGCCTACTAATATTACAAATGCGAAAGAAATTTGGCAGAGATAGATTACGATTTAATAGATTTTATATAGTTTGGAGTACCACATAGATTACTTTTTATGCTAATATTTGGGACTTAAGCATGTGAAATCGCGGAGCGCAGCTATCTATACTAATATTATAAAGAAGTGATATTTGTGAATGTGTTTGTATGCTGGAGGTAATCTTCAAAACTACTCATCCGATTTTAAAAATTCTTCCACCAGTAGAATGATACCTTATCACAGAGTGATGTAGGCTATACTTTAATGGGAGAAAACGAACCAGCCCAAATCGTATTGTCCACGCGGGCGAAGCCGCGGGCGGAAAGCTATCTATCTATAAATTGTTGACTTAATTCAACATCAGAAACAGATATATTTCAGCATCCAATAAAATTAATATTTCAATAAAACCCGCAGATAGTACTTATTTTATACCTCTGTTATTCTTTTGTCTAAACAATTGTCTTTAAAACACGTGTTACTAATGTTTACATATAATCAAACCATTATCCTCAATGTTTTTTTTTGCAAACTATATTTATTTTGGAAGATGGTAAACTATTTTTTATTTCATTCTAAATTAAACACCGATTTTCTCAAGGTGGAAAAATAAAACATAAAAGATCTATGCAAACTATCTACCAGTTTATAATTAAGTTAATTAAAAAAAACAAATTTTGGGCATTAATTATAACTCTGAGTGATATATCACTGATATTTCATTAATAAAACACGGTATTGCTGAGCATTTTCTGAGAAAATTACCAATAGTTAGTGGGGCACGTTCATCAAGAATCTCATGAAATATCCATTTACATACCTGTGTACCATACCTTTGTACAAAATACCAATTCAAACATTGAAGAGTTTTTTCTTTATGACACCAAACTTATTTTGATATATTTTCATTTTCATTGTTAAGTAAAGAATCGTAAATTACTATCAGTTTTATCATGCAATAAGAGAGGAATATATAAGGAAAATGTATAAAAATCACATGTACTTTTAAACCTTTTAAATTTATGTCATTTTACATATATGATGGGATACGATGCATTAATTTATAGTCTATGCAGATATTTTGGCACCAGCACATTAGTTTTGTTATCACTTAATAAGGTCCCATTGACTTTACCATTAAATATAACTTTCATATAAAAAAACCTTTCAAATATATACTTCACAGATGCAAAAATATCTTAAAAATATTACAAATATTATGAAACTTGGAAACATAGTTTTCCAATAAATTTTAGCTATACATATAGAAACCCTATTTCTTCACAATTCTGACTAAACGATATCGGCGGTGGAGAACAATTTTTGTGAACATTTTCAAAAATACCTCTAGATCTTACTAAAAATTCTTAAAAAATAAATTTGAAATTCTTTTAATGGTCTTTCTGATTATATTCCACATGGCATGAAAAACAATTTTTTTCGAATGTTATAATTGGTAGATTAAAAATTTTCCCACTGAATAATTTTAAAGGTAAACAATTTAGACGTTTACGAGTTGGTACGTTTCTGAAGAAGCCAGCTATGGTAGACGTACTCATACGTGAATAATGATAGGTGAATTAAACAGAACCTTACAAAACGAAACATAACATTTCTTGCATTTCAAAACATTTACAGAAATTTTATAACGTCACTAAATTGTATGTAGTGACCCTCAACATTCATTTAAAGACAGAATTTCTCAATATCATAGAGACACACGAATACTGAGATTTAAATATTCACATAAATTATTTTGCCGCAGCATTGTCACGTTTTACCAACCATTTTATGACTGCCCAGACGTCTACGACTTTAGAGGTTGCTCATCCATCAAGCGACTTAATAAAAGTTTTGAGTGATAAAATTTCTGGTGAGTAAACCTTACAGCAATTTCCTTTCTTTTCTTATCAAAATATCATTTCGTTTATCGCGGAAGTCCATTAGGTAGTAAGTTAATTCCGTTTACTTCGAGATTTTGAAGTTTATAACTTTTCTTTATTTGTCTATAGCAAATAAAATTTAATATTATATTAACGTATGTTTACAAAAAATACATACAGATTACTGTGTAAGTTTAATGGTATATGGTTTGGTCATAATTATTGAGTGCCATTTAGTTTCTGATGTTAATGGTGCCGAAACCAAAGGCATATACACTAAATAAAAATTACATTTTCCGTGACTTCACCTACTTGCCGTTATTGCTATGTTAGTATATATGTTGACGCATGTTTGAGTCTTAAATATTTTCTGTTTTCAGAATATTTCCTAATATATCAATAACAATGATATCAGAAGAAATATCTGTGCATTAGTGGTTTTTTCGTGATTGAGTTGCATATTCTTCGCTTCAATACGTAGAGTAATCTTTCAAAGATATAAAAGTTTATATCATTTCATTTCTGTAAAAAAACATCTAGTATGCGATCCAAAATATGTTCATGGTTATTTAGTACACAGTGTTCAGATAGCGATTATATATTATATTGCTAGTTTGTAACAAGTGCGTTACTTTGCAGATGTGATTATAATAAACATATTAGTTGTAGAATTTGAAAATTAGGTTATAAAAATTTGAAATTTTTCTTACACATTTTGCAATTTTCTAAGTGCGTGTTAGTGAAGGGAAATGATATTCCTATATAGTAACGTCAGGTTAACGCTGCCAAACATATGAGTGGAACCGGGTTGGAAAGTAATCTTCGTTAATTTGTTAGTAAAATACAAAAGAATATAGAACAAGCCCAGGAGTACCGAAAGCGAATTAAAAGTGTGTCACACAAATCAAAAATTACTCGGAATTTACAAATCCTTCACGCGTGATGCTTATTCACAACGGAAGTCCTTGTTTAATCTTTCGTGATTTACACTAGTATTTGTCCTGGAATATTTACAAAAGAATAATTGGGAAAATGAAGGATAAGTGATAGAATTAATTAACATAATTTCTGAATTTTTTGTTAATTTGTATATTTGTGTGTCTTTTTGTACACGCATCACATAAAACTACTGGTTCAATTCGATTCCAATTTTTATAAAAACTTAGGGATTTATATTTCATCAGTTTACTAAAAGATATGCGTATTAAGTATTACTACAACAAAGACGTGCTTGGATATTCGACGCGTAATATTTACGCTATATATCTTTAGATGGCTGTATTACATTCATTTAACATAAGCTTATTTTGTTTTCGCAATTCGTTTAAAATTTGAATCTGTTATCAATATTGGTAACGTAATTATTTTGGCTGGTTTTAGTATCAGTCTATATATTGTCTGTGCATGACATAAAACTATAAAGTTTACCTGTTTATATGTTAAAGCCATTGACAAAAAAAAAGATTTAGGGAAATGTAATAAAATATTAAAAACAGAAAAAAAATTATTTTAGGGAGTTTGTCTATTCGTTTATGACCCTGTTTATTTATTAGCCTATCCCGCAAGAAGTGCTAAAAGGCTTTCGATGAAGGTTTCACTGGTGGATATTATTGGGTCTAAGATACGATAGTTTCATCACAATCAGTAACTTGAAAAGAAGAAATGGTAATTTAGTATTTCAATAAAAAACAGAGTGCTACTTATCATTTAATTTTTAAAAATATTCATCAGGATCCCACATTCACAAACTAAAATAGATTGACAAACTAATGTAAATATAAATATAATTAAAAATAAATAAAAATTAAAATTAGATGCACAAACTAATGTTATGGCTAAACACTTGCTATGTACTACGTAATCGCTATCTACACCCTTATTTTGGGTCGTATACCAGATGTTTTCTTGAACTAAATTTTAATATAAACGTCCTTTGGAAGATGTCTACGCATTGAAGCGGAGAATATAAAAATCGACAAATTTACTTTCAAAAAGTTTCCTTTGTGTAATCTCATGTTTAGTAATATTTTCTAAAGATCCACGCGAACAAAGTTTTGAGAACATTCATTAATAAGACTATGGCGATTATTTTAATCTTCCCAAAAATAGAAGGCCTGCATAGTTTCCGTAAGTTCAAATATTCCACAACCACTGAACTGAAACACTCTTATAAACAATTTATACCTAATTTCAATACTATTCCCCAATATAGATCCTTGGAGGGGTTATCCCAAAGCCCCTCCAAGGATCTATAACTTCCCCTTCGTACAAAAATGGGAACCTTCGGGGGTCCTTTAATATTATATTGTTGCTACAGCCCGACACAATTAAGGACTGACCCTAATCAATGGAATGGTCCATCGTATCTTCATTCTTTCAAGAACGCATTTCGCGAACTCTGAATATCTCATCTGATTTCAATACCGTTAATACCGACTTTCTCCTTATACTTTTAATGAAACCTTCCATTAGATTCAATTTAGATAATTTTTCAAACTAACTGTTTTAGCTACCAAAAATTATATGCACAGTAAAACAAACAATTTTGCATTTTCATCTGATTTGATTATATTCAGAGTAAGCTACGAAAGCAAAAGTTCAATGTATTCAGAGTAAGTTACGGAAGCAAAAGTTTAATGTATTCAAGTAAAGCAAACAATTTTGCATTTTCATCTGATTTGATTATATTCAGAGTAAGCTACGAAAGCAAAAGTTCAATGTATTCAGAGTAAGCTACGAAAGCAAAAGTTCAATGTATTCAAGTAAAACAAACAATTTTTCATTTTCATCTGATTTGATTATATTCAGAGTAAGCTACGAAAGCAAAAGTTCAATGTATTCAAGTAAAACAAACAATTTTGCATTTGTATCTGATTTGATTATATTCAGAGTAAGCTACGAAAGCAAAAGTTCAATGTATTCAGAGTAAGCTACGAAAGCAAAAGTTCAATGTATTCAAGTAAAACAAACAATTTTGCATTTTCATCTGATTTGATTATATTCAGAGTAAGCTACGAAAGCAAAATTTCAATGTATTCAAGCTTGCGTACAACATTTCCATTTTTTTGTTATACCTTAGAATCACTGCATATAATTTCTGTATAAAATCGCAACGTACTCGTGAATCGTATTATAAGTATTTTTCAAAAATTATACAAGACGATACGATTTATTAATGAATGTTCTAAAGAGTACCGTCATAAATTTTACAAAAATTCGTTTTACGAATATTCGTTTTACGCTAAATGCCAAATTGACGTAAATAAAGAGATATCTGTTTCTTTAATGGTTTCCTTTTTCTAATAATCCCTAAAAACTGATTTATTAGATTTTATTAGACTGGATAACCATAACGTGTGGGGAATATAGATAGTTTCATAATTCATTTTATATTATCAATGAATTTTGACTTCTGTCTTCGTAATAAGATGGATATTATGTATAACTTATAAATTTTAAACTTAATAATCCCAAACAATACAAACACGTACAACTCATAGCGCATTCTCTCGTAAATCTAAACTTAAAATCGTGCCGAACTTAAAGGATTTATTACCTTTGACAAAAGTGTAATATGGCATATGTTCTTAGCGCACTAGCAATTTATTACAAAGTTTAGAAGCTCAACAGCTTTTCTTAAGTTTGGTTTCCTTTCAGATTGGCTCGTACGATAGAGATTAAGTCTACAAACTTTATCTCGAACCAAATGTAGGTGTTAACTTAGATTTATAGAAGGGTTAAGGTTTCATGAAACACGTCGTCTGCGAAATATGTTTATTTTTTATATACTGTTCAAACTATAAATATCTAAGTTATTTTAAAATTTAAAAATTATTTAGCGTTTTGTTTTGTTAAAAGTCAGTCTCAAAAATTTTACAACTAACATTACAGGAAAAGTATTTATTTCACCGCACTTTTCATTTCAATTAATCGTAGAGCGCTTTATTTAAAAAACTAAATCAATATAAAATGAAGTTATATTAATATTCCGAAAAAAAAATTATTTGCCGTTTGCTTTTGTAAAAAATCACTCTGGAAAATTATATAGTCAACATTACAGGTGCATATTAATGTAGTAATTTCACACCATTAATTTTTTTTAAAAACGCGTCGAGCGATTTATCTCAAAAATGAAGTCTATTTAAAATAATGCCATATTAAAATTTTGAAAAAAAAATATTTTCCGTTTAGTTTTGGTAAAAGTCGCTCTCAAGTATTGTATAATTAACATTAGAGGAAAAGCATGTATTTCACCACACTTCACTTTATTTAAAAGCCGGGATTATTTCAAAATCCGGAGACAGATGGTGAACAACTTGGCTTTCATTCCGAGCTCTTTCAGTATCAAGACGTCGGTTTTATATTCAATCCATGACATGTTAAGCCATATCATTACCCTGCTATACAAGAATTACGAATGTTTGATAACTTAATAATAGTTAAATCAACTTAGGTTAAATTTCGCGTTTATAATAAACCTTTTCACAAATTTTAACTTATCGTGGACGCTGTTGGGGAAATTAGTTAATTTAATTTACATTTTTGTATTAATTTCACTGCATTAATTTTTATATGTACCACGCTTTACGAATTATAACCAGAAGCTTTGCTTTGAAAGGTACTCTAATACGGCTTAGTGTGCTAAAGCCTTCATGACATTTGCTTTCAGGTATATTCCACAGGGAATTAATCGTTTTCGTACTAATATATTTATTACATTTGTTTTATTTATTTCATTTCTTCTGCGACTGGTATGTGGATAATGTATATCCATAAAATAAGTAGTTCTTTAAAATACAATGGTTAAATTACAGAAGTTTTTGAAATACAGTAGTTCTTTTGAATTCAATGGGCGTATGTTAAGTAGTACGAGGACATTGAAAAATTTTAATTTCTCAATTATAAATAATATAATCCTAATTTTAGTTATTACCTTCTTCAAAACATAGGAATAGTCCACTTTTGCGCCTACAAAATATGCGAGTATACCCCTGAGCTCATTTTTAATTTTCGAGAATAAATCAAAATCCTGGAGTGCGATTATGTTAGAGATATTGAAAAAAAACCTTAATTTATCTGTTTAGAAAACCTTTGTCAAAATACTCGTAAATAAATTCAGTATTTAAGTAGTTGTTTTCTACACATTTAATTAAGCATAATTAAACAAATTTAGCAATACAAATATATTCCACATATTTGCTTAAGCATAATTGAACAAATTATTGCAATACAAATATTAAAGGTAAATAACCAAGTCAGGCTTGGGAAATTAGGTAGTAAGTATTCAAATAAGTCTGGATTAAGTCCACCTTGGCAAAATTTGCTTAGAATATATTACCCAACGTTACAGAATACTCGTGAAATAAACTCTGTATTTAAGTAATTGCTTTCCACACATGTACTTAAGCATGACTGAATAAATAGTATTAATATTTTAACTTCATTATTGACATACGTTTCATAGTTTCATAAATTTTAACAATTGACTCTAATCTATCGTAAAATTTGAAGCGATTAGTTTTATACATTCAGAAACCTTTACCACTATCTGTTGAATAAACAACTTTCTTACCTGTTGCAGTCCTGAAATATGGTAAAGAACAATACTGTTATCTATATGTTATATTCAGAATTTATTCAATTCACAAGGAATAAATATTCTCATGTCAATAGTTTTATATTCTGAAATTCTCTAGATCAAAGGTAATTTTAAAAATAACAGTATTAGATCATTACAGCCAGTTTTTTGTAAGAAAAATGCTGCGTTTCACAAAGTCTTCAAATATTTTTAGCTTTTGTTGACGAATGTTCGTAATAAAACACTTTTACTTATTCTTTTATTCGATGTCCATAATAATACATCTTTCAACACCTTTTCTAATATTAAATACAGTATTTGACTGTTCTTCATAGAAATTTTGTACCATTTGACGATACCAATCTAGACGATCGTTTTCATAAGCTCCTCTTAAATTATGTAGCAGAGCCCCACTAGACAATTTGAGCGAAACCAATTTTATCTATTAATATGTCGCCACTAGTACTACCATTCTGTTTTTCGCTATGTTATTAACTTTTTCTATATATTATTTGCGATATATATATTTTGGAGTGTAAAGAGTTTTGTGGTAGAATACGTGTGATGGTATTTATTGGCGTAATTTATTTGATACTGTTAAATATGTATGAAACTAAATGACCAATCGAATACATGTAAAAAATTATCGACATGTTTAATAAAGAATATTAAATAGTTTATATTAGTTTCAAATAATTAAAAGGGGCTCGTCAGTTGCACTACTCGCCGCTAATCGCATCAAAGCCGTATCACCTCGCATATGCGCGGATCCGAATAGGGAGCATTTCGACTGAGCCAAATTAAAAAATGTTGTCCTTAGACAAACGTCAAAAAAATTTCTTGGATTGTGAGAAATATATAAATAGACTATAAATAGACAAAGTAATAAGTGCAGGATGTAAGAGGGATAGGTAATGTAAGTCTTAACTCCTCTTACTTATATACCTCTCTCTCTCTTGGGTGTCAAGCAAAAAGCTTTGTAAGTGGGGTCATGCGAAAAGCTTTGTAAGTGTTGTCTTCAATAAATAAATATTTTTCATTGATTTAAGCTATTTCATTTATAATTTCCATTCTAAATCTGGTTATGGGCCCATTTCACTAACTAGCATGAATAAATAAATATAAGCTTAAAGAATAGTAAATAACGCAAAAACTGTAGTGCGAAAATTTGTTGAAAAACATCGAACGCCATTTTGGAGATTACGTTGTGTCGGGAAGGAATTACTTGCTTAAATAAAATATCAAACAAGACAGGATAGCCTACAGGAAGGAAGCTATCATGGATGTTGCACAGATTGAGCAAGCTATTTTGAAACTGGAGGGCCTCTGGGACATCTGGAAATTCCAATCATCCGTCCTGTTACGAGGTCAAGGTCTCTTCAAAATGATCAAAATAAACAGGATGTACAGTAAAACCCGAAGATAACACACAACATACTCGTTGAAAAGCGCGGGATATGAAAGCTCAAACCTTGCTAGTGACCAAAATGACATAAAAAGTAATAATACACATTATCATATGTGAGACGGCAGCCGCTATATGAAATAAATTGCAGAAAGGAAAGAAGAAGGTTTATGAACAAAGGTCAGAAACAAGCGTTCATATTGTCCAACAAAGATTTTTTTCAATTCAAGTTTAAGGAAGGTTTCGACATATCCGTGTTTCTATCAAAAATACAGGAGATACAAAATAATTTAAAACAACTGGAAGACAATATACCTGATAAATTTTTAATTACTAAATTCCTTACATCTTTGTTGAAAGAGTATAAATATTTCGTCTCAGTATGGGAGTCTGCTCCTGACGAATAACAAACTTATAGCAATTTAGTTACTTGATTGTTGATAGAGGAAGAAAGGATGAAAGAAAAGTGCGCGAGTTCACAATCGTCTGCGGCATTTGTAGTTAAAAAGGTAAACATGAGAACAGTGAAATGCTTTAAGTATAACTATTAAGTGAATGTAAGTATAATAACACAGACAACTTTCGTAATTACAAGGATAATGATAATAGACCAGATTTGAAATGTTCTTATTACAATAAGCTGGGACATATTAAAAGACAGTGTCGTTATAAAAAAAGCAAAGAAAATAATGCTTTCGTGGTTAACAGTGCGTTGGAGGAACATTTTCATAAAACAAAATGGTTGGTGGACTCGGGCGCTAATGAGCACATGTGTTATGAGTATGAACTGTTTACTTCATACTCCGAATTTAAAAATAGATTGATAATAGTAGGAGATAGAACGCAGATTAGTGTCAAGGAGTGCGGCAAGGGGGCAGTCGAGGTCTGGAACAGTAAGGAATGGACTGACACAACCATAGACAAGGTACTTTTTGTTCCCGAGTTGAAAACAAACTTGTTTTCTATAAATTGTGCTACGAGAAAAGATTATATTTTATTTACAGCCGAAAATCTTTGAACATTTTGTAAAGAAAGTAAAGTGATGGTTGTTGCTGAGCGATTTAGAAGCACATATTATTTGGATTTTTGCTATTTAAAAGCTGGCGTCAAGTGCTCAGACCTGCATGAATGGCACATAAAGTTAGCGCTTCAGAACATGGTCTAAAGCTTCAAACAAACAGAATACTTCAAATAAGATTAAATATCAATAACCTGCCGATACCATCGGTGAAAACATCAAATCATCTTAAGAGAAAGTGTGCATTCTGGGAACCCAGGTCAGAAATGAAGCTCCTTATATTGTTTGTTCAACTCTAAACGTGATTTAATATGTAGATTTCTATTGATTATATTAGTGTATTTTTGTCACCCCAAAAAGCGCAGCCCTCCTTTATTCTCTCTCTCTCTCCTTCTCTCTCTCTATCTCACTCTCTCTCTCCCTCTATTTTGTTCATTTTAATTCAAGTAAAAATTAAAATTTAAGCATTTTAAAATTAAAATTTTAGAATTAAATTTAAAATTAATTTTAACATTAAATTTTAATATTCTGCCAATTAATTTTGTTCCTATTTTATTATTTTAATTTTTTTTTATTAAATCAGTCAAGTTTAAAGTTAATTTTAAGTTCAAATTTAATTATCTTAGATATTCAAATTTCATTATTTAGGTTTTTTAAGGTTGGTTATTCTAATTTTCCTAATAAATTAATATTACTTTTAAAATTAATTTAGTTCTATTAAAAATTAAAACTTATTTATTTTATATTTTACTTATTTTATTTAAAATTTTAATATTACAAAAATTTAAATGAATATAACGAATTGTTAAACTTACTGATTAACTGAACTTAGTAAATGATATAGCAATAATTTATAATTTATAATGCAAATAAATATATACCGAATTGGAAGCGGTGTGGCAGATGATTGGCTTACAATAGAAAGTCAGTAGAATAAAAAAAAATAGTTTAAATATTTACACGTGTTTAGAATTGAGGTTATACAGCTAATCGCGCACAACGCTTGCTACTCGAATGTCGATACTCGCACGAGCACACACACGTACAACCGTACATAATAGAAAGAGACAAAGAGAAAGAGAGGGAACAATCGCCTGGAGAGGGCATAACGATTTCTCCTTAGTGAGGATTTCTGCCAGTTCGCTCTACTGTAAGCCGCGCAAAAGAACTTCGTTCCAAAATATTCAGGTGGCTCGAGATTCTACTGAATAGTAGAAAAGCAGGTTGGACAAATTTTTCCGACCCTGAATTTCCCGTTCCAGAAATAGGTCAAAGCGTCAGAATTAGAGTACCAGAAGTCGATCGAGCCAAGGCAGATAGTCGGAATATAATTGCTGTAATTCTTTCTGGTGAAAAGAGAAGTCATTAAACAATTATTTCAATTAACGAAGTTCCAGAGTGTACTCTTAAAAATTCTAATTTGTACGGTTGAAATCAATTCAAACCGCTGTAAATGCAAGAAAGTAACACATTCTTTGCAATTCCAAATATCCTAAAGTCAATCCTGTAAAAAAATACTCCTTTTGATTCTAAATTCTTTAATTTGTTTTTAAATAAATAATTTCAGTATTTCAATAATTTTAATTTAAAATATTTGTTTTTAAAATTTTGTTTCATTTTACATAAAGAGTTTAAATTGTGTTCCCAATAGTTTTTTTTATATAAATGTTATGACGCAGATTACGATATTTTATTACTTTCACCAAACCTGTTAAGAAATTACTAATAATTATTCTCTTGGTATTCATTACACTGACCAATTGTTGCGGTTATTATTATTAATAGCGGTAGTTGCTACCACTATCAGACGAATACACGGTAATAGACTAACGCCGTTTACACGGTGTCACCGTGTAAACGCCCCTTTACTATGGTTTATGCCTTGGGGCAGAATGGCGGTTTTACTACTGTTCTAGTTGTAAAATGACCACTATTCACGATCGTTGGTATACACTACATAGTGTTTATTTTATATTTCATAGCTGTCCTTCCATTTTTTCCGCTCGCGTGTATTCAACGCAATTAATAATTTTGTAAGTTCATAGGGTATTTACAAATAAATAGGCTAATAAATTATATACCTTCAAGGTTTTGATTTTCATATTTTGAAATATAAATCAAGACTTTATGGATTTAATTCGATTCGAGACGATTCTACCAGTAAAAACAAACACACCATTTAATTTTACGTATTAACTTGATGTTACCTGATTTTTCTTTTAATATCTTCATTTATTGTTGTATATAACAGAACATAATTCTTTAAAAAAAACCCTACAGTGTATCGCTGAGTTGGCTTATTATAAGCAATCATATAATAGCCCATGTCGTCGCCGTGGTGTGTTGATCACAAGGCATACGGCCTTTGATGATGCGGCGCACCGTGGGACCCGGTCCTATTCCCAGCCGTTCGTTGAACGGAGCTGAACTGGTGTTATGGTCGACTCGAAGAGATTGGTTTCGTATCAATAAGTCCGCCATATGTATCAATTAGATACATTAAAGTAGATTAAATAAATAAATAAACATTTACCATAGATTCAACAGAGTCCGCCAGTAAACCTTACATCAAAATCGTTTCAGTGGCTCTTAAGTTCAAAAGAAACGTTCCAAAGAAAATATTTTTGTTTTCTATTACTTTTATTAAATTTCTTTTAATTATTTTTTTCAGAAATAACTTCAAAATATAGACATGGTAATTCTACAATTTTATTATGTGTATATAAAATAAAGAGTGTAACAATCAGGAAATAACCTAAACTTATATCGAATACGTACAACATTGAAAATTTTGATATGCGAAAGACGAGCAATAACGACGTATGCACTCATGCCTCTACCAGCTTTCAGATTGCTTACTTACTTCTTAAATTTACCTTTTAAAAAGCATTTACCTCTTAAAACCATTCATTCTTTACCTCTGGCCATACTCATTTCGCTAATGTATTTCCGAGTGAGGAATTTTGTAACGCTATTTAAAATACACGTTATAACGTCGCTTGGTATCTCAATACAAATATATCAATACAAGATATATTTGTGTAATTATTACGCGTCGAGTATTAATGCATTTCTATGTTGCTTTACTAATGAAACATAAATGATTTTTTTAAATATTATATCTGCATTTCTTCAGATTGAGTTAACCGATTCCGATGTAATAAAAACTAAATATACTTCAAATGAACCCTTCAGATGGACATTTAAAAAAAAATTTTAAATGACCATCTGAATTGATTCGATATTTTTAAGTGATGCGTGTTCAAAGAAATGCACAAACAGGCAAGAATATGTTTGTTCTATAACTTTTATTAAGCGTCCTTCAGTAATTTTTTTAATATCTCCAATTACTGTGGGCAAACCAAATATGCATTTTTATTATATTCATAAATAATACACGTTTTATAATGTTACATTTTCCTGAAAACCTATATTAGATGGAAATGTATTCAACGCCAGGCTATAAAACTTCAAAATTTTCATTAATACTTACATGACCGATTCACCATCCGTTAGTAAGCTAGTAGTTCAATTAGTAAATATTTAAACAGTTTCTTTAAAATGTAAAAGTTGAAAAAATCCGCCGGTCGCCTTGTACTGCAAAAAAAATTATATAATAAAATAACGTTCAAAACCAAAATAATCACTATCCAAATTTCCGTTCATTATTTTTGAAAAACTTTCTCAAGATGTACGTTGTTTTTTATCGTAATACCATGCCATAAATAAATAAAGAGTGCACTTAATTATTAATAAAACTTGATGATATCAGTACAATAATTTCATTTAAAACTGTGTTGTAACACGGCACGACTGTTCAGTTAATTTACACTTGAAATACCGTATATTTCAAGAGTAAGAGTATCAGCACAATAATTTCAATTTCATTTAATACTGTATTCTAACACGGCACGACTGTTCAGTTAATTTACACTTGAAATACCGTATATTTCAAGAGTAAGAGTATCAGCACAATAATTTCAATTTCATTTAATACTGTATTCTAACACGGCACGGCTGTTCGGTTCATTTTCACTTGAAATACCATATATTTCAAGAGTAAATTAACTTAATAGTCGTGCTGTTTACTTTCATCAATTTTTCGTAGTAATAATTTCTTTACTATCTAGGAATTACAACTCAGTACCTTGAAAAATATCTCCCAAAATATACATCGTAACAAACAATAAATATTAATTTCGAATGCATTTCCCTACCTGATAAAATCCGCAAAAAATCATTGTTCAGCCTCGAGTTTGATATATGGGGAGATCTATAAAAAAATATTGTAGTTTTTTATTTATTGGTATTTTTTACCCATTTTATGCGTTTTTGTATAATTTTATCACGATCGTACTTAAATTGAAAGTTATGATACTGTGTGTGTATCATGATACTTAAATTGAAAGTTATGATACTGTGGTATACGGAAAGACAATGTGGTATACATAAAGTACTCACGTACTCATAAAGTTTCCTTTTCCGCCCTTCGGCTAAGGAACTCTAAAAATCCCCCAAGTCAATATCTAGTAAGATGCCAATAGGATTCATATAGTAATACAGGTACGTATAATTAAATAAACTCGATCTTCACGAAAGCAATAAAATGTTCCCATCTTTTCATATTTTGTGAATTTAATTATACCAATCGTGTACAATATACATTTTATTGTATATTGTTTAATTTTATTCGTTACTCCAAATTTCCTACCGCCGAATCAAAAAATGTGAAAATTTTAATATAGGAACTTTAGTTCAAGTTGTTATTGGCATTAATTATACAAATAATTAAACCACAGTAGAAAACAAAAAAGGATAACCCAAAAAGTATAGAAAGGTTTATTTACTATGTTCAAATAGTAAAATAATTAGCATATCTAAAAATCGTACATTTTTTTGACCTTCACAAAAGAAAATTATTCACGTTCACTTAAGCGGCTGACGGTGATAGCTCGTGCAGCAGCTGCCGCCGTGGCAGCTGTCGTGCCAGTGTTTCGCTATGATAATGTGGTAGTTCGCCTTTATATACACGACACAGATACTCGGTTCCAGTGACGATGCCACGACGACAACTGTTGCATGAACTGTCAGCGTGTAAAGTCTGCTTTGAGAGCCGACGGTGCACGCTTTGGGGTGGAAATTTTACTACTGTTCTAGTAGAAAAATGATCACTTTAGGAATGCGACTATTTACAATCTTTAATACATACATATATATATATATATATATATATATATATATATATATATATATATTACTTAGTGTTTATTTTATATTTTAGGGCTATCCATGTATTTTTTGCTTGTATGTGTTCAACGCGTTGAATAATTTTGTAAATTCATGAGGATTTTAAAAATAAATAAACTAAAAAATTATATGCGTTCAACGTTTTTATTTCCGTATTTTGAAATAAAAATCAAGATAACTTGAATTTAATTCGATTCGAGGCGATGTGTAATAACAAACACACCTTTACATATTGACTTGACATTCACCTGACTTTCTTTTCAAACACTTCAGTTATTATTTTACGTATACAACAGAAGTGTATTATTACTTATTATAAGCAATTATATAACTCATGTTCGACCCACAGCTTTTAACACTACTAACTTAAACTTCTCTATTTTTAAGCTATTTCTGCTTTTCAATTAAGTAGAATGGTTACAAATTGTAAATATTGATAAAAGAAGCAAATTAACGTTACATTTTGAAGAAATTAAGGGCACCGCACATTTCATAGTCATTGATTTTGACAAATGTTGATGAATCTCTCTAATACCAAACTTGTTACTGAAAATTAAAATAAATAATCAGATTAAAAATTATTTACTTGCGAATTGATCAGACTTCGTGCTAATTAATTTTTTAATAATTAATACAACCGATATTGACATGTAATAATTAGTTAATATTTTTATGGAAGCAAGACACAACTTAGCTAACGATGTACAATTTATAGTATGTTTCCATTTTGTTTTCTTTTTGTTTCCCAATATGATAAATTTAATCTCTTCACTCAGAAATACTTTTTTAATCGTTCACTGATTATGTAGGAGTGCAGTTTTTAGGGGCCAATGAAAAAAAATGAATAAATTGGAACGACAATAAAATTTTATCGATCTACCGCTTATTGCGTTTAAAAAACCATACTGAATTAAGTTATCTCTTAAATTTACGAAGATTCGCGATATTACTCTCCAAGCTACAAAAATTCGAAATGAACTGAATCGTAACGGCAGAAACTCATCATTGAGTTTTTCTGCCGTCTAACCCCTTCTTTCATTCAACTTTATCTCAGGCTTGATTAAAAATTTATTTAAAATTTAATAAATGTAATTAATTATTTGAAAATTTGTCAATAAGTAAATAAATATTAAGCCAAAAAGAGACTAATTACATTAAATTATGTTATAATCTACGGATCAAAAGTTAATAGTTACATTAAAACCACGAACTATTACCCTATAGATATATACTTAAATAACATAGTAAAAAATCACAGTTCAATATAATTAATTAAGAAGATATATTAATATTATATGTGATTATAAACGATTTTAGAAGTTTTTAGAGAAAATACACAGATAGATAAAATTAAAGGATAGATGAACAATATGAGACCGAAATTTTTCATTTACGATTTCACCTATTCCCACCATTCATAAATTTCATTTCCTATGATACTCCGAGAAGACTATCCGTATAATTTTCCGGTTTTAACACGCCCGAGCAAAATTTATCTATGAAATATTCACCTATTTCACTCATCTTATGTTGAAAACAAAAGGATTTTAAAAGCAACCTATATGGCTATAAGTAAAATTTACGAGGACTGTGCTCTGTATTAAATTTCCTATTAATTATGAAATACTAAAATTAGAGGTTATACAATTGTAAAGTATTAAAATGAGAGAACTATATGATGATGCAATTGTTGTAATGATCCTCCTCCTCTTTGCGTTGTGTTACTGAAAATCATGATTCTCACTTGGAACGTATTCTCTCCGACAATTTTTCACCAGTTGTGGAGCGAATCGAGAAGTTTGGTGTACACACTAACATACGGGTCTGATCAATCCATACTAAAGAGATATTTTGGTCGTCTTCCGTCGATTTTGTCAATAAGCATCAGTTGTTCATCTACAACTATCAGCTGATCGTCTTTTCTAACTATGTGACCAAAAACTCAATTATTCTACCGAAACAGGTGTTCGATAACTTGGTCTTCATATTGACTTTCCGCATAACAGGCTGTGTGTTACGTATAATATATGTAAAATGTAAGCATTTGAGCTCCAATATTAATATTAACCATAATGTTATTCATAATTAAAAATAATCTGAATTATTATTATTCAGTCAAACCAATTAAAAAATTTAAACACATCAATTAACCATTTATTTGCAAAACATGAACAAACTAGCAAATTTATTAGTTTATTATCAGAATGGTGGCGCAATTAAAACCAAGACTAGTGAACTGTGCATGAATATTCAAACAAACAACTACGATGTGATTGAACTTGTCGAAACTTGACTCCACCAAAAGATATTTGACGCCGAGATCATAGACGACCATTTCACGGTGTTTGGACGTGATCGAAACCTATCCAGTAGCAATAAATCGTATGGAGGTGAAATTGTTGTCGCGGGTATGACAAAGCTTATTGCAAAACGTTGCCGTCAATGAGAAAACGAAAATTTGGAGAAACGAGTTGCAACCGCTTTCAGCTTCTTGCGCTGTGGACAGATTTTATATAATTATCTTTGACATTATCAATAAATTAGTATTTAGTTTACTCCTACAGGTAAAAAAACGTTAAGAAAAATTCTGAGTAAAATGAAAATTATACGGAAACTTCTCTGATTACTTGAATTTCTCTATACTAAAAAGTCAATTTAAGAAAATGTCCCGGTATTGTTTTCATGACTATATTTAAAATATTGAAAAACTTAATAATAACAACATAAAAGGTTTCTGGTCATACGTGTCATCCCTAAAGAAGTCAGAAGGATACTCATAGTCGATGACTTTTGAAGGTTATGAGTCGAATGATTTTCAAACGATATGCCAAATGTTTTCTAATTTTTCCAATCTACCTTTGAAAAGAATCCACCTCTCAATCCAAATGATATTTGTGATTCCTTCGAATAAAACCTACCTCCTCATCACTATTCGGTACTTCAAACAGATATTAACATCATCTGCATCTGCTTCCAAAGAGATGAAATAACGAATGCTCTCGAGAAAATCATTGCCAATAAGGGAGTAAGTCCAGACAACATCCAACTTATATTTTTTTAAAACACTCACGATCTAATTTCTGTTCCACTCACTATAATATTTAACATGTGTACCGCGCAAGGTACGTTTCTAAAGTGGTGGAAAGTTGCACACATAATACCAGTATATAAATCTGGCAGCAAACCATCTATCGAAAATTATAGACCGATATTCATTTTGTCCGTAATATCTAAGGTATTTGAAAAAGTGGTTTACAATAGGATTTATCCGACATTGTATCGGCATATTATTGAGGAGCAGCATGGATTCGTACGGAACCAATCAACATTAACCAACCTGTTGTTGTATACGCAATATCTCTTTAAATATATGGATTGCAGGACACAGGTTGACTCCACCTACACAGATTTTAAAAAATCTTACAACAAGATTGATCATCTCATCTTGTTGAAAAAACTCTCTTTTAACGGAATAAAGGGTAATTGATTTCGTCGGTTCGTCTCCTATTTCGGCAACTGGCAGCAAGCAGTAAAAAATATTCTCGTGACTTCAGGGGTACCTCAATGTTCCATATTGAGTCCCTTTTCATTTATTGTGTTTACAAATGATATCAGTAATTGTTTGAAACACGGCACGTTCCTGTTATATGCTGATGACCTGAAGATTTTCTCCCAAATAAGAGATTCTTCCGATTATGCGAAGCTACAAGAATATCTTAATAGTTTAGGTGCATATTGCATACTAAACAAGATACAATTAAGTCACAGTAAGTGTAAATCGATCTCGTTTTCAAAAAACAAGACAATCTATTTTCACACCTTTGACATGGGTGGCTATTCTTTGTAGCCTGTTAATTGCATACGCAATCTTGGTGTGGTTTTTAATCAAAACTTACATTTCGATACTCACGTTAAGCAGATCACCTCGCGAGCTTGTGCTTTACCGAGCTTTGTCTTACGAACTACCAAACCCTTTAAGCAAACGAGAACGTATCGAATACTCTACACAACTCTGTGCCACCTTAACTTGAATATGCTGTTGCAGTCTGGAATCTATAGTATCTCACATATTCTGATATGATCGAAAGAATGCAAAAACGATTTACACATACATTGCAATATCGCTTCAACATGTCCAAAATAGCATTGTATGTCCAAAATAGCAAAATAGCATCGTAATGCATTGTACACATTCAAATACGATACTCTCCGCTAAAGGTGCATCAGACTCTGAGCAGTTGTACTTTATAATATCTGCCATAGTCGTTACGATTGCTCTGATATAATGAAAGAGTTACAGTTTCGTGTGCCAGGGAGAGCTACCAGCAGCTCCGTGCTTTTCTGTTTACCTTCCGTTCGCATTGATTCTGGTGCTTGCGTACCACTACCCAGGCTTTGTGATGATCGCACATAATTTTCATTCTCTAGACATATTCGCTAGCTCAATACAAGCAGTCAATTAAACGGATACTATACAACCATTAGTCCTTTGAAAGCATTGAAATTAATTTTTTTTAAATTCGTATTATTATGAATAGGATGAGTATTACTGTTAATTATATTACTGATAACTATTGTAATACATTTTCAATGAATGGCTGATATTAATAATTCCAATATTTATTGTTTTGTTTACCAATATCAAGTGTTTTAGAATTTAATTTAAGGTATTATAATATTTCCGAATATATAAGGTATTATATGAATATTTAAATAAGACTGAGGATATATGTACGTGGAATATTATTTTGATGTGGGAATATTAGGTACAAGTTAACTCAATACTTGAAAAACTCGCTTTTTGTATCTCACTATGACTTGTATCTATATTTTCCCCATAGGTGATAAATAAATTATTGAGGAGGGGTTTTCAGGGAATTTGTGGCATTTTCCTCCAGTGCCACATCTTTAAAGGGTGTATATGGTCGCAATCTGTCCTTAGGCTTTCTACTCCATACTAAAATATCACGAAGGCTAATAGATTTATCAGTTTCACTTTGATTTTTCTGATATGTTGCGATCTTCTCTATATTTAACAATTGTGGCTTGAATTATTCTTAATAATCTTTATACGTCTCCATATTTTTTCCCTTGATGTCGAACTGCTTATACTACAGTCATGAGACTTATTTATCCAAAATCATATAAAATAAAATACCAGTAAATAAACAGAAACAAACGCATGCGCAACCTATGAAAATATCTCCAAAGACATCGCACATGAAAATTAGAAACCAGTCCGTCTTAAAGTATTTACTGCCTTTAACGACTTTGAGATATTATGTATGTCGGCAGTGGAGAAATAATTTATTATAAAGCTTATGGGAAACTTGAAAACTTTGTCCAAGTTCTCTTTGCTTTCAGATAAATTTGTACGTTAAAGATTAAAGTTACAAAACATATCTCGAAATTAAGGCAACATGTCACGGAGTTACTAAAATTTTTAACATATTTAACGAAATATAACAAGAAATATATATACGAATATTTTCAAAATATTGCAATGGTATATTTTCAATGCTTTTTTGCAAACAAAAGTTTTTTAGATAATTTTAAGTATTTTTATTCCGATGATATAGTAACAAAAAAGTAAACTATTTTTATTCTCTTCAAAATTAAGCAACGATTTTTCCAAGTTGAAAAAGCAAAGTGTAAAAATTAGAAACGCAAAATGTAATTAATTTAATCCAAAAAGCAACTTTTGGCAATTCGAGTGACTCTTGGTGAAATACCAATGATATTTCGTTAATGAATCAGGAAAATGTCGATGGTTTTCACAGAAAAAAAGCAAATTTAAAAGCTAGTAAAAATGTATAAAAGGTAGACACATAGGTAATACAATTTAATGTTTATACTTATTTACATACTTCCGATCTATTTACCACTCATTCATACAAAATTTCAGTTCAAATCCAGAAGAATTTTCTTGTCGGTACCCAACCAATTGTGATATATCTTCATTACCAAGGCTTAGTGAAGAATCACAAAATTACTATCTATCGATGGTATCATATGACAAGAGAAGAATATACAAGAAAAATATATAAAATCGCTTGGTTCTATAAACTTTTTCATTATTTGATATCTTGGATACATGATGGGATGCACTTTGTTTTATTTTATGCTCGTATGCTCTCCTCCTCATGGCTCTAGCACGTAATATTTCCCGTCACTAATTAAGATCCGTTTTAAGTTGCGGTTGAAATTAGCTATTGTAGAAAAAAACTATCAAATATATCTTTCACATCAGTAAAAACATCGTAAATATCTCAAGAATAATGAAACTTAGAATAACGGCTATGGTTTTTCAATAAATTTTAGCTAAACTTCTAGGTACGCTGTTTTTGCGATTTTGACTTCAGTGGTTGAGATGTAAATATGTTGGTATGCTTTATTATTATGTCGAATTTCAAGTTTCTACCTTAAACGGTATCTGAGAAAACATATATTATAGACGGACTGATACGTGAATGATTTCAAAAGTGTCCCTTTTTTTCTTTTGGGAAACAAAACCCTAAAATTTCTAAAACCCTAAAACCCTAACTTTCTTGCTTTCCAAAACATTTACAGAAATATTATAAGGTCACTAAATTGTATATAATTACCCCAATATTGATTTAGAGAAAGAACTTCGATAGTCGTGCCCGTCCAATCTAAGATTATTCATGAGTCATGAATAAAAGTTTTGAGCGATACAATTCCGGATAAGTAAACCTTATGAAAAATTCCATTCCGTTATATCACTCCGTTCATCGCAGAAACCAATCGGAGAGTAAGTTAATTCCTGTTCCGTTTTGAAGTGAAGTATGTAACTTTATTCTTAGACTATTTATTTAAACTAGCGTGACCCGTGCGAAGTCTTCGCATTATAAATTATTCAACTCAATTTAATAAATCAAAATTGATTGCAGGTATTCAATTCATTTCTAATTTTGCACACTGCTTATTACGTTTTTATTCCATTATGAAGCTCAGATGACAGATCAAACAAATATTTTACTAAAATTGACATATAGAAGCGCAAGTATCAAAAGCATTGAGCTAAAGCGCCACTTTATTTATACGTGAGTGGATTTGAAATTAAACAAACATTTTACCGACCGTCAATCATATTGACGTTGAGCCGTTAGATGGCAGCATTACTGTTTTGTGTATATAATTTTAATAATTAATTAATTTGCAAAAACAATAGCAATAATTAATTTTTTAGTTGTGGATGCCGGTAGAGCAAGCAATTATCTATAAAATGATATATAATTTATGTGGATTAGTTGTGAGGTTTTTTCTAAAAAGGGAGAGTAACATCTTAACCTTAGCGTATTAATATATATGATGATGATGATGATGATGATTGTCATTAATATAATATTAATATCCGTTGGTAACATAAAACAGATATCGATGAAATTTAATTTAAATTGTTATTCTTCATACTTGTTGAGTGCCATTTAGTATCCAAGGTTTATAGGGATGAAACAAAGAAGAAAATGAATTTTCTACGCATCTTGCTATGTATTTATGTACGCGAGTGCAACGAACGAGTTTGAATCTTGAACAAACCGTTTGTGTTCGGAATATTACCTCATATTTGTCTTATGATGAGTTTAGAATTATAGGCTGTGAATTATTAGTTATTTCATGAACATGTTTAATATTTTTCGATCAATACATTTCATATATCTGCAAATTCACCGAAAATTTTCTGCCAAAAATTTGAACATTTGAAAAAAAGTCAGTTTTCATTTTTCCTTGGAAAAAAACATTTAATATGCGACCCAAAACATATTTACAGATAGCGAGAATAAGCACTGCGTTTTCTCATAGCGATTATATAGTATATAAAGAGTACGTAAGTCTGATGTGGTTAAAATGAGCATGTTAGTCGGAGAACATTGAACTTACGTTATTAAATTTAAAAAAAAATGTTTTATATACGTTTTGGAAATTTTGAATTACGAGTCAGTCAAGAGTAATAGCATTCGCAATAGGTAACATTAGTCACACACTGCCAAACTTATTGATGGAACTGGGTTGCAAAAGACCCTTCTTTCATTCGCTGATAGTAGTATAAGGTTATAGAAATAAAACCATTTATTTCACTAAAGTCAAAAATTCCTGCATAACGGTTGTATATAACAAAGATTCCGATATTTAATTTTTTTTAAAAAGAAATAATTTTGAAAATGAAGGATAAGTATAGATAGAAAGCAAGATATAAGTATAAGTATAGATAGAAAGAAAGATATAAGTATAAGTATAGATAGAAAGAAAGATATAAGTATAAGTATATATAGAAAGCAAGATATAAGTATAAATATAGATAGAAAGAAAGATATAAGTATAAGTATAGATAGAAAGAAAAAAGATAGAAAGCATTAATATTTTTTTGAAATTTTTGTCATTTTGTTCATTTCTGTGCTTGTTGACGTAAAACTACTAAACCGATTCGAATACAGTTTTGAGAAAAACTTAAGGTCAACTTGAAGTAACATTAGTGTTTATTTCATCAGTTTACTAAACGAATGTGGTGCAAATATATAAAATACCTAAACGTACATCAATATGAAGCTACTTGTATCTTAAATCGCGCAATAAAATTTTCCACATGGACAAAATTTAATGCAAATTAAACACAATAAAATTCGTGAAATGTGCATAGCCAGAGGTAAAACGTGGCGCGATTCGGAAGCAAATGTCGTTATCGGTCATTTGCCGCAAATATAATTTCGATATTATATGTATTCGATATAAGTTTATAAGCTATTTCGTCTCCTCTATTTGTTTAAAATCTGCTGTCAATACATGTAATTTCATTATTTTGGTAAGTTTATAATTAGGTTCTATAAATTTGATTGTTACGTACATAGATGTACATGACGTTTATTACCTACATATACAATAAAACTATATAATTAGCCAATTTGACATTAAAGGCGTTTACGAAACAAAGATGAAGGAATATGATAAAAGTAATAAGCAATTTAAAAAACACCTGAGTAGAATGTTTACATATTTATGTTCGCATGCAATACACCTTTTTATGTAATTCTAGAATTTCCTCGATCTTTAGAAGATCTCAATGTAATTATGGATCACATTACAAATATTTTCATAATTATACTTTTTAAAAATGGTGTTGCATAACGTCTATAATTTTTAAAATCGTGTTGCATAACGTTTGTTTAATGCAGACGCAAACAAAACATAAAAACACAAAACTCAAGGATAAACTAAAGAACTTTATCCAACACAACGCTCGACGTAGTTTCTATAACACCAGGACACTTAATCTCCTAAATAGACAATTTTAAAAAAACCTAATTTGCTTTGTTATATCATGTTATCAAAATTAATTAAAAAACAGGACTTCACTCTGACCACTTGCATTTTTCCATAAGTATTGCAAAATAAATGTTTCAGGAATTCAGGTAATTTATTACCTTCCACGACTTTAAAATATTGCATTTTGACTTCCCCGAGTATATAGTTAGAGCACTAGTAATTCATTGAAAAGTATGGCAGTACATTAAAACTTTACTTAATATTGCGTTCCTTTTCTGTTTAATTTATTTACTTAAGTTACTAAAGTTTTTTTGTAACTTAAGTAAATTATTACAATTTACAAAGAGTTTAGTCACAAGAACTCGCAAGATTACAACCATGATGCCCTAAAACTAATTTCAAATTTTCTATATATATTTTCATGTTGCCAATGTACATACATTGAAAATAAATAAATGAAATATATAAATTAAATCCTTTCCATAATAATTCAATACATGTTCACTGATATTTAGTGAAATGGAAATATAAATTAGTTTTAATTTAAAACGAATCTAAATTAAACTTAGTTTACATTTACTTGGCAGCTGCACAGACTTTGGCCGTTTTTTAGTATTCCGTACCCCAGAATGAAGAAGAAACGCAGAACAATACGACTGCTTCGTTGTCCGTACCTCCGTCTATTTTCAAGAACCTTTTTCGCAAAAACGACCAGACATGTCAAGAAGAAGTATGAGTTACTAAGGTCCATATTAACATAATGTTGTAAAAAACTCAAACTTCTATTTCAATACGTTTACCTAAAATATTTAAATATTATGCGAAAGAAGGTCTCATATCACAAGTAAATACAAAAAAACTGCATCGATCGTAGTACCATACCAACGCTGCACAGCTGATGAGAGCTATAGGTACCGCCATATTGGTTTCTTTACCCCCACTCCGCGGCCGACTGTAATGCGACATGCGATAGGTAAACGAAATATTCTGAGGCGATACAATAAAAGTTTCACTTTAAAATAAAAATGTAAAACATGTAGTTATAATTTAGAATAGAATGAAATAGTGACAAACAAATTGTTTTCTTTTTGTATTTATATCATTTTATTTTTTTTGTATTTTTGAAATAACTGCTCACTAATTTTTACTAAAATATAATATAACAGAACCTTTGGAGTGAGTTCGTTAATTAGAAAATCGTAATATCATATTATCAATAAATGAAAACCGTGTTTTAACGGCTTATATACATTTCATGAAATTAGTATTATTACATTTAATACTTAAAGTACTATGTTATATTTTTATCATCTATAAATTTCTACTTTAAATGTCTTGTATTACAGAACACGTTTCAATTGACACAGACTTCAGTATTTACTTTCATCGTTTTTTTGTAATATTCTTTTCATTCATAGGAGGTAGACAAAAAATTAATACTGCAAAAAGAAGATGTAATTTTAAAATATTAATTTTATTGCATTTATATTTTGTATTATTCACATCATTTACCACTAAAAAACAAAAAATAAATATGACATTTCCTATTTTTATGACAAAAACTATTTCCATTTCTATAAAAAGCTATTTCGATAAAAAATATTGTTGAAGCGAAGAAATTGTTTATGGTAGGATTAGATGGATGTAAATATGAAATTAACGTTAATTATGTTCATAATAACAATTTTGGATTTAAAAAAATAAGAAAATAACTGAAGCAGTCCAATTGTGTATGTTTAAATTAAATTATCAACTCAAGGGAAGATTTCGATGTCTCCACGCTGCTATGAAAATGGTGATTTATAGCTTTCTTTTTTATTTTCAATATGAACTCAAATTTACCGACCCATATCACAAAATATTCCTATTTTTTCTATAATTATTCCTCTTTAGAATTCCGCCAGTTATTGTCATTTAATAGTGCCATCTATACACATATAAATACGCTCGGAAAAGCTAAACAGACGTTACTATTTGAGAACGAAAATTACAACAAATTGAATCTCCTTTAAGATGACACTAAATATGTATTTATATATACATGCATGTATGTATGTATGTGTATATATATACATATATATATACATATATATATATATATATATATATATATATATTTGTTTATACATATAATTACATACTTGTATATTATAAATTTGAAAGCACATTTTAATTGTATGGAATATATTTTTGTTTGTAAACTAAGATCGTATAAGGTTTTCTTTTGTTAAATAAGGAAAGTACTTTCATATCTGTATGATATTCCCATATATTCTAACTACATCACGATACATAAAACAGAAATTACACTTTCAGTCGAGTATTGTAAAGAAGAACATAAAACTTCCATTACGACGTGTTTATGTTATTATCACGAAGGCACTCTGAACTTACAAATGACTATTAAATACTAATGACCATTACTATATTATGTATTATTTCTCACCTCGATAATAAACAAAATTATTTCTTATTGTCACCCGAGTAATCAAAATTATGGCCGTAGAAAGTCGACTAGGAATGTGTTTGAATGGGAAAAGCCAAAATTGGATTTATTACCTACTACTACCAAAGACCTACATTTGTGATGTAAAACATTAATTTATGTGCGAAGCTTTGCTTAGCTTTCACTTAGTTTTAGTATATGTCAGGTTGATCATTATGGAGATAATTAGGGATACAATTTTGTTTATTAGAAATGTCTGTTAAAAATCACGCACTGTGATGTATTCAATGTTTGTTTTAAGATTATTTGGAATTCAATTAGATTTTAACACAAAAACGCTTTAAACTACTTTCGAAGTAACAGGTATACTAAGCGAAAAAAATGTATAATTAAATGTGTGTTCATTATTATACACATGTACTAGTATTAGTAATTTGGCGTGTGTCCTCTCGAATGTACACAGAACTTCACAAATAAATATTGCTCTATATATTAAGCTCTGTTTAAAGAATGAAAAAAGTTACTACATTCCAATACATTTTTACATTTTCTCAAGTCGCTAAATGAGTTGTCATTTATACCTTAAAACATTGTATTTTCAATTAATAACGTGCGGTTTATGCTCCGACATTCATATTGAAAGTCTAATATTAATAAATTTAAAATTCATGAACTCTTGAAATTTTACTATATGTAGAAATATCAAGCGGACAAAACTAGATGAAAAAATTGCTGACGAAATCTCGTTGTGAATTGACCTCTGTCGATATTCAAAAATGTGTCATTATCGTAAAATGGACCATTCATTTTTGTAAACTCACTTGTGTAAATCTTTTTATTCACTGTACCTTTATTCAGAGATATAAACCAGATTGAACTACACTTGAAAGACAAATTGTCTACATAATGTCTGTGTGTCATAGATGGTCGCCTCAGGTTTCATAATCATATAAACTAAATTAGCCAAGTAGAGCAAAAAATCACAAAAAAATTGTGCATTTCTTCATACATTTCTCTACTTCAGAGTTTATTTACACCAGTTCAGTCATATAATCTTCAAATTAGACGATCGATTCATGATGACAGATGAGATATTGAAAAAAGTTTAATACGGCATAATTTTAAAATAATATCCTTAGTTATCCCTTTCAGTTTTCAAACAATGTAGTAGAGTACAATCCTCTTCGGTTATAACAGGAAATGCTTTGATCACATTTATTTTCATATTACGTAATAATCGATCTAGTGTTTGGTGAGTGTATCCTGATAAAATAGGTATACGATTATGGAATTGTTAGACTATTCATGAAATATTGTTGATTTACGATATATGGGAATACGATTATGGAATTAATTGTCTATTATAGAAAATTGTTGATTTACAATATATGGGAATACGATTGTATAATTGTTTGACTATTCACAAATGATTGTTGATTTACAATATTCAGGAATACGATTGTGTAATTGTTTGACTATTCACAGATGATTGTTGATTTACGAGATATAAAACTACGATTGTGGAATTGTTTGACTAGTAACGAAATATTATTGATTTACGATATACAGGGATACGATTGTGGAATTATAAAGGACTCGTTACATGTGTATAATAATGAACACACATTTAATTATACATTCACAAAAAATTGTTCATCTACGATATATAGGAATGTGATTGCAGAATTGTTTGACTATTAACGAAATATTATTGAATTACAATACCACTTAGTGTTTATTTTATATTCCTAGGCCATGTGTCTTTACCCTCTCTTGGTTTTCCCGTAATCGATGCGTCATGTCTCTATACATACCCTTTCTTACTTATCTATCTACTTACATCCTAGTTTCTTAATGCCTTTGAATACACTTGCACAATACTTACCAACTAACCTACTAATTTGGTAGTTTCTTCATATCTTGGTATTTACCTATAAATACTTAACTACTATGTTACTTTCTTGCTTATGTCAAGATAAGACGAGTCCAAACTCAATGGGTTTAACCCTCGCCACAGTGGAGTTCCTGTCACTTATCTTCCGCCTCCATCTTCAGATCTTGACCAACATTGTGATCAAAGGACTCGTTAAGATGAGTCAAACGAGCTCAAACTCGATCAATATTTGTCAAAATTGAAGAGTTCTCTCATCATATTCTGGTTCCATCATTAGACTATGGCTACCATCTGTGCCTTGGCTACAATATATGGGTCGAAAGGAGAACGTCCTCCTTTTTTCCAAATCAGTAAAAATTCGTATTGAAATTGATTAAAAGGGATTATACCAATAATTTTGTCAAATATGTACACCAATTTTGGTATACATGAAAGTTTATCAAGAAATAAATAAATATAGGATTAAAAAATTCAAAAGACTTTTATTCGTCCAAAAACCAAAGGAGCATAAAATTAATAGTTACATTAACATAATGGACTATTGCTATGAAAGTTATACTTTAAATAATATGGTAAACTATCTCATAGATAAGATAGACAATAGCATTATGTTTTTCTAAACGCAATTATTTGCTAGCTTCATGTAGCTTGAGGTCATTTATTTTCTTGTTTGAAAAGATAACCTTGAAATATCACGGTCTTACAAAGCATATTGTAATACTAACGTGTTACAAACTTTTAAAAAAAATAATTGTACAAAACTTTTGCAAAACTTCCTGACTCAACCAAAAGTATAAAATAAATAAAGCTCAAATAAACTCAAAGATATTTAATCTACGCCCGACCTACATATGTACACATGTGACAAATACTAAGGGCGTATTGGTTACATGTACAGCTGGAGGTCTTCCCACGGTTCATAAATCCCATTTCCTTTGCTTTCAGAGCCAAATGACAAGTCTTCTTCATTCTCACGATGAGACTTAAATAATTAATAGGTATAATATGAGAGAAGACTACACGTATCATTTAACAGTGTTAGCAGACCCTCAGGCAGATGTTCATTTGTTTCCCTCCAGTTAAATATAAATGTGCTCTAAATAACAATTTATAAAAGGAACTTATATGGCTGCAAAAAAAGAAATGAGGACTGTGCTTGCCATTAAACTTTCTGATAATTATAAAATTCTATAATTGTAAAGTTTTAAAATGGAAGCACTACATGATAAAATATGATTATACCTCCACCTTAATTCGTATTCCTTATAAGGCTCATGGCCTCATCCTTTCTTGGAACCAACTTCCCTGTGATGATTCTGAGCATTTTGAAACGTATCACATATCAGTAAACACAACTGTTGTAGGTTATGGCCATCTTTCATTACTATGTGAAAAAACTCAAGTATTCTGCGAATACACATGGTGGATAGTCTACTCTTTACATTCGGGTTCTCTTAGTCCTGTAGTGGAAAATTGCGAAGACAGTGTGTTACATTCGGGACCTCTTAGTTCTGTAATAGAAAATTGCAAAGACAGTGTGTTTTTAGTTTTACCTTAGTTTTTCGTGGACGTTGTCATCTCTGTATATTCCACACGACCGCAACATCGAATTATTGGTCATTACGTTTTTTTATTTCTTTTTCGAATTGCCCCGTGTTGCTTATACTAAAGCTCCGGTTTATGACGTCACTAACAGTTTCAAGGATGAGAGTATCCGTGAATTCCAGCTTATTCAAATTCTAGCACATCCCAAAACAGTTGGAATAGTATAACACTAACCTGACTTACTTATCAACTAATTTTTTTCCAAATCAGATTTTGATAAAAAGTCTGAAAACCAAATGTAATTTACATAAAAATTGTGTTGAAATACACGAGTACACCGTATTTTTAAAGAATTTAAAAAGTTGTTCATTTATGTTATTTGCGTTTATAGGTATGAAACGATCAGACGTAATTACTCTCTTAAAATAATTGATAAAAAACAAAAATAATGTTTTCTTGCAAAGTGAATTGGGCACATCAAGAGTGATATAAATTTTGAAACCTATAGTAAGTTATTGAGATTCTGTATTCGCTTACATAATACAAATAACAAATCTATTTATATACTTCTGAACTGTGTACCAAGTTCCAAGTATTTAGTGTATAAACAGGACTTATTATCTATCACCAGTGTAATGTAAGAAAAGAATTCAAAAGGAAAATGTAAGAAAAATACGTTTATTAAACTTTTCCAATGTATCATGTTTTGAAAACACATATTTTTGTACCAGAACACAATTTTGCCCATGACTGCTTAAGATCACTTTTAGTTTACGGTTGAAGTTACCTGTCATATAAAGAAACTTATCTAGTATATCTTTCACAGGCCTAAAAATATCGTCAACATCACAAAAATTAAGAATATTATCACCGCTACAGTTTTCAGTAAGCTCTAGGAAAACATCTAGTGGACACAGTTTTTCATAATTTTTACTTTAGCAATGGAATCTTCAATAATATTTGCAGAATTATCTGAAAAAAAGAAATAATTTCCTTTCAAATATTGATTATATTTGGCGTTAATTTTGTATCAATTCAATATTCGCAAATAAATTAAACTACGTTATGTAGTACTATATTTAATTTAAATGAAGTAGAAATAATACTACATCACGTTGTTTCTTCTCATTGTGAATTCCCTTTTAATTAATGTTACTCACTTAGAATATTTTATCGGTATACTAAAGTTAGAGTGTTTTATCGTTAGGCCAAATTTTAAGTTTTTTTTTAAATGGTTTCTGAAAAAGGACCAGCGGACAGATAGATTGGAAATTGAGTGACCTCATAAAAATTCCGTTTTTTCCGGAATCCTAAAACAATCATAACCTTTGTTGTTTTCCCAAATATTTACAAGAATATTATAATATTATTAAAAATATAAGTAGTTATCCTTAACATCGGCCTTAACAAAAACTTTAGCAATAGCTTTCAATTCTTTGGAAATTTGCAGTTCATGACATTAAAATATTCACTTAAAACACTTTGTCGCAGCATTTTCACGTTTTTAAATAAACCATTTTCCAACTGCCCAGACGTCTACGACGTTTAAAGATTACTCATGCATCAGGTGACTTATTAAAACTTTTGAGTGATAAAATTCTGGTTGAGTAAACTTTGCAGCAATTTTCTTTCTTTTCTTATCAAAATATCATTTCGTTTGTCACAAAAGTCCAACGGGGAGAAAGTATTAAGTTTTTGATATAAAATTGATAACTTTTCTCTTAAACTGATTATACAAACTATCTGAAATGATATTTAATATCATAGTAATAATCTGTTACGTAAAATACAGAAATGAATCAATTTTGGTAAGAATTTAATTTCTTCATATTTGTTGAGTTCCAGTTGTCTTTCGAGGTTTATAGTTGTAGTATCCAGGTTAAGTATAGCGAATGAAAATTATACGTTCTGCGACCTCGTCACTTGCGGTTATTCCCAATCTTTTTAAGCAGATGTAAAGTACATTAAAATATTTGCTAATATTAAAAGTTATGGCCTGTGGATTACTTGTTACTTTATAAATAGTTAATTGTTACTTTATAAATAGTTGTTACGAATATCGAGCACATGTGGAAACGTGAACATTTATTTTGAAATTAATTTTACTTGACTTGTTTAAAACTAATTAATATGGAGACAAAAATATATTTATAGGTAATGAGTTCTTTTTAGCCGCAATTTTCAGATATCAACAGAAAAATCGGATTAATTCATTGAACAACTAGCTCATAATCTTTTTGGTTCTAATATCTTCTATAATCAACATGTGTCCACAGATTTAATATAAATTTGATAATGAAGCATGAAGTTTTATTGATGGCGAAACATGAATAATTTGATATTAAAATATTTGTACTGAAGCATGAAGCTTTATTCATGGCGAAATATGAATAATTTGATACTGAAGCCATAACGTTTTATTCATGACGAAGCATGAATAATTTGATACTGAAGCATGAAGTTTTATTAATGGCAAAGCATGTATAATTTGATACCGAAGTATTTGACACGATTGAAATAGCTGACTTAACCTGTTAAATAAAAAAATGTCGATGGCCGGTTGAGAATATGATTAATTTATTTACATGAAAAAGATCACATATATACTTACAAATCCTATTTACGGTATGAAATCTAAAATGTAATTTAGTAATTGATACTATGTTATTCAAATTTAAGTACAGTATTCTTAATATTTCCATATATTTAATTCAATTTAATCCTCAATATTTTAAATGTTTTTCAGTTTTTTCAGTATTTTTAACGCTTTATACTAATTTGACTTTCGCCTTGGTTTTATTTTCATTTCCTGGAGGCTATTATTTTCGGGATGAAGGTATTAAACAAAAAATCTAATACTTAATAGTTAAGTTTAATGCTTCATAAATGAAAATTTAAATCGTATTCCTATAAGATTTTTGTAGTAAATTCTAAAGTTGCTCGTGTACGTTTTGCAATTTTTGTTTTGCAAGCCAGTAAAGACAACTGACATTCATAATTTGTAACATCAGATTATACGATACTAAACTCACAGATGAATTGCCAAGAAGTATTTTTTAAATAATTAAAATTAGGAAAATAATAATATAATTTAACCCCCTAACCTCATTCGGTAGCCACGAGTGAATGAAATATATATTACACAAGCCAAAATACCGGATCTACTTTAAAATATGTTAATTTTTAATAGTTATTTCTTATTATTTTTGAGATTATATCAATTAATTTTATGCACTATTATCATACTAACGTAGATATCACTACAAAACTTCTAACTAATAATCGCAGTCAATACAGACAAATACAATCCACAGCACTATCTCTCATTAATCGGAACTTAACACGGAGCCGAACTTAAAAGATTTATTGCCTTTGACAAAAGTGTATTAGAAGATGTGTTTTTAGCGCACTAGCAATTAATTACAAAGTTTAGAAGCTCGATAAGTTGTCCTAAGTTCGATTTCCTTTCGGATTGGCTGGATAGAGATTAAGTTAACAAACGTTATTCCAAACAAAATAAACGTGGTTACTTAAGTTTACAGCATAGTAGTTAAAATATATTAATGTGTACAATATTTTAATGATATAATTATTTAACCTATTTTAGTTAAATGTTCACCAGAAATTATCATCGTGATCTTGTCATGAGCAAAATGATAATTTTTATCTAATGTTTTCCAAATATTTCTAGATTCTACTTACGAAAAACAAAACCCGCGTTAATACCAAAATAATAAGTAGTTTCATAACCCACTTTTCATCAATTGGATAAGTGTTATAACATCCTTTTATACTAAATATAACATGCCCGAAAATATTTTGTAAATATTCGAGAAGGTAAATTTATTTTTGTTAAGTTAACTGTACATTTAAAAATTAAAAAGAAATCGATATTCCTTTATGTGTGTACTGCGCTTATCATACAATATTAGATCGAGGATATGATATTCAACAATTGTTTAGCTTTAAATTGCATTGAGTGTCATCAATAACACACAGACGGAGAATTATTATTATTCCAAAATAAAATATTACCGCTCTAATATTTTATTTTTGAGTAATAATAATAATAACCTACTAAAGTGCTAGTTTGTCTATAATCAGGGCAAAAAATAAGATATATATATGTATATATATATATATATATATATATATATATATATGTGTGTGTGTGTGTGTGTATATGTATAACGAATATATATTTAAAGCTCTCCCATTAAATGTATTCATACAATAAGAGGATTATTATATTTCCATCTACTGACCAGCAAATTGCTTGTTCAAATACTTAAGTCAATGTAAGGAGTGCAGAAACTATGGAGAGCCATTATCGTTTAACGTGAAACCAAAACTAAACACAACAAAGCTACTGAACGATCCATTTAAATATTTCACGTAATTAACTATGTCGGACTTGGAAATTCTAATAGTTAATATTCGAAATAATCTATGTAAAGAGAACCTTAATTCTGTGAAATTATCAATGAAAATTTACTCAGAATCGATTACCTTTATGTTACAAAATATAAGCAAAATATACGTTAAGTTAGCGATTACTTTCTAGGTATGTACTTAAGCATTATTGAACAAAATAAATCAACCTTTAACAGCATCAATTTTAACAATCGTTAAATAATTTCAAACGATAAATTTTATACGCCTGGAATCATACGACGCCTCGTACTCGACGTAGATTTTCCCACAAACGGTAGTAGACTAGTACTCTGATATACAATGAATATGAATGTTAACTAAATTTATGAGAGTTCAATGATGATAGAAACTTTATGCAGGTAAATGGGAAAATTAGTTAATTCCACTTCAATCTCAGTGGGAAAATTAGTTAATTCCACTTTAATCATTATTTTGGTTTTTCTATCATGACCAAATTGCCGTACCTGTATGGCATATTCTGTGCTTACGATACTTTGGAGTTTTTATAAAACTCTCTTTTTTGGTATATTCCACAGGGAATTATTTTAATACATTTTATTCATGTCTTTTAATGATACACATTGAATAATACGTAAGATTTTTCGTTTTAGGTAACACAAAATCTATTAAATAAGTGATTGTGCGAAATAAAATCAATAACGTTATTTCAAGTATATTATTGAGTATTGTTATATGTACATTATTATACTAATTGCGCCTGCAACATTGTTCACGTGAATTCAAAATGAGAAAAGTTATTAGAATTTTTTTTTCTATTTTTTTCTCTCAGATTTCGGTTAGTTGAAGAACAAATTAACAAAGTAAGAGACAGATGAAAATTCTTAAAGCAGATTTCCGGCTTCTGTTATCATTCGATACACTAAATCAATCACATTTTTTAAGATATTTTATATGTCCAGAATTTATTCTTACAATTTTAGTAATTGTATATAAGCCCTCACGGTACAAGAGCTGTATTTAAAATTGTTAGGTTCTTCAAAATCAGGCAAATCATAAAGTTTTGGATTACTTCAATTGACTAGAGCTTTCAATCTTGGCGTATTGAAATCTTGTAATACTGAAATCCTACACAGATCTTGTTATTACGAAATCTCAGAACGCCAAGATTTTTTCAGTCCCTATCGGATCGAAATTATGCGTGCGTGATCTCACAGAATTTTCGGATTAGAACTTAGAAATATCCTTTTCCAAAGCCGTGCACTCAATAACTGATTCTTGCAAGAGCAAGACTCGTGGTCTTCTCATGGGAGCGTTGTGATAAAAAAAGCGTTGTGATATATAAAAGTTGCAAACAAAAATGATGAATTATGGACATTAAAAAAAGAATAACATCTTATTTTATCACTTGCATCAAAATTAAGCTGCACATCACCATCTAGTGTCGGGGATGAATGAGGGGATAAAAAATGATTGATGTTCTTTTATCTTTGCTTCAGCCTCTATTATTCTTAACAGTTTGGTAGATGACCGAAAGTCATGTTATCTTTTCCTCCGACACGATTTCAACAAAATGACTTTGCTTAGGCTTAGGCCAGATTATTAAATTACGATTTTTTTTAAATGGATAACAAACAAATAATAACATTTCTTTATTTAATATCAACTTATATTTTTGCTGCCATAGTTCAAGTACAAATATTTGTTTATAACCAAATAAAAACCGCTTCCTAATAACTTTTTACAAATGATAAAAGTATTTTCATTTAGATAGGTGGCATTTTGCTAATATCGATATTTCATATCGTTTGCGAGATTTAAAGCTCCACTCACGATGAAGTGAGGTATTAAACTTTTATTGAAGCTTCCAAAGGGCAATTCAACAGTTTTAAACTCATTTAGTAAGATAAATATAGTAACAAGTGATAAACAGGTATATAAAATATTAATTATGTAGCAACAATTTTTTTTTATTTTAAAAAGAAGTAATTTTCCGGAAATTAAAAAAATACACTGAAGTAAATAATTAAAAAAATTCACCACCATTTGTGGTCAAAAATTGATATTTTTGAGCATCAAATACCGTCATATTATAAAATCATTTGTGTTCTAAAGAAATATTTAAATATTATATGTATTATATAATTATCAAATTGTACTTGTATTAAAGTATTTTTTAAAAATAACTAATCCTAAATTATTTTTTCAGATATCAAGTATCTGTTTGAAATATTTAAAAAATCACATATTTTTTGTTTCTTATTATTATCTCAATTTTATTTATCACTTCAGATATTTTTAAGAATAAAGGTCGCTTTTAGGATTTTTATTATTTAGTTTGTACTATTATTTGCTTTAAGGTTTCATTACAGGGTTTCTTGGACTGTTTTGCTATTTATTGGGAATATGTTAGTAATTTGTTAATGAACTATTTTATTAAAAAATACTCCTCCAATATTTCATTACATATCATTGTTTTTGTTTAAATTATATTATATCATTGTTTTTTGGTCTAAATATTTTATTACATTTTCTTTATGTTTTCTTATACCAATCGTTACTATTGTATTTAATTTTCTTCGCCTTTACATATTATTTGTGGTACAGTCGAAATTAATTAAAGATTTGTCGACAATATTTCAGATAAATGACATTTATTATTAAGAGCAACCACGATTATCTGAATAACATACATGCAGAGTTTCTAAAGTAGTAGTTTCAGAAATTTGCTAATATATTAAAAGAAATAATACACTTTATTTTTAGTGTCAAGTACCAATTTCAAAATTTGTAAAATATAAATATTTAAGTAAAATCTGGAGATTCTACAATATTAATTTCATAATTTTATCAAACCGAGAAAATATTTTTAAAAAAATTGGAATATATTCAAAAAAATTGGATTATATTCAAACTTTTATTTTAACGTATAATCATTGAGTATATTTGTAAATTCTTCTATAAATCAGCTCTACGTACAAAATATATTTATTTTATTGAAATCAATACAATCGTTCAGCAACATTTTCAGTCAAATTCTAAAGTAAATTGGACCAATATTCCAGAAAAATTATATTTTTATTAGTGCCAATTGAATTACCTAAAATTAGCATAATCTCTGCGGGGGCACATCTTATCCTAATACCGACTTCTATGTTTGTATGCAACTGCGAAAAATATATTTATAAATAGTTTAACAGATCTATTCGTACTTGAGAGGTTTTTACCTAGGTCATGTTCACTTCAAAATATGTACATATGTTTAAATATTGCTTACAATAGCCTTTCGTCTCCTATTAATTATAATTGGCTACGCAATTATCCTATATTTTGTTATTTACGTAATCAAGCTCTTTTCATATAACTTCACATGTGCGATTCTAGTATCTTTGAAGTTTATGTGTAACGCCTGAATGAATTCGTTGATTGGCACGCACTTTGGCATTAAAGAAAATTCTTATGATTTCGAAGTTATATATTGAAGGACAAAAAAAATGGACGATCAAACTATATGGAAAATATTGATGTAAATTAATGAAAATAAATTTAATTGAAAGTACTGACGAAATATGAATACATGGCTATTTTCCCAAACTATGTTATGAGAAAATTGTTAATAAATTAACACATTAAACCTTTATTTACATTGGAAAAATCGCACATGTGCAAACTATACTTGCACAATTAGTGTTCCATGCCATGAACCTCAACTTAATACTTAAGTCCGATTTTTATATTTAAATAGGGTCCTCTCTGCAGCGTATGCGCCACCTACCGCATCAATTCTGTATGACCTCGCGTATGGTCGTAGCTGAGTGAAGAGTGTTTCAATGTGCGAAATTTTGAAAAACGCGTAGTGATAAAAGTTTTTCTTTATATCATGAAAAATATTTTTTCTTGAAAAACTTTTTCTCTAAATTCAATGTTTCAGCAATTAGAAACCAATAAACAACTGAATTGTTTATAAAAATTAATCGTGCTCGAAAAATTTTCCAATCCTGATAATTTTAGTTCATTCTCTACATAATTATCAATGTTCATGATTTTTTCATATTTTTCTGAGTGATTCTTTTGGTGACAAAAGAGGGGGATAATAATTTTTAAAATATACCTTATATATAATTAAATTCGTATTACCCCTAACCCTAAACCTACCCCCTTAACCTTACACCATAACTAAAGAATGTTTATTAATTATCCAATTTACGACCTGTAATTAACTCCCAAAATCGAAACCTACCTTTTTATTCTTCACACCTATAACTAGGACCCCATACTCTCTCTCTATGCTGAATTTCATGTTTACATCGAATAGTTTCCAATAAAATCACCTGTGACAAACGGATGGACAAACGGGGTACCGAAATTATTCTGTTAATTTTCCATTTTGCAGTTTTGCCACGAAACGTTAAAAAATACGAATACAGTTTTGCAGCTGAAAATATCCAATTTTTTTTTAATTATGAAAAATGATATCCAATCTAAGGCATCAACTCAGAAATATTTAGGTCCAAAAATCTTAAAGTATAAAAATTGCGATACTGTGACATGAAGACAGACTGACAACGATGTTATAAAGTTTCCCTAACGATGTTATAAAAACACCTTAAAAATAATCGCACATTTACATTTTAAGCAAAGAAAAATAATCATTTATTTATTTACATTGATTGGATATTGAAAAACTCATGAAGGTAAGTAATATCTAAAAATAAGGTAAATTTCATCCTATCTAAAGTATCTACTTAGAAATATTTAAGCACAAAGATTTTACACTATAGAAATTGCCATTCTGTGACAGAAAGACAAACGGAAGGATATAATGGAGTTATAAGGTTTCAACAAAGGTTTTACACTATATAAATTGCCATTCTGTGACAGAAAGACAAACGGAAGGAAATAATGGAGTATTCCCTAAGGACTTTAAAAATAACTGTGTCATGCTGAAACGATAATACTTTATTTGCAAATTTACATTTGAAGCAAAGAATAATCATTCGATCACTATTTATCAACATTATTATTGAAATATTAACCAATAGCAAGCAAAATCTAAAAATAATTTTACTATACTTTTACTTTTTGTTTAATATTAGATATCAGTCAATAAATATTTAAAAAAAGGAAAGAAAATGCAATTAGGAAAATTATTGGCTTTTCGTTAATTGTAACACTTCATATTATCTCCCTCTTTTTTATCCTTTCAATGTAAACAAACTTTCATTTTTTACCGTTAGATTACTGTTTTATGATTGGGCGTTTTATATAATGGAAAAACCCGAGGGGCACTGGTTATTATTAGAACGTGTTTTGTGCATGTTTCTTATTACTTGTTTTTCTTTTAAGATAATTAATTCTAAGAACCATCGGTATTATTTATTTTGATCACTAATTGTAATTTTGTTTTAAACATGATGTTATTCATTTTTTATACGTCCATGTTATTCCACAATTTAAAAAAATTTGTTATTCCTTTTTGAAAAAAAGTTGTTACTAAGCCTTGGAATATTTTATTTACTTTTTAGCTCGACTAAATGAATATTTCGAAATAGTTTTTGCTTAATACGTTTTTTTCAATCACCTTTTGCACACGTTTTTATTGCTTTGTTTATAACGATTCATTATACATGTTTTACTATTTTAAAAAAAAATATCGCTGCTGTGTCAATAGCTTCCATGGTTGTTGATTAAATAAATATACTTAATTTTCCATCTGGTCGTTTTTTCTGAGAGTTTGCTTTTAATCTTAATTTTATTATCGCAAATTTCGTTTTTAATATTCTCGATAAAACTAAACGGAGTGGAAACTGGTTGGAAAAATTTAGAACTTAAAATTCTTTTATACTTCGCTCGCATAACATATATCAAATAATGTCCTAAATTCTTACTTATGAAAAATATTTACGTCATTCTAGTAATTCTAAGAGTGAATCAATGCCCATTGGTTATATCTATGGCTCTCAGTATGTCGCAGAATTATAACCCGAAAATGAAATAAAAGTTTATTTTGACAGAACAGATTATTGGTTTAATGCAATTTTATTCTGTTAAATGATCTGTTATTTGTGATAACAGTATGTCGAGTGAGTGAAATTACGAATATTATGTCGTTTTTAGTGCTGATGGAATATGGTATTAGTATGTCCAATGTCATTATAATAGCCCCGATACGTCGACCATTATCTGACATCTCTAAAATGAAATAAAAAACAGAAATTAAATTTTTATATAATATGCTGTCAACGTTTAAGTTAACTTTTATTTGTACAGCGTTAGTAAATATTCAAAATAGTTTTTTCGGTATAATTAAAAAAACATGTTTCTTTTTTTAATTTGGATTAAGCAATGCTAATTCATTATTTAAAACCATAGCACAAACATTGTTATAATAATATTATACATGACCATTCTACTACTTCCTTACATCGGTATACGATTCTTAAACTCCACTTACATTATTGTTTCTCTCAAAGTTAATTCGACTACTTACGCAGTATGCTCATTGCGCAGTATGTGCACATACAACACAAACACGGGAGTGCGCACGTACGCATGTATGAATTCAGAATTTTATCGACATTTAAATTTATTAGCAATCTTATTATTCATAAATCGGTGTATATTTAATTTAATATGACATTTTCTAACTGAATCAAAAAAGCATTTCGGCAACATACGTTTCAATGAAATTCTCAGTTCTAAAATACTAAATCCACCAATTTTTCAGGTGATAAATTGTCTTTCGCAGCTTTGGGATATCATATTCTGCAATAATATAATGTCCCAAGTATTAAACAAACTGTAGGAACTAAAGTGTTCCTTACATCGTGAGAAATATTTCTTGTCAGAAAACTTTTTCTCTAAAATAAATAGTTCAGAAGTTATAAGGAAATAAACAATGAACTGTTTATAAAAATTAATCTTGCCGGAATAATTCAATGCTGATAATTTTTGATCAATCTATACCTAATTCCCAATTTTCATCATTTTTTCAAAACTTTCTGAGCAATTTTATGATAAGAATGGAGGAGAGCAATTTTTAAAATATGCGAAATATGGATATGGTTAAAGCAGTGCTGCGACAATAAGCTTTCATTTGTGAGTATTTCAATAATCCTTCATTTGTAAGTACTTCATTAAGTTTACAACGAATTACTGTGACAACACTCTCTTCCGAGTAGTATGTTACAATAGTTCGTTGGCAAATTAACAATGTAAGGGGCGAAAACTTTACTTAATACCGGTTGCCTTTTCAATTAAGTTTATATGGTAAAATTAATAAAATTTTTCCATAACTAATAAAAAAGTTTAAGAGATAAAAGTATAAATATTATTTATAAATGTTACATGAAACATGAAACGAAATATATAATGTATATATACGTATATATATATATATATAATGAACTTGATTCGCCGATCTTCGAGAACAAATTATATAATGTGTAACACAATAAATGTGCAACGAGAAATGTAACCGATGTGTATCAATTTTGTTTACATAAGAATTTAGAATGTACTCACTAATGTGCATTTTAATATTGCGTGAATTTTATATTCCGAAATATTAACTTCATCAAGTTTGTAGTTTGTAGTTTGTATTTGTAAATGTAACACAAGCGAAAAAGCTTGATTTCCTATATGATAATGTTTATATAGATATTGTTCTATGTTTAATGAAGCCTTTTTTTATATTTCAGCAAACTCATTTTATGTACGTTATAAAATGTTACTTTTTAATTGCCAATGTTACTTACTTTGGAATTTTCTCTATCAATTAATTAATTTAATGTACAGTCGTCATAATAACGGTGATACCAATTACTATCTCCAAAACTTCAAACTAATAATCGCAATCAATAGAGACACTACAATTCATAGCAGTATCTCTCATAAATCTGAACTTAACACTGAGCCGAACTTAAAAGATTTATTGCCTTTGACAAAAGTGTATTAGAAGATGCGTTTTTAGCGCACTAGCAATTAATTACAAAGTTTAGAAGCTCGATAACTTATCGTAAATTCGATTTCCTTTCGGATTGGCTGGATAAAGATTAAGTTAATAAACGTTATTTCAAACCAAATATACGTGGTTACTTAAGTTTAGAGCATAGTAGTTAAAATTTATAAATGCATACAATATTGTTACTTATATAATTTTTAAACATATCTTAGTTTAATGTTCATTAGAAATTGTCATCATATGATTATGAAGTTTGTATCTAATGTTTTTTTTAAATATTTCTATATTCGAATTAAGAATAGCAATAACCACATCAACTCCTCACTCCTCATCACTTATGAAAAGGTAAACCTATTTTAATTAAGTTAACTTTTCTTTTAAAAATATGTTTTATTTTGAAATAATAATAAACAATAACTGCCTACGAAAGGTCTCGTTGATCTATCTCCAGCTTCAAAATCAATTAGCTCAATAAATAAGAAATACATGCACAAAGACACACACACACACACACATATATATATATATGTTTGTGTGTGTGTATATATATATATATATATATACATTATGTAAGGTTAAGAAACTTTGGGACTTCAATCAGTAATAATATATCATGGGTAGATTGCAATACATCTTTTTTTTTTAAATCATAACACTTTTTTTGGATATATAAACATTGTTATAAGTCATTAACATGAAAATGCTTCAACCTATGTCTTATATTTCGATAAACGTAAGAAATGTGGCAAAATTGCGTGATTACTCTTCTTAGCGATCGACAGTGAATTTGACTTATCTATCTATCCCTTTCATATGCATAGCTTTACATAAAAAGGATAAAAAAAGAAAAGGACATCAACACAATTATTTTTAAGTACAACGTAGTTCACATTCGTAAATCAAAATAATTATCATTTAAAAATCTTTAACATGCTTTCATTATTCCCCCAAATATGATAGTTTATAAAAAATATTATTATGGATTTTAAAAATAAACTTGTCGGAATAAGTATTAATTCGATATTTTTTTAATTTGTCGTTTAGGTAAATTGTTATTCGCTTCTTATTAATCAAATGATATTAATTTTAATTGCTTATTTCAAATTCAATCTTTATGGATTATTTATTATGGCAACCCTTACATATATCTACTGGCTAGATATTTTTCAAAGTTTATTTTGACATAACAGATGATTGGTTTAATGCCATTTTATTTTGTTAAATGATTTGTTATTTGTGATATCGAGTAAGTGAAATCGTTCAAGTCTTGTTACGATCAATTCAATGCAGGAGGATAACCAGTGATATCAAGCGATACTTCTTCAACAATATCGTTATACATGGAACAAAATGTGCCAACTCATTTTATAAGCAAGCAAAATTGGAATACCAGACGCACAACGTAGATAATTTGAGTCAAAATTATTGTCATCAGTTGCGAAAGTGCGGTGAGTACGGGGAAGACACTTAACACGGAAAAAGGACATAAAATTTAGGTATGTTTAAATACTAAATACATTCTAAAAGAAAATTATTTGTCTTTTAAGTATTATGTACGCGAGTATAAAAAAACTAGGTTTTTTGAAACGGATAAGTGACATTTCATTTTGACACTTGACAGTTTACAAAGCTTGCAACAGGCGAATACGTTGCCAAAGTGATAGTCAGTATAAAGGTTATAGGTGTTAATGTAAACATAAATATGATTTGATACAAAATTTAAAATTTAATTATTTTATAAATTAGGCGACTAATCGAAAAAATAACATATTGTCGGATTATATAAAATTAATGGGACAAGTGTTTGAGGTGACGAAGTTTCCTTCATATACATGGTGTGTATGTATATATATATATATATATATATATATATATATATATATATATATATATATTTAACGACTATGTATTCAAAGTACAACCATTAAATGTGTTCACAAAATAAGAGGATTATTAATTTCCATCTAATAGTAAACAAGTAAACAATATTTAAACAGATGTACATATTTTGTAAAAAACATTACCTAGGAAAAACCTCTCAAGTGCGGGTAGACCTGTTAATCTATGTATAAATATTAATAATTCACAACGTAAATGCTGCCTACTATATTTTTCGTAGTTGCACACAAACATAAAAGTCAGTATTAGGATAAAATGTGCCCCTGCAGGGATCTTACTCATTTTAGGTAATTCAATTGGTACTAATATTGATAATGATATTTTTTTTGGAATATTGGTCCGAATTATTTTATAAGGTGGCTGTAAGTGTTGCTGTACTTGGATGTAAATTGTACTGATTTCAATAAAATAAATATATTTTCTACGTAGACCTGATTTATGGAAGAATGTATAAAAATATAGAATGATTATACGTGAAAATAAATATTTGAAAATAATTCCAATTTTTTTTTAAATATTTTATCGATTTGATACAATTGTGAAATTAATATTGTAGAATCTCAACGTATTATTTTAAATATTTATATTTTACAAATTTTAAAGTTGGTACTTGACACTAAAAATAAAGTACATTATTTCTTTTAATATATTAGCAAGTTTCCGAAACAGATACCTTTTACTTTAGAAACTCTACGTAAAATAAAATTTACACTCATGTATGATATTTAGATAATCGTGCCAAATGTTTTTAATAGCCAACATAGCAGATTAAAAAAACCCTAACTTGGCGAATATTACCATGTCGGTACTACCAACGCCATCTGTTAGCGTTTTAGTAAACTTTATGTTCATAGAATCCTGAGAGAAAAAAATAGAAAAAAAACAAAAGGTGTGGCTGTGTCATGGACACGGTCGTGTGTTGTGCGTGAATACGTCTATGTAACGCATAATTTCAACCACCCCAGCTGCATATGTACTGGCACCGTCGTTGATCCGCTCGGCCGCATTCATTCTTTTACCCGACACTGCTTGACTCGGTGATATGGTATTTTATTATTATCATTCGACTGTTCTTGAGAAGCCCTTTCCAGCCTCATACGATCTCTGTATTTCGTTTTGGCTTTTCGACGCATATAGGCCGACATATTTTTTTTATTCTAACACCTTATTATATTTACTGTCACTACTTTAAACTAATGGTTTATATACAATCAATAGATTTTGACGACAGCTGACCATTAGAACTTAAACGAACATCGTAGCTTTTTCGAATAAAAATTTATACTAATTGTAAATCTCGATACGCAGCAAAATAACCTCAAAATGGCGGCGCTTCCCACTCCACCACGCGCGATGCGTCACTGTTCTCGCACTGAATTATTTGATCCTTTAGCTATCCAGTGGTACAATTTCATTTTTGATGTAGATTTGACATTTTTGAGGATAGATTCGAAACTGCAACGCCAAACTGTATCCCCCGATTTTGTTATCATTAGTTTTTTTGGATTGCCCCTATTCACGTCAAAAATTTCTAATAACTCTTATCATTTCGAATTCACGTGAACGATGCTGCAGGCGCAACTAGTATACATAAAATAATACTTAATAATATAGTTTAAATAACGTTACTTATTTTATTTCTCACAATTACTTATTTAACAGATTTTGTGTTACCTAAAACGAAAAACCTTAATCTAAAATATTCAATATGAATAATTAAAAGGGACAAATAAAATGTTTTCAAATAATTCCCTGCGGAATACACTTGAAAGGGAGTTTTATAAAAGCTCCAAAATATTGTAAGCAATAGTATCATGCCATACAGATTATAGCAATTTGGTCCTGGTAGAAAAACAAAAATAATGATTAAAGTGGAATTAACTAATTTTCCCACTGACATCTGTGGTGAGTGAAAATTAATGACGGGTTTACATTTACGTACATAATGTTTCAATCGTTATTCAACTCTCATCGATTTATCTAACGTTCATATTCCTTGTATATCAGAGTACCAGTCTACTGCGGCTAGTGGAAAATCTACGTCGAGTACGAGGCGTCGTATGATTCCAGGCGTATAAAATTTATCGTTTGAAATTATTTAACGATTGTTAAAATTGATGTTGGTAAAGGTTAATTCAATTTGTTCAATAATGCTTAAGTACATACCTAGAAAATAATTGCTAACTTAACGTATATTTTGCGAATAATTTTGTAATATAAAGGTAATCGATTCTGAGTAAATTTTCATTGATAATTTCACAGAATCAAGGTTCTCTTTACACAGATTATTTCGAATACTAACTGTTCAAATTTCCAAATCTGACTTAGTTAATTACGTGAAATGTTTAAATGGATCATTCAGTAGCTTTATTGTGTTTAGTTTTGGTTTCGCGTTAAACGATAATGCCTCTCCATAGTTTCTGCACTCCTTAACTTGCCTTAAGTATTTGAACAAACAATTTGCTGGTAACTAGATGGAAATTTAATAATCCTCTTATTTTGTGAACACATTTAATGGTTGTACTTTGAATACATAGTCGTTAAATATATATATATATATATATATATATATATATATATATATATATATAATATATATATATATATATATATATATATAGATATATATATATATATATATATATATAGTAGTACCGACATGGTAATATTCGCCAAGTTAGGGTTTTTTTAATCTGTAATAACTAAATAAATAATATTCTGTACATTGCTCGAAGATATAAACTATTACTACATCAAATTTCATTAAAATACGTCTAGTAGATTTCGCGTGATTGAAAAATAAATTAACAAAGTGAAAAACAGACGAAAATTCTTAAAGCAGATGTCCGCCTTCTATTATCATTCTATATGCTAAATCAATCACTCTTTTTAAAATATTTATGTACAGAATTCACTCTGTACAGTTTTAGTGTATGTATGATCATTTTCACCGTACAAGAGTTGTATTTCAAATTTTTGGTTTCTTCAAAATCATAAAGTTTGTTACTTTTGGATCACTTCCAATTGAATAGAGCTTCAAATCTCGGTATATTGAGATCTCGTAATACTGAGATCTCCCACATATCTTGAAATTACGAAATTTTAAATCTTTTTCAATCTTAATCTGATCGAAATTATGCGTATGGGACCTCACAGAATGGATTTAAGTGATTAGAGCTTAGAAACATCCTATTATAAAGGCGTGAGCTCAATAATTGATTCTTGCACGACCAATACACATGGTCTTCTCATGGGAGCGTTGTGATAGCTGCTACCGAACAACAGCTGCAAACAAAAATGATGAATTATGGACATTATAGGAAGAATTATATCTTATTTTATCACCTGCGTCAAAATTAAGCTACACGTCACCATCTAGTGTCGGGCATGCATGGGTAAACTTTAAAATAATATTGATTTTCTTTAACCTAAACCATCCACCTTTGCTGCAGCCTTTATTATTCTTAACATTTTGGTGGATGACACGAAAGACACGCTATTTTTTTCTCCGAAACTATTTCAACAAATTTTTTTTTTTTATTTTGGTAGACGGGATTTTGTTAATATCGAGATCGCAAATCGATTGCGAGATTAAAGTTCTAACCACGGTGAATTAAACTTTTATTAAAGCTTCCAAAGTGTAATTCAAACACTTTTAAACTCATTTAGTAAGATAAATAGAGTAGCAAGTGGTAAACAGGTGTTTAAACTATTATACAAAATATCATTATGTAGCATCAATTTTTTTTTATTATACAATGAAATCATTTTCCGGAAATTAAAAATATATACTGAAGCACATGACAGCAAAATATATATGCGCCAGTGTAAAAATTGTATGAAAAAATTGATATTTTTAAATTTTTGAACATAAAATACCTTCGTATTATAAAATAATTTGTGTTCTAAAGATGTATTTATAAATTATATGTATTTTATAATTAATAAATTGTACCTGTATGAATGTATTTTTAAAAAATAATAAATCCTACGTTATTTTTTCACTTATCAAGTATTTGTTTGAAAAATTCCAAAAATCACGTAAAAATGAGAACTTGACCGGATTTATTGTTTCATATTATTATTTAAATTTTATTTATCACTTCAGGTATTTTTAAGAATAAACTTCACTTTTAGGATTTTTATTATTTATTTCGTACTGTTATTTGTTTCCTTACACCAATCATTTATCTATTTAATTTTCTCCGCCTTTACATATTATTAAGAGCAACCACGATTATCTAAATATCATACATGAGTGTAAATTTTATTTTACGTAGAGTTTCTAAAGTAAAAGGTACCTGTTTCGGAAACTTGCTAATATATTAAAAGAAATAATGTACTTTATTTTTAGTGTCAAGTACCAACTTTAAAATTTGTAAAATATAAATATTTAAAATAATACGTTGAGATTCTACAATATTAATTTCACAATTGTATCAAATCGATAAAATATTTAAAAAAAAATTGGAATTATTTTCAAATATTTATTTTCACGTATAATCATTCTATATTTTTATACATTCTTCCATAAATCAGGTCTACGTAGAAAATATATTTATTTTATTGAAATCAGTACAATTTACATCCAAGTACAGCAACACTTACAGCCACCTTATAAAATAATTCGGACCAATATTCCAAAAAAATTATCATTATCTATATTAGTACCAATTGAATTACATAAAATGAGTAAGATCCCTGCAGGGGCACATTTTATCCTAATACTGACTTTTATGTTTGTATGCAACTGCGAAAAATATAGTAGGCAGCATTTACGTTGTGAGTTCTTAATATTTATACATAGATTAACAGGTCTACCCGCACTTAAGAGGTTTTTTCTAGGTCATGTTTTCTACAAAATATTTACATCTGTTTAAATAATGTTTACGATAGCCATTCGTCTCCTATTAATTTTAATTGACTACGTAATCATCCTACATTTTGTGGTTTATGTAATCAAGCTATTTTTACATGACTTCAAACTCATGTGCGACTCTTATATCTTTGAAGTTTATGTGTAACGCCTGAATGAGTTCGTTGATTGGCACGCACTTTGGCATTAAAGAAAATTCTTATGATTTCAAAGTTATATAATGAAGAACAAACAAAATCGATGATTAAACTATGTGGAAAATTTGACGTAAGTTAATGAAAATAAATTTAATTGAAAGTTCTGACGAAATATGAATACGTGAATATTTTCCGAACTTAGTTATGAGAAAATTGTTAATAAAATCTTTATTTAAATTGGAAAAACCGCAAAAGTGTAAACGATAATTGCACAATTAGTGTTCCATACCATGAGCCCACACTTAATACTTAAATCCGATTTTTGTACTTGAATAGAGCCCCTCTGCAAAAACCGACCGCACCAGTGCCATATGACCTCGTGTATGTTCGTAGCCGAGTGAGGAGTGTTTCGAGAAGTGAAATTAAAAATTTTGAAGAACGCGTGGGGATAAAAGTTTTTCTTTACATGTGAGAAATATTTTTTCAAGAAAAATTGTTATTCTAAAACCAATGTTTCAGCAATTAGAAACGAATAAACAATCGAATAGTTCATAAAAATTAATCGTGCTCGAAATCTTTTCCAATCCTGATAATTTTGACCTAATTTCCAATGTACGCAATTTTTCCATATTTTTCTTATTGAGAGGGGGATAATACTTTTTAAAATATACCTATATATAATTGGATTCGTGCTTCGGTAAGCTTTCATGTAAAACCCTACACAATAACCTTAAAGAATTTTCGTTAATTACCCAATTTACGACCTGAAATTAACATCCAAAATCAAAATTGACATTTTTAAACTCAAGGTCCATATTTGGGCCAACATACTTTGTCTCTATGCTAAATTAAACATTTTTACATCGAATATTTTCCGAGAAAATTATCTATGACCAGTGAATAGACAGAAGAACACCAAAATGATTCCATGAATTTTCCGTTTTGGTAGTTTTGCCACGGAACCATAAACATATCCACGTCTACCCGCTCGAAATGGTACGAATGAGATACATCAATTTGTTTAACATATAGAATAAATGACATCCATCTAAAGCATCTACTTGGAAATGTTTAGGCACAAAGGTCCCAAAGCATGTAAATTGCGATACTGTGACAGAAAAGCAAACGGACGAATATAACGATGTTATAAAGTTTCCCAAGCGAACCTAAAAATAATCATGACCTAATAAAAGGGAAATGTTTTATTTTATTTGCACATCTAAATATATTATTTCTAAAAGGTGTTTTTTGGTCGAGCGGCTCGATCTCTTTAACTACTGCACCAAAAAAAATAAAAAAAATACCCACTTAAAGCTTATGTTTTCTACTTTGGGCGAAAAATATAAAAAAATTCGAAAAAAATCTTTTTGTTAATGAAAAAATTAATTTTTATAACAATTGGCATGGGCGCCATCTGTGGGCGACACATCAAATATCTTAGCCAAATTGTATACTTGGAACACGCTAGATGGCGATATAGTGCGAAGACTTCGCACGGGTCAGCTAGTTTACATTTAAAGCCAAAAAGAAAAAGAAGATTAAGATTACTATTAAATAAAAACAAGATACATCATTTAGTTTTCTTTATTATTTCACTATATATAGTAAATGACATCATATCTAAAACATCTCCTCAGACATTTTTAGGCACATAAGTCTTAAAGTTAAAAATTGCGGTACTGTGACCGAAAGAAAAACGGACGGATATAAAGATGTTACAAAATTTCCCGAAGGATGCTAAAAATAATCTGAATTATTGATAGGGAAATATTTAATTTGTACATTTACACTTGAAGGAAAGAAATAAAAATCACCTACTTATTGACATTATTATTGAAATATTAATCAACCGCAAGTAAATTTTAAAAAAGTTTATTAAAAAATTTATTTATAAATTTCTTGGACATCACTTAATAAATATTTTAAAAAATGCAACTAGAAAAATCACTGGCTTTTCTTTAATTGTAACACTTCATATTATTTCCTTATTTTTTACCGATTGATTACTGTTTTACGATTCGGCGTTTTGTATAATGGAAAAACCCGAGATGCAATGTATATTATGATAAAGCGTTTTGTGCACGTTTCTTATTACTTGTTTTTCATTTGAGATAATTAATTCTGAGAACCATCGGTATTATTTATTTGAATCACTTATTCTAATTTTGTTGCAAACATGATGTTTTATATTTTTTATATGTCCATGTCATTCCACGTGTTTACGTGATAAACCAATTTATATTCCTTTTTGAAAACAAAATGTTACTAAGCTTTGGAATATTTTATTTATTTTTTAACTCGGATAAATTAATATGTCAAAACAGTTTTTGCGTAATACGTTTTCCCAATCATATTTTATCTACATTTTTCTCGTTTTGTTTAGAACGACTCATTACACGTGTCTTAATATTTAGAAAATAAAAATATCGCTGCTGTGTCAATATTTATGTTTTCACATTCTCGTTCCAAGTCTGTTTATTAAATAAATGTACTTAATTCTCCATCTGGTGATTTTTTCACTCTACCCCAAGTTTTCTACGAAAGTTGTCTTTTAACATTAATTTTATTATCGCAAATTTCATTTTCAATATTCTCGACAGAACTAAACGGAGTGGAGACTGGTTTGAAATTTTTTTAATTTAAAATTCTTTCATACATCGTTCGCATGATATATAACAAAGAACGTCATAAATTCATTCTTATGAAAAATATTTACATCATTCTGGTAATTCCAAGAGCGAATCAATACTCATTGTTTATATCTACGTGTGTAATATTTCTTTTGTTTCCAACAAGCTGCGAGTTCCCAATTTGTTATTGGCTCTCAGTATGTCGCAGAATTATAAACAGAAAATTAAATAAAAAAGAGGAATGAAATTTTTATATAATATGCTGTCAAAGTTTAAGTTAACTTTTATTTGTACGACTTTAGTAAATATTCCAAATGGTTTTTTCGTCATAATTAAAAAAAAAATTTTAATTTGGAATAAGGAATGCTAATTCATTATTTAACAAACTCGCACAAGCATTATTTTAATAATATTATACATGATCATTCTACTACTTTCTTACTTCGGTACACGATTCTTAAAATCCACTTACCCTCCAATTTGCGCAGATATGCTAGTACGCGCAACACACACATTAAAAAAATCGAAATAATATTTGTATAAATACAACTAATCAAAGGTTTTGATATTGCATCATAGATGACTCCCTCTGAAATATAATCGAAAATAAAAAAGGGCGCCTAAAAATATACTACGTACTGATCAAACTGAAATAATTATATGGTTTCAATTATATGGTAGAAAACTTCCACGTTTACTGCACGTAACCCAAGTCAAATTCATATAAATAGCTTAAGTAGTTTTTAAGTTAAATCTCGTCGTGCAAACAGTCAAATAAACAATCTATAAGATTACATTTGTTTCAATAAAAGAATATGCGAAGGAAAAAATATTTATTAGCTTAAAAATCGAAAATCACGAGAAGACACTTTGATTTTATTTATTTGTAAGATTAATATAAGTTTGGTAATAAAACTAATAATAATAATAATATTGCCTGAATTCACTTGTATGTATCATAAAAATATTTTATTATAGGATTATATTAATTTATTTACTTTTTTTTTAATCAGAACTGCAATGTATGTATTGCAGATTTCTGCCAGAATTCTGATCACACTTTATCGAAAAACATAATAATGGGACAAAGATTTATGTAAATTTTTCAAAAAAGCTCATTTAACCAAGATATAAAACTTCCTATTTTTGGATTACCCATTCTGTTATTTTATTTACTACCCTATGTAACTGACAAAAAGCTTCTTGCTTAATTATTGGCTGAATCCTTTACAAAAAAGTAGTGTGTTGCGTCTGAGCGTAACACAAATAAGTTTTCCTGTATATCGTCCGTACCAAAAACTTTTACATGCACGAAAGCCTCACCATTTGTGTAAAACTCAACTTTAAACACTTTTTTATTTTTCTTTCTTAAACAAATAGAACAGTCTACAAACATGAAAATGGATACAAAGAAATTATGGATATTAGTAATATATTTACACTATTATGCTATTATGACTGTTACTAAAGTTGAATTTTTTTATTCCCTTGAAATAAAATGATCTGAAAAATGTCTTTTTAATCAGTATATCCATTTAGAAGCTTCTTGTGAATTACTAGAAAAAAATAAAAATTGTACGAGCAAGTCAATTATGAAATTTAATTAATTTAAATGAAAGTACTAGAAAAATGTAAAAAATCGAAACAGATACTATCACAAATTGTAAGTTTTAATTTAATAAAAAATTGTATGTAGGTAAAATTGAAATAAAATATTGTTGCTTCATTTAATTTCAGTCTCATATTAATAGGAATTTATAGCAATTTAATTTGCCTTGTGCATGGATAATGAATATTCCTTCTGTGAACGTTCCTTCACTGTTATGCTACTAAACTAATATCCAAAATGCGCGATCAATTCACGCATTCAGAAATCATTTTAAAAAAAATTAAAATAATTAAGTAAATAAAACAAAATTTAAAAATTTGTTGTGCCGTGTAAAGAGTAGGTAGAAGGTCTCAAAAATTAATGGCATAACAATTACTTATAATTTTAGGATCTATCTTGAGAGATATACTGAACAAAATACAAAAAAAAATTCAATCCTTGGTTCCGAAACTGCTGAGCCTGAAATTATGAAAACCTGATTTTAAGTTCCATGCGCAAAGATTATTAAATATTTTGAAGAAAAATTGTTTTTAGTTCCCAACGGTAAAATTATTAATTATTTATTACAATTATTAAATATTCTACTACACTGTCGGCTCTGCTGATGAAACCATTCGGAATGGGGGTGTTAGCATACATTCGATATTCCCAAACGGCTTTATGGAGGAATTAATAATTAGCACAGGCAGTATTGCCTCAAATTTCACTAGTGAACTGAGAGCAATCCTAAAGGTATTACATGATGGAGATACGTCTAGGTTATACAAACATGGCAAATGGACTAATCATATTCTGCGACCCCATTGCAGCTTTGGAGGCAATAAATAATGGTCAGTCAGCACTCACCCAAGAAATCCAACGTCATCTGGAATAAATTGACAAATCAAGAAATAAAATCTGCATTTTACAATGGATACCGACACATGTTGGAATTTCGCGCAATGAGGCAGCTCATAAGCTTGCAAAAGAAGCTCGTGATCTTAGTGATATTAATAATACTGGAGCTACCATTTACAATATAAATGTTTATGCAAAGTACAGTAAAGAGAAAAGGCCATAAAAAAAGACTATCAGATATGTGCAATTAACGCAAATCGTGTGCTCGCCAAGACCATCACCAAACTTAGAACTGGGTACTTATAAGCCATGAAAATCCATCCTGATTGTACTAAAACCTATTGTCCCTGTAATAACTATGACGTCCCTCTCAACCCGGACCATATATTTAGCTGTCCTGTGATTTTGAGATATCTGTTTGATCTTGGAGAATTTCCATTTAGTGGACAGCTGTACTCTGAAAATATCATCAACTTCACTAAATGCGACATTTCTGTGTAAGGACATTTGTAGCCGTTTCTTCATCTTATTTGGACAATCAACCAACCAACTTGAAATGAAATATGAAACCCTAGATACCCAAGCCAGATTTACACTTGGAAGGTTTTATTTAGGAATAATTGCTATGCTTACGCGTATATTATGTGTATTAATTATCGTAAGAGTATATTGATTTAAACGTAGTAAATACTCTTACGATAATTAATACACGACGAGGTTTAGAAACTCTTGTCAATTTAACACTCCGAGGCTTGGCCCAAGTTTACTTTCTTCTCCATTATTTCGTATAGAAACAAAAAGAAACAAAACTTCATTTTATTCGAAGGCATACCACGTCTTTGCTAACACTTACGAACTTATAATATTTACGTTAGACTACTTGAACTTGATGTAAGTGACTATTCACCATTAAATTTAATGATTCATAATACTTATGGATTTAAGAATTTAAAATCAAAAATGTAACGAATTATTACTTTATCACAACGAAGACCTGATATATGATTAAATATTTTAATTCAATGGTATTTTTTAGCATTTTTCCTAATTACGAAATCGACACAGCGCCTGCGTTTTAAAAGTTTATTTCCTTATTATCACCTTATTTTGAAAGAGCTTAACCTAAAAACTGTGGTTGTATGAAATAAAATTAAAGGGTACAGAAAAGGAATTTCTCAAGAATTTTTGCGAGAAGAAAAGTGTGACTAGAAAAACATAGTTTCAAAGTCCCTATAAGTGGCATAATAATTTATAGATGAAATTCTTTTGAAATTTTTTTTAAATTTACTGTACCTTATACTTTTTTACTTTATTATTTGTTCAGATATTTTTCGAAAATTATCAGAAAATGTTATTTTACTAAAATATCTTTGGATTCTCCTGTCAACAACCCTTAGTTTAATGTTAAACCTTTAAAGTAAAGGGACGATCACATGAATTATTGGTAAGCCCATTTGCAAAGAGAAACAATTACTAATTATATATTCCTCGCTTCTACCAGACTAATTATATTTATGATTCGATAGGACACCGTACGGCCAGTATAAAAAACTGTCAAACACGAGTGAGACTCGCGCTACGAGGATTCCGTACGCATTCAGATATTAATAAACATCCAATGGTATCTAATATTTTTATTTCTATTCAACAATTTACAAAATTTTAATTTTTAGCACAAAAATACATTGCCTAATAAATCTTTCACAGGCGTATATTTAAAAAAAAATGTTTTATGTGATGCAACTACAAACTAACGATTTTCGGTTCTATTTTTTTCCTTTACTTGTGCTGTGAGACCTTGCTTCTTGTGAAATTTCATAATTCTAAGTCAACTGGAAGTACCTTATAGGTTTTGATTTATTACCGAGTGTCAAAATATGCGGCATAAATGGCCATATTTTTAGGGTTCTTCTTGATTGCGTTGACTTATAAGCTTGATTTTTTACAGCTCCAAGGGACCGTAAACCTAAGTATTTGATATTAATTTTAACTTGATACATTCACGCGTTCCTGATAAAAAAAGTCTTGACAAACCGAGAAACGAATAACTAACGCCCATAATCACCACACACAGTCAAGACTGTCAGTCGGACTTACTGACAGTTAAAAACGTATTTCTATTTCTCAATAACAGCCAGTCGAGTCGGAACAAGAATCAAATTTACCGACCTTACCATATTGCACGGTCCAATTCCTAAAGTATATTCAAAATACGTCTTTAACTATCATCAAATCCAACTAAGAGTCCTGACCATGTGTGGTAAATACGGGCGTAAGTGATCCTACTATGAGTGTTCTTAATACAACAAGCATGCAAAATATTTACATACAACGAGCATGTTTTAATACAACGAGCATGCAAAATATTTATTACAACCAGTCATAATCAGAAAGTAATGTAAACAAATATATGCATAGTAAATTTCAGGACTTGCTGACCAGCTGTCAATACCAGCGCCTGTGTAAATAAAGTCGAAAATTAAAAGTAGATACACAGATAATTTTTTCACGGCCTTAACATAAAGCTTTCACATTCTTGATTTATTCTGTAAATATTTACAAAAAACGTAAAAACATATTGTAGGTTTATTTATCTAAACGTATATTCAAACTGAAAATAAATTTTCCTACAATTTCTAAAATTTTTTTTTTTGTTATTCGTTTCAATCATTTTGTAAATAAGTCGAGAGTGTGTTTATGGAATAAATAAAAAATATATTATTGTTAAATTTGAGAACTGAAAGATATTCCTTAAAAATAAAACATTTATAAAATTAAGAGATTGTATCTTTCCTATAGCAATTTTGAAAAAAATTCAGTGATAAAGCAGACAAGCGTCTGGAGTTAGACCAAAAATAATTCTGCTATTAGTACGAAATCTTGAAAACAGATACAGATTGGGTTGAGAGTTGACATAAAAAATGATTGACGGAAAAGCAGAAAATGGAAAAAGCATTATTTTTTAAATTTTACGTTGTAAGACATTTTAAGGCAATTTTTAATAATCTCAAACCCTTATTGATTACTATAAATCTAGTATTATTAGAATTTTTTTTTTCTTATACATCTGTTTCGAATTCTTTATTTTATGTTTTAGTCACTTTTATATGAATTTTTACATCAAATTAATATCAGATAGATAACGAGTAAAAAGATCGTTACAGGTTAATAAATTTGTTTTGAAATAAAATACTTAAGCTTTATTGCGATTTAATATATTGTATACCTACTAATACATTATATACCAAAGGATATTATATTTTATAATATGTGAATTAAAAACATGCAGCAACATGTTGATAATTATCAATATGTTGCTGCATGTTTTTAATTCACATGTTGATAATTATCAATATGTTGCTGCATGTTTTTAATTGTTTATTTATTATAATTAAAATATAATTAAAATTTTACACGATTTGGCAAGGCTTGAATGGGCACTAAACAATGTATCTAAAATTAAATATAACCTTAATCTTTAAACGTTTCAATATTCAGTAAAAGTCAAATATGGACAGCATATAACCAACGAACCCGTCCAATAGGTCAATAATTAAATCTCTTCCGCCGACATTAAGAGTGGGTGTACCCTTTAACTTACCTTCCCCCTTACCCCTTTAACTTACCTTACCTGTTTACCGATTTTGCTGTACATTAAGATTAATATAACTCGATAAAAAATTATGTTGATGTAAATGCTAGCAATATGAAATCTGGGTAATAAACAATAAAAGAATTCACTTCGAATTATCATCGATTATCTTTTAACAATCATCGATTATGTCGATTCCAGACACCAATAGCAAATTCCGGACCAAAGGAATCTCATTCTACCTTCATATGTGGCCTTGAATATTACCCGTCAACAGGTTTTTTTGACTTTAAATGATTTTGGCCAACTGATAAATATTCCATGTCCTTCTGCTATAAGTCGCACTAGCCGAAAGACTGTCAGATTGCAGATTGTATTTATGTATATATATATATATATATATATATATATATTACGAACAGATGCGTTATTTAAATTTATCCGTATTCACTAAACTAAAACACAACAATTTATTTATTGTGGGGTTCCACATATTTGTGTGAAGATTCTATGTGGACAGTCAGCGGATGTGACTAAGAGTGGCCGGCGTTTTTTCCCATAAGGTGCAGATCAACATTCCTTGTATATTATACTTTTACGTCCTTGTTCCTATCCCTTTATTCATATGTTTTATCTGTCCGTGAATTTTGTCTTTTCCGTGTTCTATATCAGAATGGTAAAATCAGAACATTTATGGTAACACATTCGTATCTGGCAGTGCAGTTGTGTATCACCGACATTCTCTCAGGGATCGCCTGACATAGAAAATTGATCAGCGGAATGAATAAATGAAATAAAAAGTTGAATTTTTTACTTTGAGATTAGTTTTGATGGTGAGGAGGTAAACATTTCTATAATAATGAAAGTTTGTTAAAGTTCAAAGTAATTAAAATATCATCTTGACTAAAAATATTTGAAAAAATAAACGCATTATAAAAAACATTTAACAAAAATTGTAAGTTTTTGTTACCTAAGATATTTTTTTAGTATTAATCATACATTTCCGTAAATTGAAATTATAAACCTGTGTACTAATTATAACTAAAAAATAAGAATATCTCTTTTATTAAAGTACACGAAATTTTTCAAAATTTTTAAATGTTTCCATCACGGTTTAACGAATATTGCGAACTGAAAGTTGTGAAACGTAACAGGCGACTGAAATGAAACTCATATATGCTTCGATGGGAATGTCTAAACAAAAGTACAAAACATTAATAATTCAACTTCTAGTACGCTTGACTGATTATTTTTTAAGTTTAAAAAAATATTTCTCATACTGATTCTTTGAAATGGATAATCGATTTACAATGTATAATCGATTAATTTATTTGTAAAAACTTAAGATTTCAAAAATATTTGAGAGAGTCTGAAAACTTTTTTTTGTTGTGTATATATAAAGAGAGTGGCGCATATTCCATGACATTCGCAGTTAGACCTTTGACGATTCGACATAGAACAAATATGAATGAGGTTAAAATCAAATTTACCTCACTGCCTGCTTTATTAATCTTAACCTAATCCATTCTACAGCAGAAGTTGCAAGTAGCTTTTGTCCGTCAATGGCTCAAATGTTATCTATGAAGCTACTACAAGACTATAGTCCAGCGAAGTGGCAATTATACGGTTAAGGAGTAGCGACAAGAATAATATTTATAAACTGTCAAACGCTACATTACAACGAAAATAACATGACAGCCATTTTCAAATAACCTACAAAGCTTTATAAACGTTTTGACACGAAGCTGCCAACAACTTGGACGTAATTATTATGAAACGGAATTTTCAAAAAAAATCTTGAAACGATGGGATATATGAATATAGTTTACGGAAACTTATACGTTAGTTAGTTAATATATTACTTATGGAAACGTCGCAGTTCCTAGTTCACAGGTATAGGTATTTGTTATTTCATATAAATACAAGGAAACGAATCAATGTATCATATTAGTATAATCAAATAATAATTAACACATATATATATATATATATATATATATATGTGTGTGTGTGTGTGTGTGTGTGTGTGTGTGTGTGTGTGTGTGTGTATGTGTGTGAAAGCTTGTTCATTCGGTTGTTAATTGGGATGTTTGACCATCAATCACACAAAGATACTGCATGGATTTGAATTAAATTTCACGTAATAACCTGGAATAGGCTACTTAACAAAAGAACCTTAAAATGGGCAACGAAATTTATATATAAGTACACATAATTTACCAATTTATTAGTATATTATAATTTTTTAGTAACTTACGTATTTATAAGGCATCTCGCTAGTCTTCGTTCTCCCATGTGTGTGTATATATATATATATATATATATAAATACATATATTTATATAAATACGGACCGACATCGAGATTGTTGAAGAAAATAAACAAGAATGACCGTTATTATAGGAATATTTTGAAAACTTATTCTTTAAAATAAATGCAAATATATAATATAATATAATCTGATAAAAATGTTTCGAGGGGGATAATGATAGGAATAACAACAGTTTTATAAAAATTACCATAATTTTTGACTATACCACAAACTTATAACAATATTTTCATTATTAAAGTACATTATTTAGATTACCGGAACTTAGAAATTACAAGCACATAGTATAGCTAAATAAATTTTGAAAAAGAAAAATCGTTGGAGAAGGTCTACGTTAGCGAAATACAATAAATGAAATACACAAACATTTTTTTTCATTTAAATTTACTTATTTTAAATAAAAAGTACGTAATGAATCATTTAAAGCTTTTATGGCAATTTTGTAATGATCTTAAAATGAAATAGGGTGTAAACAATATAAAAAAAACTATATAAAATTAATGAAACAAGGTATAAACAATATAAAAAACTATATAACATAGAATGCAAATTATATTTTGTTAACTATCAAATTAAGTAGCAAATAATTTCTTTTAAACGTACTTATATCGCCTGGTACATTTGTACCTAGTATTGAATACATTTGTATCGACATAAGTATGTGTTTTCAAGAATTACAGTTTTGTCAGTATATTTTTACTCTTCACTTTAAGTAGCGGTAAAATATTTTGTGACTATTCCATTATGATTTTGAACTAATTTATTTCATCACTTTAACTCAGCCAGTTCAAAGACATTGAAACTGCTTTCTAATATTATCAGCGTCAGACTAATGGTAAATTATTTCCATCATCCGGTTAATATCTAAATTTGTATCGGACACTTGCGGTTTACTGCAACATTTATTATTTTAAATCTCACAAAATAATCATCATCCATATATTTTATTATAACCACTATAACTTAATATCAAACTATGGATGAGAAGGTGCTTATTTAAACCTTACTTAAATCAATTTAATGTAAATGCTGTTAGCCGGCTGAATTGATGTATCTAATATATATAATAATTCTAATCGTTTTAAAATTTGGTTAAAACGATTAAAATTAGTTACTTAAGAAACCGCATGTGACACAGGTATCATAAAAGATATTATGGTTGTAACATTATAAAGTTTATCTGCACCATAATTGAGGGCAGTCGCTGTAAACTTTCTAAAAGATAACTAATCTTGTTAACCACATCTTATTTATGAACTTTCTCTAATAAACGTGTCGTAAGTTTCTCCAATTATCGTCCTCTGCCATAAATCTCCAAAGTTTATCTACTGCCTAAACGATGATAGGCGAAAAACGAACTTAAGTAAGCTTTCGAGTAGTAACTTGCAATTTTTTTTAATTTTTACTGAATTACTGGTTCCTTAACAGCATACTTTTGGAAATGTTATGGTGCATTATTACGTATTTAAATTAAATACAAATTTGCGGTTTGAGTTTTACGTTAAAGAAATAATAATTTATAACTTAGAAGAGGTAAAGAGGGGTAAATTCACTCGAAAATTATTTTTCGAGTGTCATCAAGTTAATCATAAGTCCTTACATTTTTTATATTCAAGGAATTATAAAAGACTGATTACACTTTGAATGTTTGATTATCTCTTCCACCATTTCATGAAAACTGTACGTATGGCACAGGCGCCCACAGATTTTTGGAGGACGAACAAATGACATTTTCTTTACTTTTTTAAACTATCGAAATTTACTAACCTACTAAGAAAAAACTACAGTAAACATCGCCAAGAAAACACTACGAAAGAAAACTACAATCACGATTAGTAGTTCAAAAAATAACTTTTCCTATCATAATTTAAATCACATATCAACTTCACAACGGGCGAACATAATAATAAAAATTTATATAGGCTACATCAGCTCAAGTTCAATGACACAGATGATTGATATGAACTACATTCATTATGTAGAGTGTGAAATTCACAGTGAAAAAATGAGCACGTTTTCCTTATTAAATTATAAACTTCCCAGTTATAATGAAGGAACTGATCATGTCTCACAGGGAGTCAAAACGGAATAATCACATATCGTAATGAGACAAAAAGCAATGTAATGCCTTCTTTATTTGAAATATTTTTCTAAAATAATGTCTTTTCCAAAACTATATTTTCGGAGAAGGTTTAAAGTAAACTCCTGTTATATTTTTTTACTACAATTGCTTTATAGGAAAGAAACTGCGCCTGGTATTAAAATATTATTGTAGGAAAAAACTAAAAATAACACATTTTTGTAGCAATATAAGCTAAAAAATTAAATACAATCTGTAAATATAAAGATTTTGGTCAAGATCAAAAGGATGTATCTGGTGACAAAATTATTAAATTTAATTTAATAAAGCGTGGAGTGATTGATGTCAGTTGTCGTGAATTTATTTATCTCTAGCTATTTGTAAAAGTGGAGTAATTATGAAAACGGAAATCGAGGTACTCCACGCTTTTTTTTATAATAAAGTTAATTTTTGTCGTTAGTTACATTCTTTCACTCTCGACCAATATCTTTATATTTAAAGGTTTTTTTATTGCTACAAAAGGTTTTTTTAAATCACAATTTTATTTTTTTTCATAAAGTATAATGAGGTCACTCGAGTCATAGTATTTTATCATCATCATATCATCATCATCATCATCATCATCATCATCATATATATTAATACGCTAAAGTGAAGATGTTACTGAGATGTTACTTAGATGTTTGCTCTCCCTTTTTAGAAAAAACCTCACAACTAATCCACATAAATTATATATCATTTTATAGATAATTGCTTGCTCTACCGGCATCCACAACTAAAAAATTTATTATTGCTATTGTTTTTGCAAATTAATTAATTATAAAAATTATATACACAAAACAGCAATGCTGCCATCTAACGGCTCAACGTCAATATGATTGACGGTCGGTAAAATTTTTGTTTAATTTCAAATCCACTCACGTATAAATAAAGTGGCGCTTTAGCTCAATGCTTTTGATACTTGCGCCTCTATATGTCAATTTTAGTAAAATATTTGTTTGATCTGTCATCTGAGCTTCATAATGGAATAAAAACGTAATAAGCAGTGTGCAAAATTAGAAATGAATTGAATACCTGCAATCAATTTTGATTTATTAAATTGAGTTGAATAATTTATAATGCGAAGACTTCGCACGGGTCACGCTAGTATGTAATAATAAACTAAAAATTATTTTATTCATGGTCGAGTAAAGGTCACATTTACATGAAAAATATGATAAAAAAATTTTAAAAAATTAGATAAAATGTTGTTTTAATATATTACAAACTAGACAAGGCATAAAAATAAGAAAATGAGGACATTTGTGTTAATATGACTTACCTGTAGTTAAAACACGTGATTTAAAATTGGGATAAATCCGTAAGTTTTATGAAGAAGTCTGCTAAATTGAAATTCCTATTTCCTTAAAGAAAGATGAGTGAAAAGGTGTCACTTGAGTAATATTCTTCGGAATTTGAATTTATTAAAATATATATAACATATAAAATCTGCTTAACACCGCGAATTCGAAGTGGAATTTTAAGGATTTAAAAATATAATCTATCAACTCATTAGGTACATGTCATTACGCTATAAACAAGCATAATAAATACTGACATTGTTAAATAAAAGAATACCTATTTCTCAAACTATGCAACTCTTTTTGTTTGCTTGGAGCAATCAAGTTATTCTGTTTGTAAACCATCCCGTGGCAAATTTTCTGACAGGCTACAATATTTAGTGTCAATCTAGTGTAAATTGTAATAAAATTGTAGGTACATTTTATTAAAGTTACTCTTAAAGATCTTGGTTTGAATATCAGATCTGAACTATGAAATTATTGTATTGTCATCGGTTCTTGATACATGTTCAGAATTTTAAGTAATTCGGATCGCTGGAAGGGTGTGAAAATTTAATTGGAAGATTCCGTTACATTCATACATACAACCATACATTTTTGGAGAAAGCAAAAAAATTTCGCAAGCATTTTAAGAACATTAACTTATCCAATAAACATTACCTTTAAAATTCGATTTCTGAATGAAGCGATATTTTATGAGAGTATTGTATTTAACGGCGGTTACTATTTTGTAACATACAAGAAATACTCTTAAACACTGATAAAAATGACTAAGCGCGTCTCGTGAAATTATTAACGCAAGTTAATCAAAATAATTTGGCGGTTATAATAATAAACACGCATGAAATACTCTTAAATACTGATAAAACCGTCGCTTATCGCGTGTCCGAAGAGATTCTCTTGAAATTGTTAACGCAAGTTAATCAAAATAATTTGGCGGTTATAATAGTAAACACAAATGAAATACTCTTAAATACTGATAAAACCGTCGCTTATCGCGTGTCAGAAAAGATTCTCTTGAAATTGTTAACGCGAGTTATTGAAAAAAATTTGTCGGTTATAATAATAGCCACTCTTAAATACTGATAATATTGACTAAGCGCGTGTCAGAAGAGATACTCTTGAAATTGTTAACGCAAGTTAATCAAAATAATTTGGCGGTTATAATAATAAACACAAACGAAATACTCTTAAATACTAATAAAATTGACTAAGCGCGTGTCAGAAAAGATTCTCTTGAAATTGTCAAAATAATTTGGTGGTTATAATAATAAACACAAATGAAATACTCTTAAATACTGATAAAAATGACTAAGCGCATGTCAGAAGAAATTCTCTTGAAATTGTTAACGCAATTTAATCAAAATAATTTGGCGGTTATAATAATAGACACAAATGAAATACTCTAAAATACTGATAAAATTGACTAAGCGCGTGTCAGAAGAGACTGTTTTGAAATTGTTGATGTACGTTAATCAAAATAATTTCGTTTGAAAGAACCTATCAAACACTAGCATTTATTTATATTTTTAGGTTTTTCATACCACGTTTGAAAAATTCAAATACTAAGTCAATTTAAAGTTTATTATTTCGAAATCGATGTTTAGAAATTTAAAATGGTAAATAGAGCCTCCGTTTTGCTGACCATCACCCAGTTTAATATCGGCACATTAACTGAGGAAGGTTTAGTTTGGATTTATTTTCCGTTAAAAAAGTTGAACATGGAATTAAACTTCTTTTTGTATTCTTTATTTGGGTGAAAATAGATGCTTCATACTGAAATCTGTGTCTCAATCATGTGTCTCAAAATATAAACTCGCCCCTATACATTTCTCTCTTTCTCGGTCTATTATATGCGTATAGGGATGATGCCTGCTTAAACTATATTTAAAGTAATAAATTATTTTAATGTAACTGCTGTTTAGCCGCTAAGTTAATAAAATAATACAATAAAAATATTATCATTTTAGCCATTATAATGTTTATCTGCACCAGACTTGACCGCACTCGCTGTAAACTTTATATAATATAACTAATCTTGTTAACCACATCCAATATTTCATTTCATTTTAAAAGACATATCCAATGATACCCCACTCGAAGGAATATGTGAAAAAGTTTTCACCGCAAAGATTTACCTACCTTGAACATTTTTATATATATGTTGGTTCATATTAGCTAAAATCTCCACGTGAATTATCTACTTTTAAACTTTTATTCAAATAAGTCTATAACACTAGAAACTCCAAGGTTGGTGCAGCCAGACGGACGAACCTGGACTTTCTACCGCTTCTCCATTTACTCACACTTGATATAAGTATATAAATATATTTAAAATACATTCGAAACTGAAAAAAAAAATAATATTAAAACCCACATCAATTATTGTAGGCAGATTTCGATACATAAAAGAAAATAAGGCTTAAATAATTAAATCGATAAAGAAGCTCCACAGCAAATACTAGGTTACGTCTATCAATTATGTACAAATAATAAACCGTAGTTCAAAATATGAAAGAAAATAATAAAAATACAATACATATGCAGGGAAAGGTATATAATTACCGTGAAGAGTAATTGAGAAACGTGATCGAACTTTGATGAACTTATCGAGCCAATAATTATACTAAAATGCAATTTGATAAATATAATAGCAGCATTTTATTTTTTTGCATCTTGATTATTTCTTCCGCGATCATCAAAAAAATGTAAAGATTAACTTAAAATAATGTTAAATATCTATATAATTATGCATAATAATGTATTATCAGTTCATACTTGAACGTTTATAATAATTATAGGTTAATTCATGTTAACATCAACTTTATGTTCTTTAGACCTTTAAACAAAACAGAATCATCCAAGAGCAAAAACTTGTTTACAGCTCTTTTATGAAATGATATAACATCTATTTAATAACACTCCTCAGTCTCCTTGAAGAAAGACCATGTTTTCAAACTAATCTTTAGTATTACGTGTGAAAAATATTTACAGAAACTTAAAGCATTTATGTAATGGCTTCATTATGTAAAGACTTTAAGACGCCGTATATAATCATATTTTCTTACCCAAATAATTTAATTTGAATGTTAAAATAAATGATAGTACTTATCTTAAACTTCTTAAATTTTTTAAACCCATGTTTGAAAAATTAAAGAATGTTATAAGTAATTTTTTAACTTAATTTTTCATACACGGGTACTTAAAATGAAGACGGAAAGTCGTTTTAAAATATGTGTGCTATTTCTATATTTGCCTCTTATATTCCACTCCACGGAACGTATAAAAAAATAATTTTCACTTCATTCTAAATGTACGCGTATAATAAACTATACGTGTATGGGGGGGGGGATCTTTTGGGAATATTTTGACACATGAACTGAAATCTCAATATGAAGCATCTACTTTCACATAAAGAAAGAAAAAGTAAAAAAATGTATCTTAAAGTTAAACGTGTAATTACTTATTAAGTTATCGGAAAAAAAGTTAAATTCCTCCTCAGTTATCAGTAAATGAGCCGATATTAGATATGGCAGCAAAACGACAAAAACAAAATTTTTTATTTCAAAATGTTCTGTGCCATACATATAATGTTAAAAAAGATATAGTCTAAAGATCTATTAGAGTTCTATTAGATCTATTAGAATCACTCATATACTCCTTCAATCTTCTAACTCTTCGAATCAAGTATCATTCAAAATATCTTCCGAAAAAAAAACAAATATGTAAAAGAGTCTCTGACAGAAGGGTGCTCTTATAACAACTCAATTCTGGTAATTGCTAATCTGTAGCTAGTTATATATAATACCTTCGGGCGGCAAAATAGGTCATATATATATATATGTATATATATATATATATATACACATACATATATATGTATATATATATATATAATATATATATATATATATATAAAGTTTTACAAATAGTGTATGGAACGCTAAATTAATAATTGTAACATTTTTGTTCGTAAATAGATGTAATAAACTATAAGTACATAGAAACTTAATTTTTAAATAAACGAATAATTAAAGATAAATGTTCTCATTGCATGCTTTAATCTTAACTAATGCATTTGTTTTTTTTGTTATGTTTTCACGCCTCAACTACTTAGTTAATTGCCATGAAACATGTTTTAAAAGTATAGCCCATTTCATGGAAAAGAATTCTATATTATTACATATTTATCCCAAAATAGAACATTTTTGTTTTAAATCAAAAAAATTATCCCATTAAGGATAAGAGCGTGACCGTAAGTATGTGACAATATATCACAGCAGCATATCAGACAGGCTTTTCTCTTTTTTATTCTATTTTGTTCATCTCAACCGTTTCCTGCCCCATTTTTTCACGAGAACTTTTTTTTATATTTCACCACCGTTTATTTATATTTTTCATGATGGTAAAGAAGCAGTTCAAAGTCAGTTATTAATATTAAACACAGATTGATCCAAAAATATAATAAATTAATTTGAACGGTATATATATATAAGCATACGAATTATTAAAAACATGGAAGCAATTAACTAACAGTTAAGAAAATATTTTTTTAAATCCTCTTGCACCACTCCTGCCATATTGCGAAATTTTCCCCATTTTTTTGTCTTTTTGGTCGTCTTTCCTAAATAATTAATGAAAAATTAAGCCAACCATTATTTCGTTAAAAAAATTATTATAAACATCCCCCAGATTTTAGAAAATAATTAAATACAGTAATAAAAAACAAATTTCATTTTATTGAATAAATTAATGCCGATATACTTTAATCTCTGTTTAGTTATTAAGTTTTAATTACCTGCTTTGTGTTCATCACATTAGATTACTCAAATTAAGAAGTGACTACCATAATCCTTCGACGAGTTATCGGTTATGTTTAGCAATCGCCTATTGTGACGGACTTTCTATATTTTATTAACGTATTTTGACAGTAGTAAGTCCTTAATTTATTTTACGACTATGAGAATCGGTGTCAATGGTGCCGTTAGTCCCCACAGAATTTCTCTACGCCATAGGCCTGACAGTGCAAATCTTATAAGTAAACACAAAGATAAAATCATGTCAATGGCAGCTTCTTGATTTTTATTAAAATTGAAATAAATTTAAAGAACTATTATTTCTTTACTTTAGCGAACCATGATAATAAATATTAAAATGTACTAACATATTTAATAAGTAATAGGCAAAATATTAAAGTACAGTTATTAAAAATTGAAGGGTAAATTGGCAAAAAAACAACTAATAAAGTTATTAAAAATTAAGTTTTAAGGGCAAATTGGAAAAATTAACTTTCTCTTAAACGCCTAAATATTGCATATAACATAACCACTCAAGTTCGAGTCTAACTCACGCAGCGGCCTTACCTCGTTGCAAGTGAAATTAGTTTATTTATCATAAGTCAACACTAATATGGATTTCCTAGCAAATGAAATATTGCCGTGGATATCTAAAAAACTATGACCTCTAGAAGCATCGGTGTATTTCCCCACAACATGAATAAGCTTCTAAAAATCTTATTCTATTTTATAATATTAGGTTCAGTAGTTACGGAACAAGCGGGTGGTGGCAAACATTTTTTGGGTATTTTTCATTATATCTCAAAAAATGCATTATCTAAAATAACTAAAAAGTC
>JAYKKI010000018.1:16975000-17310000 GCA_039881145.1 Druceiella hillmani | reverse complement strand
CTTACATATCGTATGAAAAGCATTATATATACATATATATATATATATATATATATATATATATATATATATATACACACATTCACATTGATGGGGCTACGAAAATCACAAGTGTTTTAGAGGATAATTTACATACTATTGCTCAATAGTATAAAATTGTGGCTAGTAAAAATAAAGAATACACAACGATGTGTGATAAACAATACCACGTCGCCAAAGAGTAAGTGAATGAGTTTGTTTTCGCAGCACGTTTATTGTTAAGGAACTGGAAGACGTAAAGTGACGTTGAACAGTGAGCATGCAAGTGGCTAAATGAATGACACTTATATTAATTTAATGTTTTGTTTTGATTTACAACATTTAGTAATATAAAATACTGTCATTTACTGGACAACTACAAAACTACACACTTAAGTTCATTGCTTTTTATTGATATTTAGATGTCGTTATTAAGTAATTAAGCAGAAATATCATAATTAATTCAGTAGTCTAAGATTTGAGTAATAATCTTGACGATTTCTATTGTACATGTTGACAAAATGTTCAAGATATAGAACTGCATAGTTTCTCTAAAATATCTTTCATAATGTTAACGTGATGCGTGCAGAGACACAGCCTTAATATACAACCTTAATATAAGTACTAAGACATAGAACTGTATAGCCTCATCATATTAATCACATGCAAATATTTTTTTAAGAAATAGTTAATAATATGATTATTAACACAAGTAAGATCATATTGAAAGTCCAAAACGTAATAATGTTTTTCATCAAATAGCGAAAACATAAAGAAACTTTTGTTTAATATGACTGTAAAATATTTTATTTGTAATATAAATAGTCGATTTTTTAAATTATTTTTTTAATTACTTGTATACTGTCACTTTTCGTATATGTGTGTATTTATTGCATTTAATTTCAATAATGTAAGCTTATTAGAACGTTCCTGTATGCAGAAATTATGAACACATTCCCTTTGCTTGCTAATTTAATCGAAATAAGAAGTAACCAAAGCTTCAAAAAATATATATTCCAGAAAGGTGTAAAAAGGGACACTCTTTGTTTATTCTTGTCTATTATAAATTATTCTCTAGTATTTTCCGCTTGCGATCATAAAATTATATACTTGAAATTACGTTTGTGGTATTGATACTAACAATTTATTATTTCTTTTTCCCACTTTAATATCCTGATTCCTACAGGCTTCCATTTGCGTTCAAATTTGTTTGGATGCTCTAAAAATACAAAACAAAATATTTCTTTATTCTGTATAATATTACGTTGCAATTCTGTTAAAACATAATTTAGATTCGTGTAGTGGGAATCAAAGCCCAAACTCGATGGAAATATTCTGCATTACTGATGAGTACTGCCATTACTGATGAGTACCAGACTCTTGCCACTGATTCGTCCAAAAGACTCAAAAAATATATATAAGCGCAAATATAATTATTATCTTGTCATTGAGGAGTTCCTGTTATCATCTTCCGGTTTCATTATTAGATCTTTGTTATAATTTATAACCAATGGAGGGTCAATTAAATATGTCAAATAAGTGAAGACAAGTTAAATAAACCTTAACTCGATGAATCTACTTTTTATTTGATGATTTATTTCATCACTTTTCACCTCCGTCCTGATACTTTGACCACCATCCGTGTCCAAAGATGTGACGATGGCATAACAAATAAGTTCAAATTCGGTATTATTTTTCTCAAAGCGACTTTGTACTTTTCAATCATTTAGGTATTCTTTAGAATATTACCGAAGTCCACCTGTCAAATCTTAACTATATATATATATATATATATATATATATATATATATATATATATATATATAAATATCTAGAAATGTTGATCAAGGGTAGCAGATGTTGATCAATTACCTTAAATACCATATTTTGTTGAACAATGTGATCAACATTTGGCAAGGCAGTTTATATATTGTTATGCCGCTTTTTATCCTATTTTATACTTATATTATATTATATTTATAGCAAATGTTGATCAAATTCATATAGACCAATTACAGAGCAGCTAACCTCTGATTGGTTTATGAAAAATATCGTAAGCGAATGACATGACTTGTGTGTAGGTACATTTGGGATCCGCGAGAGCTGGTGACGATTTGTGTTTCCCACAGGCATATATTTATGTTTAGTGATTGCCATTATTAACTATTATTTTTTTACAAATATAAATTCTACACATTTCAACGGTTAGAGAATTCGCACACGTACGCAATTCGATGATACTAAGTTGTCTCAAATTTTATAATGAATCCACTTAGAAGAACCAGTTAACGGTTACAATTGGGAACGATGCGATTGGGTTTATATGAGCTCAGCAACTAGTTTAAATATGACTGATATCTAACTATGCTTACTAAAAAGGACTAGGAACCTAACTAGGGAATTGCAAACATTAGAAATATTGCGAGTGGGCTCATTTTATGAATATCAGAAGGCTTTTTTCACATGGATGACACGATGCACCTGTTAAAGAAGTCAGGAATATGTCTACTAAGAGGTATTCCCCATCTGGTAAATATTAGCTGGTAATGTAGACATTGTGATTGCGGCCACGATCTATAAGTTTAGTAAGTAAATTACATATTGATGATACCAAGCACCTAAAGAAGGAAACATGGTGTTCGAGTACATAATTAGAGAAACTCCTCGTTGATGAACACCAGAAACATCGTAATTAGCTTAATTTTCAGGGTTACGTGCTTTAAAAGAAAAAGCTAAACCCTTGTAACATCACTCACGTATCTGCCTGTATGCAAGCTGGAAAAAGTGTGAATACTTTTTCCAGCTCGCAATTAACAAATGTTTTATAATGATGCTAAGTATAATATATATGTTGCAAATTAGGTAATGGATTTTCTTTTTAGTTTCATATATCGTGTGGAATATTGCTTGACAGAGCTTATTATAAGCAATACAAAAATATTTTATTCTTAGTGTTAAACTATATATTTGAGATATTTTAAGAAATATGCAAAAAAGACCATGACACCGACTCCCCCCGTCCCTCTCCATACTTTTTTCGAAACAACTAAACACAATATTATGAAAATAATAGGGTTTGTAGAGGCTAACTTTTAAAGTTTCTAAGAAATTCGTAATATTCTTTTACCAACAGAGCTTTTCAAAAGCTTACAATACACCCATACGAAAATTGTTTGATGTTATGGGGCGTGGAACAAAAAATAGTGGTGTGGCACTTGATCAATTTTTTTATAACCCCGTAGCATATAACACTGATACCTGGAAACAATTATTTCTATTCGTAATACAATACGGGCATGGCCAAGAATGTATGGCAGGACAATAATTAGTCAACAGGGCCTTAGTTCAAAATTAAATGGAATATATTTTCTTTGAAATGTATGTTGACAGCTTTTCGTTCTTATTCTGTCCATTTTATATGTACTTGTCTTTTTAATTTTATGTCCTTTTTAATTTTACTTTTTTTCTACTTTTAAATTTGTTTCACTCTCCGAAGAGCTCTCACTCGATACGCTATTTATTTTTATTTCTTTTAAATTCATTGTTTTTTCTTTATTATATTTTTTGTCATTTATCGGTGAAATATTTTCCTTATTTTTATTATCTTTCATAGCAATTTCTGCAAGATTTTTGTTTTCTTCGTTTTCCTTTAAATATTCACTGTCTGTAGCGCTAGACCTTTTCACTTTCTGCTATTGTCATATCTTCAATAATTTTTTCGGTCTCCTTTTGTGTTATATTTACTATCTCCTTTTTTCATCTCTATTTCTAAAAGCTTACAAACTACAACACCTTTTTGGAGTACTTGCAAGGGCAGTCAGAAGAGAAAGTTTTCAAGTTGCTCAGTATATTTGCCATTTTCTTCGGAATGTACTTGTGACATAGTTGCGATTTCAGGTCACGTGCTTGTAGCTGTAAGTATTTTAGGTTTTTTCAAGCTGCACATATTTTTTATTGTCCAACCATTAAAGGGCTCATTTGTTAAGAGTCTTGCAAAAAGAAATAAATTTGAAGCAGGTATTGCTAAGGTTTCTCGGCATGAAATTATGAGATCCATATTCTGTCTCATTTTTGGCGTAAATAATATAGGAACAGTTCGTCCCCTTTTTCCTGGGATCAAAAAACCTCCAATGTGTTGACTGTTTCTTTTTGATCTTCTGTAAGGTACTTTAATACAGTATCTGAAGTTATTTCTTTAGGTCTATTAATGTAATAATTTAGTTCTGCTTAAGCAATATGACCAGACCTTTTCCGGTCTAACAAAATAATATGTTCAATAGTACATACACATAACTTTGCATAAATTAGAGTTGTCTTGTCTTGCATTAAGTGTTCGTAGTACTTAAATTCCAGTTCATGAATTTTATTCTTTACAATTTGAATGCCTTAATCAATAGGAAGTACTTGTTCTTTGACCATACTAAGACGTTTCTTTGTTTTTTCCGCATTGGTCGATGATGATGGGAGATTCCATTGCCAGTTCGATTCAAGCAAGAATTTAAAATCATCTTATCTCTTTTTTAAATATTTCTAAAAAATTCTTGAAACATTGTTATCCATAAGTGCCTCTGTGTACATTATTTCAACACGTGCAAGTATTGATGATCTAATTCTAGTAGGAATACTAGTAACTTTCACAAAATCTGTACCTTCTTTAAACCCGCACATATACTTCACGCCTTCAATAAATATTTCGTATTTTTTTGGATCCATTATATCTTCAAGTTTTTTAATATCTGTATATTTCTTTCTAAAAATCATCATTTGTCTTAATTTTGAATATATAGCTTTCCGGCCTCTGTGTTCTTTTTTTTTCTTCAAAAGTCTCATACCGAATGCCAAAATTAGTTAGTCATGTCTTATTACGAGTGTCACTTCATCGTTTTATAATTTCGACAGAATTTTGTTATAAAAATCTGGTGATATGGTGTTTGTAGAAGAAAGAGGAACTGATTCGTCACTAAGGACTCGTCCACGATCTCGGTTACTACACTTCTTTAAATGTTTGTAAAATGTGCCTCTTTTAAAAGTTCCCAAACACGTCTTACATTCAACCAAATTTTTGACATATATCTTTATCGTTGATACCTCCACTTTATTTGGCAGGATTTAAGACCCATCCTCCAGTCTCATTTTACTGTTATACATATAGTTTCCTCAATTCCTTAAAGAATCTTATATAGCTTACCTATCCATTTTTCTGATTTTAGGATCAGCGTTATTAATAAGTATATATTCTATGACTTGTTTCTAATTTAAAAATTTAAATTTAAGCTGATTTTTAATATGACGAGTAAAATTTGTCACTAATTCGCTGCATTATACGCAGGCATTTTGTCTATTTCAAGATCTGGTTTTTTAAATTTGTTCTGGATTCACATCAATACTTTTTTTCTTGCTTTTGTGTTTCTCCTTCGTTTTTATTATTTCAGGAGTTAAAAGTAATGAAGTCTCGTCATGACCTTTGCTGAATGAATTATAAGGAGAAAAATTATGCTTACTTGAGTCACTTTCAGAACGAAGATCCTGTAAAAGAAACAATTATAAGTTTAATTAACAAGATCCTTCATTTTTGTTAAGAATCTCAACGGATAATATTCGGTACAGTAAGAGAAATATAGCTAATTTTAGTGTAATTTCAAATGATTTATTAAAAGTTTCATTTAAAAAATTTAAAATCGTAGTAAAACTATCCCTAGCTAGTGAAACTATCCCTAGCAGATATTAGTAAAACTATCCCTAGCAGATATTCCAAAAGTTTTTGTTTGCAATAAGTAATCCCATTGGTCACATAACCTGATGCGTGTATACACATATAACATAATCTTCACAAAGTGTTTATATGAATCCATGACTCAAAAAAGATTAAACTATGTGCTCGTAAAAAGCTGAAAAACTTTAGGAAATCTTTTTATTACAAATTCCGTGGCCTGAATGTAATTTTGGCGAAGGTGGTTTCCCTCTAACTGATGGTTTCGATTTAATTTACAATTACGATGACACTTTATCACCTAAAAGTCTGGAAATAAAAAGGAAGTTGAAACATTAGAACAAGAAAAAAATATTTGAAACAAAAGATGTGACTTCTCAAATAAAGATCCTTCCTTATAAATGCTAAAACGTTTAGTGTGAGAATTAGTTCATACAGTTTAGTATTTTGTGTTATAAATTCACTGTTCATCATTCATTTTTTTAATAATCTTTAATTTTGTGGGGTTGGAGAATGTCCGAAATTTTTTTTTTTTACCTTGGCGAGTTTTTTATAATATGAAAGTATAAAAATATCCCTGTGCACCATGGAAACTAACCGTTAATTTTGTCTGTGACAGAAAAACATTAATAACCGGAAACTACGTATATTGATTTAGTCTCTAGTACATTTGAGTTATCAATTTCAGTGGATATAGGTCACTTTTGAGCAAGATTTTAATAAACTTTTATCAGCAATATCCACAAACTGAATTGAAATTGAATTGAAATGAAACAGGCTATCCGAGAATTATGATGTTATTTCCAACCTAAAAACATAGAGAATGAATTTTTACTGTACTACATTAAAACAGAGTTTATATTTGTTATAGTTTGTAAACAAATTCAAAGTGACTTTTCCTTACTTCAGCGGATAACTTCGAATACTCAAGATTTTCTGGGACAATATTTTCCATATCACAATTATTATTTATCTAAAAAAATTAAAGAACAAGGCTAATGTTTTTTATTACAAAAGAAAACTAAGGCATGCCTAAAACTAACCTGAAAGTAAACACATCAGTATGAACTAAATTGCTACCCTAATAAGATAAGCTACGAATTAAGTTATAAAAATAAAAGAATAGTTGTTGTACAAGGTTTATTTTACAAATTCACTTATTTCATATTATTATATGTAGTGTTACAGTAAATTTCCTTAGTAGTTTTAGTTGTGAAATATATTTATTTATATCTTTGTTTACTTTTTTCACAAAAAGCTGTAAGAATACAGCGTATATATATATTACAATCAACATATGACGGTTTCTCATGTATATATATATATATATATATATATATATATATACACATATATATGTGAGTATTATGATCAACATTTGACGGTTTCTCACGTATAGATACTATCAACATTATCTGTTATAATGTAAGAAATTGAGACGTTGCAAGTTCCATTATTGCCGGAATATTCGGGCAAATTAAATGATAAGTATAAAGATGGTTGTTTATTTTTTGAGGTGCGAAAATGATAATATGACCTTTATATTACGCTATATATTGCTTATATTCATTTAGGAGCAGCAATATATCAAAAACAAAGTGGTGGGATTTAAGACACCAACAACATATGACGGGGAAAGTTATATATATATATATATATATATATATATATATATATGTTTGTGTGTGTGTGTGTGTGTGTGTGTGTATGTGTGCGTGTGCGTGTGTATGTATGTGTGTGTGTGTATACATATATGAAAATATTTATATGCGCGAAGAATTGGTAACCAAATCTTTCTTCGAGTCGGTTGAAAATTGTAATGAATCAAGATTAGCGAACGTCCCGTAAAATTTTTCATCGTTATATCTATTATGTTTTATGCTAGATTAGATGAATTACATGAAAATCGTACAACACCTGTCTCTCTCGGATTTTATATTTCGGAGATTCTGAATTTGAGATTTGAAATTCTGAATTCAATTTTCAGGATATTTAATAAGTCTTAAGTACGATAATTTTATAAACGAACGTCCAACTTTTTCTATTGGAAATATTATTCACATATAAAATGTATGTCAAAGTTTATGAAAATATTGTTTACATTTTCTATTGTCATGTTGTCTTAGGTAAGTTAAGTTGTAAGTTAAGCTTAATTAAGTATACTATCGGACAAAATGATTGTAACTCTGTTCATCTTGCTCTCCAATATTAATTTTACCCCATTTGATGTATATTCACTTTAATTTTGTTGCAGATGGTTTTAAATTATCAAAAAAAAGCCAAAAGAGGTGAATTGAGAGAAACATTTAGAACGGGCCATGGAAGAGGCAAGCGGAACATTAATTCGAGCAGTAACTAGACAATACAATATACCATTTAGCATTTTGTTAAAACATTACAAAAAACAATCTAGCACCAAAGAGGTTTGAGTAGGTTCATACCAATATTTATCGTTGAAAAGAAATAACACATTAGAAAACAATAAATTTGATGCTTGCGACTACTAATATCCAGTCAACGATTGATCATATTTTCGGATCCATATGTCCGATTCCAAGTGCTATCGGCCGAAGAGTGACATAAAGGAAGAGACAAAGTCAAAAGGCTGAGGTTTTGACTTCTACACTGGTCAAAGGCATTCAAAAACAAAAACTTATTATGTTTGAACAGAGTGCTGTAACAATTTTTGGAAAAGAGTATGCACTAGCCAGTGAAAATTTACCAAAACAAGCCACCTCCAAAAATTATAAAGAAGAGAATCAGTTCGACAGGCTTCCAATCCGTCCGTGATTATTATTGTACGGTATGCAAGGAACAGTTTGTCCATCCTCCAGCTGAAGCCTGGATACGATGCTCTGAGTGTGAAGAATGGACTCCCGGAGCATGTTCTCCTTATCTTGGAAGAGGAACATATTTTTGTGATGACTGTGAGAACAATAACGCCTTAAATGTTCTTGAATGCCTGATGCCTAGAGCCAACTTGCCCGATAGGGTAGGGCAAGACAAATCAAATCGAAGAATTGATTTGTTGATCCCTTATTGTGATTGTGGTTAATTTGTTTGTATGTTTCTTCAAAAGACTAATAATAGTTGATTTTTTAAAAATACATTCTATTTTGTATCTTAATCCTATGTATTTTTTTCAATCATTGTAGTTAAGTGAACCATTTTACCCTGCCCTCCCATTCTGCCCTGCCTAAATTCTGAGTTTATTGGGAATCTGTTGCCAAGCTATTTTAACGAAATTTTTTTATTTATATGAAAATAGGCACATATACAACGCCTTACTGATATCTTTGTAAATATTAATATTTTTCACTACAGATTAACCATTCTTAAAACTCTTTTACTAAATTCGACATGCTAGAAAATATGTAACCTTAATTTAGAAGATAAACGAAGTGCAGCGTTCCTTACGTACAACAGTGAGAGATATAGGTATAGTTAGTTGAGTTAAGTAATGCAGTAGAATTATAGCTCAAAGTGGATAATGTTTAGTTGTTAGGTGACGTCGTGATAGCATTTTATGCTTGGAATTATTATTGAGGCTTTAATTTACTGTATCATTAATAGTTTAAAATACCAAATTGGTATTTTAAACTATTTTTTGTCAAACTAAGTACTACAAACTAAGTAAACTAGCTCTACCTGGACCCAAATTGATCTATATTGGGGCATTGTACCGTACGTATGCAGTTAGGTAAATAAATATCAACGCTTGAAATAAAAATTAGGGTTAAAAAATACCCGATAATCGATTGTACTACGTTTATCAAGATATTATTTTATGTGTCTAGTTTATTTAGGGGAAAGGATGAGAAGAAAAAATTGCAAATTATTCGAAAGCCATAAACTTTATTTTAATTTAATTGTACCAACATTAAATTTTGCTAACATTATTGTTATTTTTTTGAAATCATGAAAAACTTATATAATTTAAACAGACTGCTGATTGTTCCCTTAATATTACGGAAAAATAGTAAGTACATTATCAGTTTTTTCCACTCTCAGACTTAATTTCACTTTTAACAGTATACTATTTCTTTTGATTGAAACTGTATAAAATTATGACTTATTCCTTTTTCGCGTCACGATAATTTTAGAAATATACAAGTTGATTACAAGCCATATACGAAATAAAAAGTACTTTTTTGTCTTTTTTACATTAGACTATTTCCAAATATTAATTTTTTACAGCGTAAATATATTGTATATTATATTATATATTGTATACATTTTACAGGGGTAACAACACGGTGCGTATTTAAGTATTTTCACCACACACATATATATATATATATATATATATATATATATATATGCACACACTCAAGGACATATTTAGATGAACGCGAAAAAAGGGAGCATATTTACGTAAAAACAAAAATTTATTCCATCGTGTATTTTTTCCTTGATTTGGTAATTATTATTGAATGTAATCAATTAATTAAATTAACATTTTTTAACTTAAAAAAACATGAATTTAACGAAAAGAAAAACAAATTAGAGGCAGTAATCTCAGTACCTTAATTATAAGGAGTTTTGATTTATCACGAGTTAATAGTTTTAGTGTTACCTTCTCTTGCTGTAAAATCTGTCTGTACCCGGGCATTCTTTTTATTAAATTGACAATGAAAATTTGTAGCGTTAGCTTTTATTCTCCCATTTATCCAGTTTGCCGGATTTTTTTGCTTACTTTCTTTTCCCAACTTATACCAAACATGTTCTATCAGATTAAAATCTGGTGATAATATTTAAAGCAAGCTGGTCGCCCCAAATTTTTAATTTTGAAGTCGGTAAGATACTTTCAAACGATCGCTACAGTGTGAGGTCGAGCATTGTTGTGCATTAAAAGAAAATCATCTTCAATATATGAAACAATCTGACCTAAAATGTCCGTTACGTGTCTTGCTGCAGTCAGTGACACGTCACATTCTCCATGCATGCTTCTAAAGAAATACCGTCCCAAACCATTACTAACCCAATAAGGCAATAAGGCTCTCCTCCAACTATTTCCACGTAGCCTATCTTTTGCCGGGTCGACTTCGTACTTTACCTTCCATTTCTGACTTAAAATAGAATCTGGACTCATTAGTAAAGAGTACTTTTGCCCAACTGTCATCAACCAGTTTCCGTGGGAACAAGCAAAGTTGGACTCGATGACTTACAGTCAGTAAAGGTCTTCTGGCGGGCAAATGTGCCCATATTCCAACCGCTTTAAGTCTTTTTCTAATGGTTTTGGTGCTAACTGTCACTTGTCGAACTTCCTGAAGTTTTGTTCTTACCTGGGAAGAAGCCGGAGAGCGATTCCTTAAGACATTCTTTACAATGAATCTGTCAGCCTTTTCTGTTGTTACCCTTTTGCGACCTTGGTTTTAAGTTTTTATATATTCTCCAGTTCGCCGGTATCGTTTAACATTGCGAATAATTACAGATTTGGAAACTCGTAATGCTTGTGCCAATTCGCTGTAAGTGTAACCATTTTCAATTAAAGTTACAGCTTTCGGCACTTGAATAATTCCGAAATCTGGCATTATTACTTCAATTTATGAAATAACTTTTATCATGTTAATAATTTGTTATCATTTCATTGAGGGATCACCCTTATCGTAATGATAACAAATTAGTGAGAAAAACAACCAAAAATAAAGTACTTTTTGCAAAAAATTTTATACTACTCGATATTGTATACTGTACGCAATAAAAAAATTCACAGATAACAAAAAAAATCAAAATCGTAAGTAAAATTTAATTGAAATCCTTTTTTAAGTAATTACGTAGACTATTTTGGAGATGGCCAGTGTGAAATGGAAAAGAATTTGCTATTGTGAAGTAGATTTATTTTGTGTTCCTCTGAAAATGTCCATGAGTATGTATGTATATATATATATATATATATATATATATATATATATATATATATATATATATGTCACCTACTGTATCTTTAAAAGATGTAATAAATATAACTTTTAAAACGAAGTTATTTTTGCGTTTGATTTGATTCACTTCTATGAGGTTATTAAAAATTAAAAAAAAATTCAGTTACATGCAATAAGTTGGCCAAGTACTATTCGTAAACTAGTAGATTCTACTTAACTAAAATTATTTTCCTTTTAATATAGTTTTATGTCCTACTATTTTGAAAAATTTTAATTTATTCAAAAGAAGTGATATGGCTGGTAGGTGGTAACTTCAACAAAAAATTGCCATTTTAAAGCTTAATATATCATAACCGGATCTTCGTACTGAAAACGTATTCATAACAAATCCCCAAGACCAATTCAATAGTACCCTATAAAATGTGCTGTGCAAAAATAAATTTCTCCCTCTTTACATATACGGTACGCAAAAAATGTTTTTTTTAAATATTATCATATTTTAGTATTCGTATCTTTGTAGATGTCATAAATACCAGAATGTATAACCATACCAAATTTCACTTTATAGCACGAATAGTCTACTTATAAATGGGCTGCAATATACAGAGTGTACCTCTGCATATTACAGCCAATCAATACCAAGTTCTCAATCAATACCAATTCTGCATATTACTTCCAATCAATACCATTTCAATGCCAGAAAGATGTGGTGAAATTATAAGTGTTCTCAGTTTAGCTACGGAATCCTAAAAATAAGTAATTAAAAATATGATTCTTTAAAAAAATTAACTAAAAAATAAATAACAATGTGTTTTAGAATTATAACAGTACACTGCTCTCAATTTTCAACCAACACACATTATATTAATAGCAAGGAAAGTTTTGTCCAATTTCTACCAAAAAACTGTAATCAAATTAGGAGCTCTTTCTAATGGCAGATTATTCCTAATTACGAAGCATAATATGTTCTACTCTAAACCGACCATTTTTTTAAATAACATTTTTATAGTAACCATGGGCTATGCAAAATGACGTAAAATCTAGTATAAAGATAATGATCTAATCTGATGATATATAAAACCTGTGACAAGTATTTAACATATATAAATGTCAACATCATCGTTCTAATAATGGAAATAAAATTAAATACAAAAACTGCCGTACAGCAAGTGTTAAATAATACCCTTTTCGTTTCTTTTATCATTTGTATATCGTATACATTACAAAGCGTACGTACATAGCCACACTAATGATTTTATAATAGTGTAAAATTAGTAATTTCATTTGAAATTATATTTAATTATAATAAGTTATTTTATGAGGTAGATTCTGGTCAGCAGGGTAACTAAAAGTTGTTTACTGTAAATTGTGTTCGTTTTTCCCTTTATAAATCATGCGTGACTTTATAAAGCGTACATTTTAAAATACAGTTATCTCTGTAAATAAATTAGCGTTTATTAAAACGTTCTGCAAACATCTTTCGTTTGGTTAACCCCGCTCAGTATAGCGGAATAATGCCTTCGTATTTCACTTTGTGTTCCAACTTGTCGATGAAAAATGTCGTAAAAATTAATTATAAATTTAATAGTATTTTTTTTACAATTTTGTAAATTTCCTTGGCTTATGTTGAATGAAGAAAAGTAAGTTATTTTAATAATAGTCACACGTAGCTAATATTTCTATATCACAGTCGTGTAATGTACATATTTTTTGCCAATTGTACGTAATATGTTTTGTATAACATCTAAATATAAGCTCTCCGTCATATCAACTACAGGACGAATACTACCTGTGTTTAAACTAAACTGTATCTGTGCGAAGGCGGGCCAGGTCGCTACTATAAAATATGTTGAGCATCAAAATATTATAGAAAAATACAATATTTTCTACACTATTTTGTATATGATCCATAGCCGTTTATTCTCTTTGTTTTTATTACAAATATGGAAAAAAAGTATCACACATATCTGATTAAATATCTTGATGTACATAAAGTAAACATGTACCTTGTTGATAAGCATGAGTTTCTGATGAATATAGTAATGGTTACATGTTTTCTATATTCTTTAACAGGGTATTATATAAATTCATTTATATTGATACGTTACCTCGGTAATAAGAAAGCTATTTGGGTTAAAAATAAAAATGGTTATGTTGTGTTGAAATTTACACTTACTACGGTTAAAGGTACATCATATATTTATAATAATTCATATATTGATATTTTCTTTAAAAAAATTAAGAGTTTACTTCAAATATTAATCTTGTTTACAACAATTGATTTCAATTTTGTAGCTGCAATATGGATATCCATTTATATTTTTCACTTCTCTTAATAATAACGTATCGTTAATTAGTATGTCTCTATAGTAGTTGAAGAAAGACATAACAAATATGTTATATAATTTTTGACTAACAACTCTAATATTAGTTTATCCCTCGGTTTAAACACCTAAGGTCGTATTGAAAATACTATTCGTCACTATATACAGCTTCTTTGATAACCCGTTAGAGTGAATGGTGTACACAGTTGCTGCTACATACGTCAAAATATAGATGACATTTTTAAGCAAATAGATGAAATAATATTTCAACGCGAAAAATATCAATGACCTGCCAGGTAAAGGTTCCGGTTAAAGACGATAAAAATGTGGGTTTATTGATTTTCCAGGTATTCGAAGAAGAATTTTTATTTATCGTCGTATGGCTGGTAGGCGGTTTTAGATAAAATTGATCTAAATATATCACGTTGTCACATAAAAAGACTTTTATTGGTTCATGACATACAATTCAAAGTACATTGAAAGAACCGCTACCGTCCTAATACAGAGAGATTAGGACACAGTAATTTTTTTTTGATAAAATTCCTTTCCGGGCAACTTCTACTAATTATGTCTGATCTACCTACATCACGAGACTCGAGGATTGTTAAATACCATGTGAAGATTCATATTTGGTAATGTTACTCAAAGCCAGCTTTGGCATATTGTACATCATTACAGATAATTGGGATACTTGCTCAATTGACTGAATTAAATTCTAATATAGGTTCAAAGTTCTTTATTACTACCTATTGAAAAATAGTATGTAATGGAAAATTACAATTGTTTACTTTAAGATGAAAACGAATCAAAATATCAGAGTCCTCTTGGCATAGTCTTGAAACAAGAAAATAACTTTGATGTGGCGAAATGGCCGTAGTTTAAAAATCATAAAAAACCTTTTTGGGCACTCATAATGTGTTAGCCTGTTAAATTGGAGTTATATGGAGATCTCTGTTAAATTTATCTAAAATTAATAAAATATCGAGTACTAGGGTATGATTAATAAAGAAAGAAACTAAGTTTTCATGTCTTGGTGATAGTCATCTATGTGTCGATAGGCTAATTTACATTTTAGATAATACGTCATATTTATTTTATACATTTTACTATTGAGTGTACGGGAGTACTGATTATATTTTTAGAGCCTTATTTAGTATGTAATAGATAAATGGAATGAGTGTCAGGGTTACGACAGTTGTACAACAAAATTATGTGTAACATCACATTTGTACTCGTTTTCTGAAGATGTCTGGTTATGCGACAGTAAGTGATTGGTCATACACGTTGGAAATATATAAGACTTTTTTTAATGGTGAAGGAAATTGTCACGATAGTAAAAGTTTACAAAAGTGATACAATCATGACTTGGTGTATAAATTGCAACCTATCGCAACCAAGTTTTGAGATTATCAATGGAGCATATATCCGTGGAAAACAATAATTTATATGTGTGGTATATATTATGACTATATACAGGAGCCAAAAAGTAAGTCTCAAAATCATTTTAATTCGCATTAGCTTCAGTTTTCTTCTTTTTCACAGAATATTGTCTACGATGAAATCCATTCATGATTTTTTTTAATTAATTTCGATTTCAATGATATTAAGATGCAAAAATTAGTTACTGTCAAATGCAACTGATTGAGAATAAACTTGGCTGCTTTCGTTTGTTTCTTTACGAAGAAATTAGACCTTTACGCCTAGATTTATTGCACATTATATCAACCCTAACATTGCAATTGGACGAGGTATATGTTTGCAGATATTTACCATTTTACCAATTTTAATAGTTTTATAGAACTTGCAATAAAGTAAATCGACAAAGTGATAAGAACACACAGTGACAGATAATATATTTAATTAATTCAGCACTGAATCTAATTTATCATCACTTTTTAGGAATGCTCTACGAAGACTTGTCTGCTTTTATTTCACTACTTTTAGGTCTAAGTTTTTAAAGTGAAACCTTTAAGAAGTTTTATAATAATCTTTAATGAGGTTGTTGTTATTAACATATACTACTATGATGAAAATCGGAATACTGAATGTTAATAAAAAAGTGACGCAGCATTTTTCGATCTTTCTAGAAATGTGTATATATTAAATTATAAATACATTTCTAAAGAAATGTGAATCTGACTACTAAAGATTCAATGTACCAAGAATATGTAGAGTTTAATATCCTACAAAATATTAGCGATGGAATTTCTCTCAAACTTTATTACGATATTAGTTTGGATATTATTAAATGACTGACAAATATTTCTTTAAAATTTAAAACTGCATGAATGTGAAACAGTCAGACTAATCTAAATCGTATTTCAATTTCAGTTCTTCAAAAACCTTACTTACACATATTTTCCCAAAGTCACGACCGAAAAAGTATATTAGTATATTTAAATTTATAAGACAAAAAGGGCCAAAATGAAAAATAAACCTATTTTAAATCGTACTATGTATTGCGCCCAAGTTCTAAAATAGCTTTAGAAATATTAAGGCGATTTACCCCCGAATCGCAAACGAATTTTCTGATTACGGAAAATCAGAACTTACATTTTTTATGAGAAATAAATTGTACGATTTATTTTAAATTAATACTTTTACTTATTGATAAACTGGCTTAATTCAATTTTTGCTTTAATACATAGTAAATCTATTCCAATTGTTATCTATAAACATTCTTTTAGTTTTCTAGTGACAATATTACATATGCATGTATAATACATAGGTATATGTAATCACAGTTAAAAACAGGATAGAAAATTATGTTGGTCTACCTTATTGTCAAGGTAACTTTTTGTTGATCTATTTTTTGAATATTATTAGGTTTGAATATTCTGGTTATTTATTAGCTTTTTGTTATAATATTATTAATCGACATTAGAAATAGTTCGAGATGCTCAATTCGTTTATTTTATGTAGGTTCAGCGATATTTCTTTATCAAGTGGACTGATATCGATTATTTTTTTATCGCAAAGAGGGTACTTCAGGGGTGGTCTCATCATATGATGACGATCTGATGATGAAGTCCGGAAATAAACGATTGAACTCCAAAATGAATGGCAGTAAATCAATATTAATTCAATATATTTCCTACGGTTAGTTATTACTTTACAAAATAACTACACCATCGACTTTGGATTTGGAGAGTGGAACTTCTCAAATGGTAGTTGTTACTTTGAAAAATCTAATATTGGTCTTTGGATATAGAAAACGGAATTCCTCAACGGCTAAAAGCTAAACACTGCCAGCTACTATTATCGCATTGTTTTTCTGAGTTATTGATAACCAACTTTACACAAAGAGGAAATTATGTATATACTAACTTTTACCCCTGAGATTTAATAATTATGAGAAAGAAAATAATTGAATGTTACAGTATAATGTTTAATGTAAAAAATCTTAAATAAAATATTTAAAAGAAACAGATTTCAAAAAAAGCTGGTACTAAAATATAAAAAACAATTTACTCAAACTATGTACTTATTAGCAATAAATAGAAAAGTTAATTATTTTTTAAATCAGTGTCAGCACCATCGATCAACTTAAACAAATGCAAATTGTATATGGTAAATACGCTCTTTATGAATCTAATTCGTATTGTGAGTATATTCAAAGTTAGGGTTATAAATTTACATAATAAATGAAGTAAAATTAAAAAAAGCGCAGAACTTTTTATAACGTTTGTTTCTTTTTCTAAGAAAGAATTCCGCAAGTATAATTCTGATGATGACTGAATTAAGCAAAATACCTTTCTGGTAATGGCCGACATTTATCACGGTCATCGTAGTTAGTAAAATTCTAATAATAAAGATTAAAATTAAAACAATGAAATTAATAGTTTGAGAAATATAAAGGACTTTAAATAGTTTTAATTGACACGTAAAAGACGCCACAAAAATGCAAATATAGTTATAAAATGCGAAGGCCTTTGTGGCGGGAATGTTGCTTAAACTGATCGGAAAGAAACATCTGGCATTGTAATAAGAAAAATATTGATAAACGCCTGTCATTAAATGGTGATGTGTAAGTAAGAATACGCGTTATCTAAATTTTGTTTAAAAATATTTACATTTTCTGAACATAATAATATTAAACGGTTTCATTTCACTTAAAAAAAATTTCAGATAAACTGTAAACCACGGAGCCATCCTCCATCACCAGAAGTTTTTATCAATTGATTTTTGATGAAAATATTAATTTTAAAATAGTAAATTGTAGATACAAAATCTGTGAGTATAAGAGAAACAATTAAACTTTTTCAGTTGCCTTTAGTAAAGACAGTTTTAGAAGAATGAATTTAGTTAGTATTTTAAAGTGAGCAAGCTTACGATCAAATATTACTCCTTGAAGCTCTAGCAGGTATGAAAAAATAAAATTTGCGTATGACATGTAAGAAAGTAACTCAGTCGTAACACGCGAAATTATAAACGTACTTTTATTATGAATACGTTTTCATGCGTAGGTAATCCTTTAACAAAAAAGCGTTTTTTAAGAGGAACGAAATATTCGAAATTCGAATCATGATTCGGTTTAACGTGAATTTTATGACGTCGCACACAGGCTAATCGATTTAGTTTTTATTATGTTAATTAGAATGAATATGTTTTGTTATTGCCATTGAATATGTTTTTTGGCAAAGGAGTTCCGCGTCACAAACGTATTCCAAGAACTACGTTAAAAATTGTGGAAGTTTTGCAAATATTAATCACGAATAGTTTCTGAATAAATTCGCATTATATAACATATTTCTTATAACATTTGCTTATCATCGCCAGGAGTTTTATCGAAAATGAAATTTCATCGATCAGTTTCATAAACAAATTATAGGGCATTTTTCAATCCTTTCTTTCTTGATGCACATTGGATATTGATCAAACCCTCAGTTTATGTTAAGTGCTCAACAGGAAACGTGGTAGGGTACTTGGAATTTTGCTATAAATCCCACGGGAACTCTGTGCCTGATGAAATTGAAATGACCTATCACATAGTATAAAATGCCATTAAAATTCTTTTAGTAATATTTTACGCATGCTTGTACAACATAATAGGGAGATAAAATGTTTCTACGTGATGTTGGTTTTTGTTAATATCAAATAGCCTCCAAATATAGTTAAATTTAAAGTATAGAATATCCCCTTCCAGTATTTTTATTATATTTATGGATTACAGCCTTTAAAATATCAATATCAAATGATTGGACATACTTCGTCAAAGTGCGCTAACTTTGAAGACGAACAGGGTCGTAGGAATTGAAAGTTTACTGATAGTAGGATGTATTAGTGCATGAACGAGTTTTTGATCGATTACAAGAAAAAATTAATAGCACGCTGGTCCGAGTTTTACGTATATAAGGTATATATTAGTTTCATATATGATATACGAATATAATTTTTGATATTAGCACCTATTTAATTATCAAATAATCTTATTATCATGACATATATTTACAACGTCTATGCTAAACATGGTTCCGGGACACTTACGTATGTATATTGACAACTGCAGTGTGATATATCTATATATATGCTATCGGTGAAAATGAAGAATATGTAACAAATAAGGCCAATAAACATAGTTGTAGATTAAGTGAATGAATTCGTTTATTTTGAATCTTTATAGTTGACCAACGAAAAATTAAAAATTATGTGGAAAGGTGAACATTCAGATTCACGGATGATAAAATGAATAACTTTGGAGTAGACTCTATGAAAAAAAAATTTATGAAACACAAACTGCAAAAGGTTTTGTGTATCGTATAAAAATATTACCAATAATTTCAATTATAATTAACAGATATTCAGAGAGCCACTTTAAAAATATTGGAAAACACTTTTATCTTTATTTTGATGTCTAAATTAGCCTATTTAAACCAGTAAAATTCATCAATTTGTCGATAACGTGGTCACCGTTTGTTCATAGATGCTCAAAAACCTCTACACAAAGAACAAAATATTTTAATATTTCTTATTATTTTTATGGAGAATGAAACAACTAGTAATTTTGCTCATCATTCATGTGAGAAAGCTATTTTGCATGGGGATGCTTTACCCGCGGCAGTGAAATACATATGTTTAGATCTTTACATTCTGTGCCTGTTTCACTCTTGGAAGAGCATTGTAGAGTTTGAAGGAGTGATTATATTGTTGTTACTAATATACTTACCTAATTGAAAACACTTATGGATATTAAAAACTGCCGCCATATGGGGAATTATACACTATGCATTTATGATGGTTGTTATATAAAGAAACAGACATCGTTCTCAAATTAATTAAGTAGCAGAAGTGAACAACAACGTTAAAAATATTTATTGCAGATGTTGACAAAAATTTTTCAAGGTATAAAAGTGCAAAATTTCATTTAAGTTTCTTCAGTAGGTGTGGTGTACGTACCCTTTTATTACATGTATAGATTATTTAATCAATATTTATGAGATTATGATCAGCAAAGTTACGTGGGAAGTTCAAAACGCTAACATTTCTTTTCAGAATAGCAAACAGAACTTTTTTTAATGTTTCTATTAAATAATTCTTTTGTGTTATAGAAATAGTTAATTATAATAATTTATGTAACGTGAAAAGTTTATTTTAATAAATTTATATTTTCTCAAGTTAGCTGTTTGGGGGATATAAACAGTCAACTATCCAATCAGTCTCTCAAAACGGTTTTTCTCAAAAATCTTTGAAGAAGAAAACTGAAATGTGTCATAATAATAATACATTGGGTTCAATGACGGGTATATATCAGAGAAATTGACGTTTGACGTCGAAACTTGACATTTGAAAAGCATATATCTCTATAGCGCTCCAAAATGAATACATATTATTTTGGAGCGGGAAATAGGACTAAATTTTTTTTATTTCATTCATCGTGTAAGAAATTAAAAGAAATAATAAGATGTTTTCCAGAATATTACGTAAAGTGGTACGTAAAGTAGAATATTAGGTGATATTGTTTATATTATTCAAAAAATATGTCCCCGCCACTGTTTCTCAAACACTGAAGACGACATTATGAAAACATAACTATATAAGCAATTTACCTAAATTCATGGACAAAATAAATAATGATTTAAAATTGTATAGTTTTTGAGAAATTTACGGTATTTTTACGCCTGTGAAAAATATATTAATAGTTGTAATGCAGTACTTTATGCCCTTAAATATTTTGATGTAGATACTTTGAATGTACTTAAAGCTCGTAGTTCGAATTCCATTCGTACTTAATTAGTTTTTTTATAGACGAGGGACTAAATTATATTCTATCTCACGGAGAGTAAAGTTAAGTAGAATTTTTGAAGGTTGAAGTGAAGACAAACCGCAGTTTATGGATATCATTGCATTTAATTGAAGTTTGTAAAGATTAATAATTAAAAAAAATATCGTTAGTTATTTATTCGAGAAAAAAATGTGGGAGCGAAAAAGTATTCACTAGTAGTGTGCAAGGAATAAAATAAATAGTTTTTTATCAGAGGTAATCATACATATTAATGAGAGACTCAATGCAGATGAGTTATCGATTTAACAGTATGAAGTTCATTGCGCACGGATCTGGCCATATCTCCTCATCTTTATAGGCATTTTCAAAATTTTCAATGATATTATAATGTATTTTTCCCTAATTCCTTTAGATTTTGATTTTTTTTCCTACGTCCTTTAATACACGTAATCGTGTATTAAAGGAATTAGGAAAAAAATGCCAAGAAAAAAAAGTGCCTTTTAATTTGTAAAAGTAATTAATTTAAATTTTTAAATAATATTCTCTTAAATATGATACTCTTGCAAACAAGTATCGAAATTATTCAATTATATTAGTTTGTTTCCATTTCAATATATCGGGACAGATAAATATTTTTTGCCATAAAATAAGATATAGAACATGTCAGGTAATTTAATTGTATTGTATATTCATCTAATCAAGTGCTATCAGACGACATAATTTTTTAGTTTTTAAATAAGCTGTAATAATCGTTACTCGTGTTCATTCGTGCTTTTTTATTTATGACCTCAAAAGTCTTGAAATCCTAAACTTACATTATACTTCGTTGAGTTACAAAAGCTCATAAAGTGTATAATAAATCACTCTCATGTACGCAGGCCTATTAAACTTCCCAAGTGTACGCCATTCTTCAGCAGGTTAATAACCATATAAATATATTACAATTTTAGAAGTTTCTAAAATATTTTATTTAATGAAACTTGTCATTGACAATTTCCTAATTTATGTCGGTATCCGTAGAAACAGATTTATGTTTCGGCGGTAAGTACTAATATGACATTTATTTATTAATGTCTTGTTATTATTCCCACAACAAACTGCAAATCTATTTATTATTTCTAAAATTACTTTAGAACTCGAGCATAATGTTTGGTATGATGTGAAATGGTTTTTTTCTCTATAACCACTAACTAATTTCAGTTTTTCCCTTGTCACTTTATGCATTTGAATACAATATCATATTTGTTTTGGTCATTTTTTGGCAAAATGTAAATCATAATCAACGCTCTGTCCCAAGTTCTCTATTGGACATTCGGTCAATGCGCGCATCATTGGAGGTAATTCCCATAATCGTCACGATAGCAGGCGGGTCTGACGGGGCGGGATGAGCGATCGCAGGGAATAGCTTTTCAAATCAGTAATGCTGCTGCCCCACATTAGTTTGTGGAATTTAACTACGCAATTTTAAATATTACTCTATCACTGCTTGATGAACGACCAGGAATCAAACCGAGTCCCCGCGATGTGTGCCATGGTATCAAAATACATACACCTTGTGATCACCCCACCACGGTAGCCACGATAATCTACGGCGACGACAAAATCTAGATATTTAATAAGTTTTGCGAAACAAAATAAACAGAGACTGGTAATAAAAGTACCTGAATATAACGAGAGACATTATCTAAGTTTGAATTTAAAGGGAACCTAATTCATGGTAATCTCTCAAAGATAGAGAAAAAGCCGATAAATGTATGCGCCTTGGCAATAAGCGTAACTCTGCCAACGAATACGCTAACGAGATAAAAATAAGAATAAAGAAAGCGAACTAATTTTATAAAAATGAAACATGTTTTCACTAATGGAAATTGGAGTAAGGATTTCGACTAGCAAAGTGCGACGTCTTCACAACTCTCCTTACTAGACTATCAAAGATTCTTTCTAGAGTAGAAGCATGGACACGTGAGGCAGTGACGTTGGAAGCGTTTGAAATGTGGCTATACACGAGAATCCTAAAATATTAAATTCTCATCAACCTCATAATATTCAATTCTCATCTACGTCAAACGTATGTACAAACGATTACTTCACATGTCGACTTATATCCAGATTTCCGTACGATATGAGAATAATCTTCAGTATTCGAATAATTTTTATGCTTCCTAATATTTATGTTAGTCTGACTGTAAAAATATATTCAACAGTTGCATACTTTTATATAGAAATAGAGTTCGACGCACCATGAATTACTATTTTAATACATATTCGGGTGATACTCAGCTATGTATTTAAAGGTATAAACATTTAGTTGACTTGACAGGCGTTTCATAGTTGATACGTATTATTTCTCATGCAATATAACTTCTATAGTAAAAACAAAAAATAAAATTAGAGTAAAATACGTTCCTCGAGGATTTCACTCAAACTTACACAAACATAAAATTCAAATAATGAAGGGTATATTAGAATAATTTCACTATTAAATAATATTACCATGTTTATCGCAGGCGTAAGAGAATTGTTAATTTACCATAACTCGATATTTTATATCTAACCATCTTTTATTTTTTGTTTAAATACGGGTTACGATATATAATATAAATATTCAAGTCGAATTGCAGCCTCCAATGCAAAGAAATTTTTGATATAGACCAGATAACAAAATAGGTCTAAAAGTGAGTATTTTTCTAGTGCACCTTATCGTTATTTTTTAGTTAGAAAGAAAATATTTTTAGCCTACCCAAAGAATTATTTTATATATATTTAGTATCCGCACAATTACACATGGAAAATAAAATTCTGCCCCCTTTTACATAAATCGTTGTCCGCCAAAATCTGAATGCGAGTAATTTTAACCCCTTGAACATACAGGTCACTTGTAAGAAATATTGAACTATAAGAAATATTGAAAACGAATAAAAAAATGGTCCATTTCTGCCAGACACAAGAGTTTAGAATATATGTTAAAATATATATACCATATAAAGTATAAGCAATGGCTAAATGTAGACGTAAACAATTATTTATTCTGACAAAAGTTGTTCTTATTATTAAGTTCCAAACCAAACAAAGCCGTATGGCTTTGTTCATCAAATCATGAAAGAAATTCATCTAAATTTCTTTATTTCATGCTTATTAATCTGATACAATTCGTATTACCTGTTTCTTAAAGTAGACGTATTTATAAAGATGATAACTGTCATTAAAAATATAACTTAAATAACTCTTCTTAGAACTAAGTGAGTCTCTTTAACTATTTACATTTATACAAAGTATTTTGCAATCTTTTACATTACTTCATTTCCCTTATAAGCTACTTTAGTTATACAGTATGTTTGAAAGGAACTTAGGTGGCACAACTTGAAAACCATTTTATTTATAAAAATATAAACATATTACGTTATATAAAATTATTTTCCTTGTCCTCATCACTTCCCATTACGTGATACCGACTTTCTAAATTTTGAGTTTGATAAATCTTTATTAATAAAAGTTGTCCGTCCGTCTCTAATAATAAATACCTGGTACATCCGAGGCAAACATTTTACTATTTTTAAGTAATCTCGTCACAAAGACCTTTACATGACATAAATTCGTCAGTCGCACACCTTAGGGACCCAGAACTTTTCTCTTGGAGCGAGAAATTTATAAGTGATCAAATATTTACCAATCCAACACGTCAACGTCATTTTCTTGTTTCCACACTATCCAGAGGATTTGCAATTTTTAACCATTGTTATCTTGAGCTACCAAATTTTCATTTTCTTTATGTACTATATTTAGGCAGAAAGTAATAAAGACCTCTGAATCTCTTATATACAATACAATAATTTGGGCAGGGTTCAAATCATGTTTAATAATGTACCAAATGGCAAAACCCAGCTTTCATAAATAGTAACTATTATTTACCTTTAAAGGGTATTTAACGGTCTGCTGGATATAGTGATATTGATAGACCAGCTACGATTAGTGGAAGAAAGTGCCCAAAAGACATTCCATTTAAATATAACGTTTTTCCAACCTTTTTTTTTCCATTAATGAAAATATTATTTACCTTTGATTTTCGTATAGCTACTTGTGTACAAACCATCATTATGCGAGTTTTACTCTTATTTAATAAGTTATATGTAATGCAATCATAATACTAATAATACGTTGTTTATAATACTAAGTTCCATCTTAAATTTGTTACGTGGTTCATAAATACGCAGAGAAATATAAATTACACAATCTTCTTTTTGGCTTTACCGAACCAAAGTAAAACACAACACAAAGCTGGATAGAATGAACAAGAAAAGCGTGGCCACCTAAAATACACAATACGACTGTTTTTATATTCTCACTCAGAGCGAATGCTTTCAAACTTGCTTTTTATCCGATATACTTTTCTTTTGTCGTGGTAACTTAAAAATCTAAGCTTAAAAACACACGACCACTGCCGTATTCAACGAAAACTACGCGCCGAGACGATGAAATCAAGTTGAGTGTTTTAGTGATTACAGTGCACACATATTCAATATACCACCGAGCTATAGTATCTTTCTTAAATTCGCGTTTGTCAGCTAAGCACATAAGTAAAACATATATTCACTTGAGTTATACGTATCGATGTATTCGAACATAAAAATGTGATATTTTTGTAATATATATATTGGAATACGATAGAAAATGAGAAGATGTAAAACGAAACCGCAGCCGTTTTAACTGTAATATTAAGTCAGTGTAATCGTCCTTATATACATAACAGATAGGGACGCAAGTTTATTTCTCACGTTTACTCAAAAGAACTCTTGTAAAATCTAAACTATTCTTTCAAATATTTCAGCATGTATAATAATTTATATTTAAATTAAACGCATAAAAATAAAAAAATTATTAATTTCGATATAACTTAATATTTTGTACCTTAACTACTGTCATTATTTGAAGCACTTTGAAACTTTTATTTTCAAGACTTATTTTTCCATAGTGTGAGTTATCTTTAGTAGAGGGCACGTATTCATTGATTATCTACCTCAATTTTATAATAAATAATAATATAACTAAACTACTGTCGATACAAATAAATACAACAAGACTACTGTCTCGTAGTTGATATGTAAAGCTGATTATTTTGGTTGATGTGTACTTCAAGGTAATGCCAATTAATCGCAGTGTTGATTATACTACAAGTGTTGCGTTCATATTGTTAAATCAACCAGCATTTATTGAATATTATAAATTTATCCTTAGCAATAATTAAATAGGTGAATTATTTTATCAATAAATTCATAAACAATTTCCCGAACGGTATCTAAAAGTACACGCCCATACACGAACAAGAGCAAAGTAAGACAAGGTTATTTAAAAAACTTATATTTTTTATTCAAAATATTCCAATAGACAAAATTGTAAAAATGGGTTTTTTGTAAATATTTTACCATCAAAGTTTATAACAGATTTTTAGGATATTTTTATCGTTAAGCTCCAACAGAAAGGGAATACGAACGCATTGTTCGGCCATACTGAACGGAGTTAACCAATAGAGAGAAGTTTACAAAAAAAATTTATTAACAATCTTATATCAATTTATTTCAAAACGAGAAAACTGTATTTTAAACGCTTTATGAAGTCGAGTAATCTTTATAAAGGCAAACACGAACAAAATTTACTCTAAGCACGGCTTTTAATAATAATACTTTATAATTAATACTTTATATTTGGTTTTAAGGATATTTATTATCAGCGGATTACAGCACAGAGGGAATGGCTTAGTTAGCCTTAATGAAAGGTTTAATTAAACGAAATATGTTTGTAGAATATTTTTATTACAAAATGCTAATTTAATTATAAACGGAAAAATGTGCTTTCAAATTTACGCACCATTAAGTAATAAGCTAACATGGGCAAAATTTACTGTAAACACAGCTTATAGTTGTTACCCTTTTAAACTGCGATTTGAAACCCAGTCTAGTTATTAGAATCTACCTCGTAAAGTAATTTATTATAATTAAATATGCTCTCATGAAATATTGTTAATTTCACACCGTTATAAAATGGTTAGTTTATTTATGTACATACTCTTTGCGCTGTGACCGTTATTAAAATTAAATAAGACCCAAAAAGGGTATTGTGAAAACTTGCCGTGTAGCACGTTTCATACTTAATTTTCATTCTGTGCCCTCCGCGATTAATTTTAAATTTAATGTACACCCAATAAGTGATACATCCTTCTTTCTATTGCCATATTAAACAAATATTCCAGAAAATAATAGCCAGGAAAAAAGCTATTCAAACAAAATTTACAAAACTCGGAGAGGTGACTATCGAAAGGTTTCAATAAAATTGGACTTTTCGCGATATATTCATATAGAACTGACAGTGATGTTCTACTTCTATTTATATATAAGGCAGCATAATAATAATATATATCCCAGACAAAATATTTCTTCATAATATTTATACATTGAACATTGATTAATTATATTTTGATTGAAACGAAAGAAATAGTTTTTTTTTACTACATTTAAATAAGATTCTTTTGTTTTAGTATCATAGTAAAACAATCAATCAAAATCACTATCAATTATTTTTAGTTTATTATAACATAGAAAATAGTCGAAAAAAATTAGAAAGCCAGATATTTTTTTTAAGTTTAATCAGGACTAAGCCTCTGAATAGATTACAATTTAATTTGAACTTAAAATAATTTTTGTCACCTTGTTTGTTTTAATGGTTTACATAAACCACACAGTGAAAACTAAAAATTATTTTAAATGAGAAAATCCGGAAATTGCTTTTTGGTGCTTTGGATTTATAATCATCATCCTATTTTTCATTTCTTTGTGCGGGTCTATTTAATTGTCATCGTAATAAAAGAATGTGGAAATTCAGTATTTTTATTCCACGTTTTGAAATTTCGTCACATCCACAATACTCTCTTTAGGGCTATCAATACAAAACATTTAATATTGGTTAATCATGTACTACAGAAAGCGGAATATTTTTAGGTAGTTCTCGTAACATGATAATATGCATAGCAGATAAAAATATGAGACGCTTCAAAATACATAACTGCTCGTTGGAGTGTAAGGAGAATATATAAATAATAATAACAGTAAGCATTTTAATTCCATAATACCCTTTTACGACTTTCAAACTTGCAGGTTCATTATACAATAATGTTGGACTTCCCGTTTCCTTTTTTTAAGTTGCTATTATTCTGACATAATTCAAGAAAATATGTATTTATGTAATTAAAAAATTGAATTCGTAATTTACGAAATAAAGGAATAGATAAAGAAACTTCAGTCATTTCATAAATATTATCAAGACATATTTCCCAACTCTGTTCACTATACATGAACTCGAAACTAACTATATCTGTATAATGTGATTATTTGCTATTTGCATTGAAACTAAACATCTCTCCCTTAGGCATAAATGTATAGTATTCATGTCCTATGATTTTTCTAATTTCTTTTGACTTCAGAAATGCCTAATATATTCCATTTAATGTTATAAATAGAGTATTCAAATTCATTTTGTCTTACTGTTATCAGTAATGACCATAGATTTAGTGTTTCAATTCAGTTTCCTTCTAATGGAAGGTTTTATTCTAAGATTCTCGCGGTGACCACCCGTCCTACTAACTGTTTTATTACGATCATCTATAATTATATTTTTTATGTTTTCGTGTGGGTGTGGCTTTTTGTTCTTGAGTTTTTCAGAGAGTCCATCATAACTCTAAGTAATTCTGATAGAGCTCTTTGTAGTAGTCGGTTTGTAGTGTTCCGAACAGAAGGAGGGAAATTGTAGAGAGATTAAAATATGAAACTCCCTGAAAGCTCTCTTTTCTAATAATGATTTCATTATACTAAGTTCTCGTTATATAAATTTTGTTAAGGTTCCGTCTTCCATAAAATGTAATTAAATTTATAACCACCCATCTAAAAGTTACTATTACTCTTATTAATATACCATTAAAAAACGACTGATATAGCGCTTTGGGTTCCTATGTATATTCCGAATCCATTTTGATGATTGCGGCAAAGAACTTTTGTGTTTAATTGTTATTTAAATAGTCGTTAGCCTTCTAAATTCACGTTTTCTTATAATTTAGGATTATTACGATTAAGTTTTAACATTAAATTTGTTCTAAAAATATTTGCACAAATTTTTTTGTTGTGTTCTTAATATTCTTAATGTCCATTTGTTTAATTAGAATTATACTAAGCTTCCGAAAAATATGCATTGTTTGAATTTAAAAAAATAATAAAAGTAAGGGTTCCACTTTAACGGTGATATTTAAAAAAAAGATTACAGATTCCATTAATAATGAAGCCTGAGGTTTAATTTATTTGCCGTTATTCTGTTAAACGTATCCCGAGGAGAGTTTAATAACTTGGTTCATTTAAAAACTTCCGAATTATGTGAATTATGAATGACTTAATGTGAATACTTATTGTTTTCATTACTCATTGATCACATGCACTCATATAGCAGTATATTTGTTTTTACTTAATCATGTTATAAACGTAGAAATACTACTAGATGATATAAATACTTACTATATAAAATACACCCAAGTTTTGCCACAATTATGAAATTAAAAAAAAAATAGGATGTTTTTTTTCGAATTAGATAATTAAACTGAAAGTTAAGCATATGAGAGTATTAAAATTAAAGCTACTCGAAATTGTTTTAACAAAATTTGACTTGAAAATTTTAAAATATATTCATTAAAGGAACGGGTTCATATAATTTGAGCAACATTTTCGATTGTGATTTTCTAGCTAAATTAGAAATATTTATTATTTTAGTTTATAATGAAGAATTTCGAGACGTGGCGTGACGTGTTCAAAATTCATATTCCCAAAATTATAATCCCTCAAATATGGATATGTCTTATTATGCAATTAAATATTATATGTTTTGAAAGCATATTTTTTAGTAATAATTCAAATTATTAATACTGAATATATTGTCACTCTAATATCACGAAAAAACAGTCTATATTATATCGATTCGCAGCATTCTCGCAAAATACTTCCAGATCTGTTAGCTTCAGATAAGTTTCAGTCGTTGAAGTAAAGAGTATTAGTGACAACTTAAGTATAATTAAATAATGTGTTTACATGATATAAATTGTGTTCTGTATATAATTATACATGATACTAATTAGAGATATTTTAATTATCGCTTTATGTCTAATTATTTATCTATTCAGAGGTATTTTAGTAATACAAGAGAAAATACAGTTAAGGGTTTTCCTTTAACGTTTTATGCTAGAAAACACTTCATGTTCCGTGGTTTTCGTGAACAATACTCATATAAGTTGTTCAAAGATTCTACGATATAAAACGAAGCCTGTGCTCTACGTAGGTCGTGGAATCAATTAATGTACTACTATCCAAAAAACAACATAACTGATCGTAATGTTTTCATAGCTATACATGTCAACCGATTACCAAAACTAGCTATTCTCGTGAGAGCTAATTTTCCTATTAACAACACGGAATGACAGGTCAGCCACCATAAATGTTTATATCGAAAAATAAAATTAAAAATATTTTTGGCACACTCTTTTATTCGGAGAAGTATTATGATTATATCGTTCGAAGCTGTACACACAACGAAATCTTCGAAAACGTACGTATCAGAATAGTAAATCCAGGCTATGAATATTATTTTGATATTAATATTTTTGAAGAAGATTATCTTAATCAACGTTTTCATCAAAATTAAAATATTATTTCCTGATTTAATTAAGTATCGTATCTCATTTGTAATTCGGTATACAAACACAAATATTTACAATTATTAATTTGAGTTGTATACGGCCGGTTGGCGTAAATAAATAAATTCCGCATCTTTTTAAACAATCCGTGTACACCGTCGACTGAAAGACATTATTATGCAGAGCTTTTATTCTCTACTCGCCTATAACTCTACTATCTACTATTTATCTATAACTACTATATATTATCTACTCGCTAATACTACCTCATTGTTTAGAAGGGTATACTTTACTACGGCAGCTTCACTTAGGTATTTACTGCAAATCGGCACGTAAGATTCTAGAAGGTCTGGGTAGATGAGAATGTTACAAATACCAGAGAATAGCTAATAGCCTCATTTGTTTGAACTACGGAGTTCATGGCTTTGTACTCCATTTCACATTTTCCAGTGTAAAGAATAATGAATGAAGGTAGTCGTTTTTAATCGCCTATGCTACATTAAATAATTATTATTCTACGAATGATTTCTATGGTATAAAAATATTGACAAGAAAATTCAGTGACCCCATATTAATATTTACAATGAAAAACCCACAATAGCTCCTTAAATACTTTTTTGTTACATTTGGTAATAGTAACTTTTACATGAATTTTTTTCGATAAGTTTGTGGATAGCCGGCCGATAGATTGTCAAAAACATTATTTTCATTATATTGCGTACATAACATAAAGAAAACATACTAGATTCGAACTAATTTTGAATAATTTTAACTAAGATTCGTAATATTTTTGAATGACTAGTTGCTTTTTATTTTGGTCGTATCTAAATATTTTACATTACGCTATGCTACATATTTATACACTTTTATTATTTAAAGTATTTGAGAAAGTATCTCTCATAACGCTTTTTAATTTAGTGGAATTACTAACTTCGAAGCACATTTACGTTCTTCAACTGATATGTGCAAAACTTTTATACCAAATCTAAGAACTAGTAAAATCATTCAAGCGTCGTGATTTCTACAGATTAAATAAAAACAAATAAGTCTATCATACTCTTTTACGTCAAATAGTTTCTTGAGCGCGTTCAAATACAAAGAACGTTATATACATGAAATCTCATTTTTGATGTTTCCCTTTCAGTGGCTCATTTCGCGCTAATGGAAATGCTGAAAAGATCGCGACTTCGACTTTGCATTTTGCTTTTGCATTTACACACTGCCACCAAATACGTACGGGAGCGCAGAAAACCGCTTACAAGTTTTTTAAATAAAGATTCTCAATCTCAAGTCGAAGAAAAAAGGATGTGTTTATATTATTTTTTATATTTTACGTAGATTTTTTTTGTCTTAGAACTTTTATATTTCATAACCGTAAAGTCGTAGCTTTCCATTGTAACTTACAAGACATTTCATAAAATTGCATACTTTGGAAAATTCAGCATTAATTATTCCAATACAAAAACAAATTTGAACGTTTCACGAGTCAATAAGCATTCTTAAGGTAATTTTCTGGAAAAGCTCTCACTGGCAGAGAATATTAAAACAAATTATACAAATACTGCCAATACAATATAAGTGCCACAAAAATTTAGTAATGCTATTTGTGAGAAAAAATTACAGCGACAGGTTTATGGTTTAAATGAATGACCCACATCATAATGTTTACATCGTCAATATAATTGAGATAACAGGCATGAGTGAAATCTCCTTTTACATTTAAACCTTCGTTAGTCAAGGACAACCAGCAATGTTTAAAAACTTTTCAAAATTATTTCAAAAATTAATGTTTTTGCAGAATAGTTTTTTACTATTTTTAATATGTTTTAAGTATGTAAAACTCTTACCTAACGTAATAAAATTTGTGCAGAAAGCTTTGTAATGATTGTACTCTAAGAAAATATACTATATATTCATGTTAATAAATATAATAGGCAAAGCAATAATGTTGCAATAGATAAACTTTATACTAGTAAACATAAATATCCAATAATCCTGAACAAACTGAAAATTAATAAAATTGAGGGAGCAAAATTTAGAAGTTCCAGGAACCTTAAAAATTCCTCCTTAGATAGGAAGGCCGGAAATGCTGCCTTAATTTAAACAAACATATATCTGGCGTCTAAAAAAAAGGTTGTCGACAAAAAACTGTAATTGAAGGTTGTCGATGAAAAACTGTTCATCTCTTATTCGAAATTGTCTGTCTTTTCTCAATATAATAATATTAAACGTTTCCATCTTATTCAGAAACATTGACGATAAACTCTTAAGTGCGCGAACATTTTCCATTACTGAAAGTTTTGTTAATATTATATTTTTGATGAAAATATTAATAAGTAACTTCGAAATGGTAAACGATGAAGCACAAAATCTTTCGATATTCACCTCTTCCAGTTTTGTAAATTTTGTTTGAATAGCATTTTTGCTAGTTATTATTTTCTGGAATGTTTGTTTAATACGCAATGGAAATAACGATGTATAGCTCATTAGGTGTAGATTAAACTTAAAATTAATCGGGGAGGGCACAGAATAAAATTAAGCGTGAAACGTGCTACACAGCAAGTTTTCAGAATACCCGTTTTGGGTCTCATTTAATTTTAATAACGTAAAACGTATGTACATAAATAAACTAACCATTTTATAACGATGTGAAATTAACAATATTTCATGAAAGCATATTTAATTATGATAAATTACTTTACGAAGTAGATTCTAATAACTAGACTGGTTTTAAAATCTCAGTTTGAAAGGGTGATTAAAGGCTGTGTTTACAGTAAATTTTGCTCATGTTAGCTTATTACTTAATGGTGCGTAAATTTGAAAGCACATTTTTCCGTTTGTAATTAAATTAGCATTTTGAAATAAAAATATTCTACAAACATATTTCGTTTAATTAAACCTTTCATTAAGGCTAACTAATCCATTCACTTTGGATCAACAATCACCCTTTAATCCGTTGATAAAAAGTATCCTTAAAACCAAATATGAAATATTCTCGTTAGACATTAAATTTTTCTCTACTACTTTATTAACTCTCGACGGGCTATTATGAATAAAGGAATGAAATTTTTGTCAGAAATATTGTTAAAAAAATTTTGGACGGCGAACAGACGCTTGTGGATTCGCATTCGTTTATGGCTTTTAGTTCGTTTACCATATCGATAACCTATAACTACCTAGCGAACGGGATGAACCATAAAAATCAGCTTTAGATATCAACTTTAACAGAAATCCACGAGTGATTACTAAGATCGTTATCGCAGCCTATGGACAAAAGCGGTGGTTCGTACATAAACAGTTTTAAATTCTAGTTCGAATATTTAATTTACATCTTAAAAAATGTAAATTATATACCGTTTTTATATTTTCCCGCAAAATTTATTATTGTTATTTATTTAGCCGATAATTAATTAGAGCATTCTAAAAGTTATGACCATATAATTTACATGTAGATATAGATAGATGGACAAAGAAATCTCCTTCTAAGTGTTGCGTCTTTCCTTTAGAACTACGGGACTATCAATACGGGGTCCATTTCTAGAGCTAAATCCGGCAACTAAATTTGCACTTTAATATAAGTCGAAATTATGCATTATGAGTGAATGTATATTAAATATCTATACCAAATCATTTAAGGTACTAAACTGATATCATTATAGAGCAGGTGACACCATAGAAATTTATTATCCTTTATGCACTAAACTATCTTGTATTTAATTCATTTGTCACATTTTTATGGTTTTCCAAAAAAAATATAACAAAATATTACATTTTTCTCAAATACGTTGATATTTATAAGGTAAACGTAGTGTTTTGCTAACGCGTATGAATTCATCGAAGTCAATGTTGTTCGAAGTCGGCTATTATCTGTTGATCATAGCCACCGAAGCACTCGACCTGATTTGATCGTATCGGCACGTGGTATTGAATGAATACGGTAATGGTCATGCGTTTCCTATATGAATACAGTGCTATATGTTTAGTTTGATACATCACCTCGATAAGAGTAAAGTCTACCAGAGAAAAAGTCGGGGCAAAAATATTTTCTGTAATCGAATATATAAAATTGTTATTTAGTGTAATTTACGTGAAAGCTCGGTCCTCTGCAGTTATTCCATTGAGTTCAGCTTTGTATTTTACTCGATTCAGTGAAGCCAAATGAAGGATTTTAAGATTTATGTTTCTTTATGTGGATGTGAATTAAGCGACAAACATAAAATGGAATTTTGCGTAATAACTAAATTATTGTTGTTTTATTTAGTATGAAAAGTTAATACGAAAGTCACTTAGTTTCATTATATTTAACATATTGCAATGACCTATGTTTTGAGGAAAATAAAAAAAACATATTATACAACCGGATATAATAACAATGATATAATAACAAATTAACGACTTTAAGATTTTTTCCTTTGTGACACTTTGCTTCTTGCCAAATTTCATGATAGTAAGTAAAAAAATAAATTTTAAAAAATGCTCGTGCTGTGCATCGCCTGGATTTGATTTTCAGTTGTAAACGATTTAATTCAGTCTGAGAAAAATTCGACCCTTTTTCGCCGACGGCCACCTAAGGGACGGTAAAAACCCAGACCCTGCTAACCCAGCGAGTGGCACGAGTCCACAGACTAGTTAGACCCGCCTAAGGCCTAGAAAAATGCGGTATAAATGGCCGTATTTTTAGTTTTTTTTATTCTGTTGACTCAAAAGCTTGATTTAAAGTTCCAAGGGACCACAGACCTAAGTTAATATTAATTTCAATTTGATACCTCTACCTGTTCCTGAGAAAAAGCATCTTCACAGACAGATAGGCAAACAAACGTACAACAAATGAATTTATATTGGTACCTTTTTTCCTTTTAAGGTACGTAATGCTAAAAATTACAAAAAGTGTAACAAATATTTTCCACTTGAATTGTAAATTTATAGAACTATTTTTAAAAGCAACAACAAGGAATTTTGAAAAAAATAAAATAAACAAACATGTTGTATTATAAATATGAAAATGGCATAAAATATTCAATTAAAACTATTAGGATGGGCAATATTTAACATACTTTAATTTTTATGTCAGTTTAAATAATATAATTTGAAATTTAATTAATGAAATTTAATTTTGTTCGCAAGCTTCCTTAGGTATATCACTTAAAAAAAATAATAAAAAAACATTTTGGAGTTTACTGTTGAAGAACTGGTTTTCATATACAGCGCCCGGTATAAAGTTTTATGAGGAGTAAAATCACAGCCTTGAAAAAAGTGTAACGGTTTGTAAGTTTTGATGAAGGAGGCAATCTTCGAAAGTACTCATTGGATTTCAAAAGTTCTTTCACAAATATTTAGACATAGATTGTATATTATCACATTAAAAAATGTCATATATTATTCACAATTAAATGAAACTACGTGATGTAATATTATTTCTACTTTCTTTAAGTTCTTTACCCACGACCTAGGCTTCGTTGTATAACAACTTCTTCAGGTGGGCTATTAGCAAAGAATCTTTTTTTTAATTGTAACAACGCGGTTAAACAGTATTTGGAGGAGTTTGCTAATTTAATATGTTGATTGTTGAGGAAAGAGAAGAGAGAAAATATCAAACTGTGAGGGCACATGTGTATAAAGCATTGCAAATTGAACGATATTTTCATTGAATTAATGTGATAATAAAAATTCATTAATAAAAATACAGTCATCTTGTGGAGGACTATAAAAGTATAATGATGGTTGCTTTTAAAGAAATTGAGGTCGCTGTCAATTTATTAAGTAGTATTAGATTAAGTAATAATCTCGATGGTTTTTATAGCAAATGTTGACGAAACATCTCATGTATACGGTAAGGTACATTAAAATTTGTCTGGTCATTTTTGGGTGACACGCGTAGATACAGGGCCCCTTAAGCATTTAGATTATTTAACAGATATTTGTACTTTTATTAGAAGTGGTAATGTCACGTTGAAAGTTCAATCATTTTTTTTTCATGGAAACCAAAAATTTCGTTTTAATATGCCTATCAAATATTTTTCATTTTACAGAAATGATTGGTTATATTAATTTTTGAGGCAAATAATGGGGTCCCCGCTATTGTTATATATAATAAACACTCAAATAGCCCGAGGGCGTGTTCATATGAATATGATTAACATTTTATAGTCGTACTTGTATATCGTAAATACTTGTAAATACTTTCGTAATTGTATATTGTAATAAGAGTTAATTATGACATTTTCTTACGCATAAATTATGAAAATATTAATTGATATTTCCCTTCACTTTATATATATTCGAAATAATAAGTAAACAAGATTGTAAATAATTGGCTATTTATGAACGAATTAAAAAAGGGGGAATTTTTGTTTATTAATTTATATAATGTATATATAATATTATATAATGTAATATATATTATATAATGTAATATATATTATATAATGTAATATATATTATATAATGTACTATGTATTGTTTTCTGCCCATGATCACAAAATAAATAAATAGAATAAGACAACCGATTTACTCCGTTTCAAATTCTAATAGGCGACATTCGCAATGTAAATATTTTAAATTCGATTTTAAATTCTTATGTATTTGCAAGTGGGATAACTTTAATTAGATTCTATTAAGATATAAACTATTTTATTTGAATCAATGTATTTTTCCTAATAACTAAAGAATATTTCATTGCAGTTCCCTTAAGATATCATCTAGATGTGTAATGAGAATTTCAACAAATTTATTACCTTTACAAATTGCCAGCGTGATAATGTGGTCACACAACGAAACCTAGATCGTGATAAAGAATTTAAATCAAGTAGAAATAATACTACATCATATAGTTTCATCTAGTTGTGAAAAATTAAATTATAGGTTTAGATTAGGATTCTCATATTTCTCAAAAATATCAACGCGACTAGAAATACGCGAATAGAAATGGAAAATTATTTAAAAAATTCTTTAGTTACATAGTTTCTGGAAAAGGTAATTTCTGCAATTAGTTATTTTCCTATTTTACTCCAGTGGAGAAATAGATTCTTTTACATTTTAAAGATCTGGAACTATACCTAAGTTTTGTACAAATATGGGAGTCTATACAACCATCGCCTAAGGGGAAAGTGGAAAAATTAATGGATTTCGTCGCAATTTTCCATAATTTACCAACTGTAAAAAAGTTCAGTATTCTAAAACTGTGGTGAAATATCTTATGACGCGTCAGTAGTGACAAGTGACTTGGTGACAAGTAACTTTTCATGTAGGTAATTTAAGGACTAGGCCACTTCAAGATTTTGAAAACGGGGATCCTATTAAATAACTTTAGACGTTACAGCGCATACTAATAAAATTCACTCCCCCAGTACGGAACTATTGGGTTGACTGAAAATTCTAAAATGCTTCTCGGAGAAACCAACATTTTTATGGTAACGGTAGACGTTTAGATTTTTTAATAAAATACAATAACATCATAATTTTGGATATTTTGAAGCCCGTAGTCCTCGTAATAAAACAAAAGATTTTTGAGTGTCAGCGAACAAATAAGTTAGTAGTAGTAACGAAAAAAAGTAAAAGTTACAACACTTCTGTTAAAATTGATTACTTAAAAGTGATATTAACGATATACATTTCTGACGACGGTGTGTATACTAACACCAACAACTATTGCACCTGAACACATTTATTGCTGTTTTATATAGATGTATGAGAGGCGAAGAGACGTTAACTTAGCCGTGCAAGTTGGCTTTTTGGCAGATAATAATTTTCCCCTTGCTTTCTTGCTATATCAGTGAGGTTGCCCTGTGAAACTTTTACACGCCCCGTTTTTAAATTTTTTCCCAGCAGTAGTAGTATTTTGAGCCTACAAAAAGAGCTTTGATCTTTTACATGTTTCATCAAAATATCTGCCTTATTTAATATATTTAGTATTTGGTACAACAATCAGCGTTTTAAATGAAAAAAATTACTTGGGAAAATAAATATTTTCCTTATTTTGTACTACGTTCTACTTCTAAATTAAACTTTTTAGTCATGCAAAAAAAACACAAATTTTAATATAACTTTTATATTTTTAGCGTTAACGTTAAGGTATATGTGCTCTGTTAATGTAATGTGTTGTTAAGTTAACGTATATGTGCTCTGATAATGATTAGAAAAAGACTTGTGGAAGCGAGAAGGAAATACTCAATGTTTTCTCAAAACCAACAATATGATAATTAGCCTTTTATCAGCATAGGATATTTATAGGTATAAATAACGATTCAATGCATATCCATTTGAGAAATTTGCAAAGTCGAAACAAATTATTTTTTTGTGAAAAATCTCGTAAAAATCAATTATAAATTTGATAGTTAGATATTTACCAAAAAGTTTTTTTTCACAATTTTGTAAATGTCCTTGGTTTATGTTGAACGAAGGAAAATTAGTCTTTTTTAATAATAGTGTTACACGTTGCTCATGTTTATACATAGTCGTGCAATGTGCGGGGCTAACTGCCTTGAAATCGGCCATTCATTTATTGTTAAATTGTAATGATCGCTAACGATTAGTTCGTGATGTTAAACATACGCCTGTGGATCAGATATGGCATATACTACTCATAGTACACTTAACATCACGAGAACTCGTCACACTCATAACCACAATGCGCCATAACAATCGGCTTTGGACAACGACTAGAAGATAGTAGTCCAATTGCGTCTAATGGTATGGAGAGTAATATAGTTGTGTCACTACCTAGTGGTAAAAATGGTGGTACATATTTTAACCGTTGCCAATATAAGCCCAAATATATGCGAATCCTCCAAACTAGCATTACCCTAGGCTTTACAATCTCATAACTTAAAAAGTGTTTAAACTTAATGTTACAGCAAAAATACAGCTTTAAAAATTGAACCGTTTGGGTGATTTATTTACGTATCCTACGTAAACTATCAAAGACACATTAAAATAAGATATTGTAAGATTGTTCGCCTTAAACATTTGTATAGACAAGTTCAGGGCAATTTACCTTATCTATTAAAGTTAACTCGCATTATTGAGAAATAGACACAGAAAAACAAGCAACAAAACATTTCTATTAACATTAGATGGAAAATATTACACAAATATCAATTTCAACGTATTTTTCTTTTCATGCCTTTAATTTAGATGAAAATTCTCTTTTTCATGGAATTATTTGAAGGAATAATTCAGATTTTACAAGGCTGTTTTTGAGTGAGTGTATTAAACTTTCGTCACTGTCTAATATGTACAGAAATACCATTTATCCAACTTAACGTTACAATTGAAATATTATATTACCGGAATATTGTTTATCAGTGAATATCAAGAAAGCATAGTAGCAAACATTAAACGGTGCTAGTTAGGCTTTTGGTTTTGTTCAATATTTTCTGCCAATTATACGTAGTATGTTACGTGTAACATATAAATATAAGTTCTCCATTACAGTAGCTACGGGACGAATACTTAGCACGTTTTTCTAAAGAAATATTTCAACTACCTGTGTTTAAACTAAAGTGTATCTGTGCGAAGGCGGGCCAGGTCGCTACTATAAAATATGTTGAGCATCAAAATATTATAGAAAAATACAATATTTTCTACACTATTTTGTATATGATCCATAGCCGTTTATTCTCTTTGTTTTTATTACAAATATGCAAAAAAAGTATCACACATATCTGATTAAATATCTTGATGTACATAAAGTAAACATGTACCTTGTTGATAAGCATGAGTTTCCGATGAATATAGTAATGGTTACGTGTTTTCTATATTCTTTAACAGGGTATTATATAAATTCATTTATATTAATACCTTACCTCGGTAATAAAAAAGCTATTCGGGTTAAAAATCATTCACTCTGATTGGGAAAATGAAAATGGTTATGTTGTGTTGAAATTTACACTTACCACGGTTAAAGGTACATCATATATTTATAATAATTCATATATTGATATTTTCTTTAAAAAAATTAGGAGTTTACTTCAAATATTAATCTTGTTTACAACAATTTATTTCAATTTCGTAGCTGCAATATGCACATGCACTTATATTTTTCACTTCTCTTAATAATAACGTATCGTTAATTAGTATGTCTCTATAGTAGTTGAAGAAAGACATAACAAATATGTTATATAATTTTTGACTAGCGACACTAATATTAGTTTATCCCTCGGTTTAACTACCTAAGGTCGTATTGGAAATAATATTTGTCACTATATACAGCTTCTTTGATAACTCGTTAGAGTGAATGGTGTACACAGTTGCTGCTACATACGCCAAAATATAGACGACATTTGTAAGCAAATAGATGAAATAATATTTCAACGCGAAAAATATCAATGACCTGCCAGGTAAAGGTTCCGGGTAAAGACGATAAAAAATGTGGGTTTATTGATTTTCTAGGTATTCGAAAAAGAATTTTTATTTATCGTCTTATGGCTGTAGGCGGTTATAGATAAAAGGGATCTAAATATATCACGTTGTCACATAAAAAGACTTTTATTGGTTCATGACATACAATTCAAAGCACATTGAAAGAACCGCTACCGTCCTAATACAGAGATTAGGACACAGTAATTTTTTTTGGATAAAATTCCTTTCCGGGCAACTTCTACTAATTATGTCTGATCTACCTACATCACGAGACTCGAGGATTGTTAAATACCATGTGAAGATTCATATTTGGTAATGTTACTCAAAGCCAGCATTGGCATATTGTACATCATTATAGATAATTTTGATACTTGCTCAATTGACTGAAATAAATTCTAATATAGGTTCAAAGTTCGTTATTACTACCTATTGAAAAATAGTATATAATGAAAAATTACAATTGTTTACTTTAAGATGAAAACGTATCAAAATATCAGAGTCCTCTTGGCATAGTCTTGAAACAAGAAAATAACTTTGATATGGCGAAATGGCCGAAGTTTAAAAATCATAAAAAAAGCTTTTTGGACACTCATAATGTGTTAGCCTGTTAAATTGGAGTTATATGGAGATCTCTGTTAAATTTATCTAAAATTAATAAAATATCGAGTACTAGGGTATGATTAATAAAGAAAGAAACTAAGTTTTCATATATTGGTGATAGTCATCTATGTGTCGATAGGCTAATTTACATTTTACATAATACGTCATATTTATTTTATACATTTTACCATTCAGTATACGGGTGTACTGATTATATTTTTAGAGCCTTATTTAGTATGTAATAGATAAATGGGATGAGTGTCAGGGTTACGATAGTTGTACAACAAAATTATGTGTAACATCACATTTGTACTCGTTTTCTGCTGATGTCTGGTTATGCGACAGTAAGTGATTGGTCATACACGTTGGAAGTATATAAGACTTTTTTTAATGGTGAAGGAAATTGTTATGATAATAAAAGTTTATAAAAGTGATACAATCATGACTTGGTGTATAAATTGCAACTTATCGCAACCAAGTTTTGAGATTATCAATGGACCATATGTCCGTGGAAAACAATAATTTATGTGTGGTATATATTATGACTATTTATAGGAGCCAAAAAGTAAGTCTCAAAATCATTTTAATTCGCATTAGCTTCAGTATTTCTTCTTTTTCACAGAATATTGTCTACGATGAAATCCATTCATGGTTTTTTTTAATTAATTTCGATTTCAATGATATTGAGATGCAAAAATTAGTTACTGTCAAATGCAACTGATTGAGAATAAACTTGGCTGCTTTCCTTTGATTCTTTACGAAGAAATTAGACCTTTACGTCTAGATTTATTGCACATTATATCAACCCTAACATTGCACTTGGACGTGGTATATGTTTGTAGATATTTACCGTTTTACCAATTTTAATAGTTTTATAGAACTTGCCATAAAGTAAAGCGACAAAAGTGATAAGAACACACAGTGACAGATAATATATTTAATTAATTCAGCACTGTATCTCATTTATCATCACTTTTAAGGAATGCTCTACGAAGACTCGTCTGCTTTTATTTCACTACTTTTAGGTCTAAGTTTTTAAAGTAAAACCTTTAAGAAGTTTTATAATAATCCTTAATGAGGTTGTTGTTATTAACATATACTACTATGATGAAAATCGGAATACTGAATGTTAATAAAAAAGTGACGCAGCATTTTTCGATCTTTCTAGAAATGTGTATATATTAAATTATATATACATTTCTAAAGAAATGTGAATCTGACTACTAAAGATTCAATGTACCAAGAATATGTAGAGTTTAATATCCTACAAAATATTAGCGACGGAATTTCTCTCAAACTTTATTACGATATTAGTTTGGATATTATTAAATGACTGACAAATATTTCTTTAAAATTTAAAACTGCATGAATGTAAAACAGTCAGACTAATCTAAATCGTATTTCAATTTAAGTTCTCCAAAAACCTTACTTACACATATTTTCCCAAAAGTCACGACCGAAAAAGTATATTAGTATATTTAAATTTATAAGGCAAAAAGGGCCAAAGGGAAAAATAAACCTATTTTAAATCGTACTACGTATTGCGCCCAAGTTTTAAAATAGCTTTAGAAATATTAAAGCGATTTACAACCGAATCGCAAACGAATTTTCTGATTACGGAAAATCAGAACTCACATTTTTTATGAGAAATAAATTGTACGATTTATTTTAAATTAATACTTTTACTTATTGATAAACTGGCTTAATACAATTTTTGCTTTAATACATAGTAAATCTATTCCAATTGTTATCTATAAACATTCTTTTAGTTTTCTAGTGCAAATATTACATATGCATGTATAATACATAGGTATATGTAATCACAGTTAAAAACAGGATAGAAAATTATGTTGGTCTACCTTATTGTCAAGGTAACATTTTGTTGATCTATTTTTTGAATATTATTAGGTTTGAATATTATGGTTATTTATTAGCTTTTTGTTATAATGTTTTTAATCGACATCAGAAATAGTTCGAGATGCTCAATTCGTTTCTTTTATGTAGGTTCAGCGATATTTCTTTATCAAGTGGACTGATATCGATGATTTTTTTATCACAAAGAGGGTACTTCAGGGGTGGTCTCATCATATGATGACGATCTGATGATGAAGTCCGGAAATGAACGATTGGACTCCAAAATGAATGGCAGTAAATCAATAGTAATTCAATATATTTCCTACGGTTAGTTATTACTTTACAAAATAACTACACCATCGACTTTGGATTAGGAGAGTGGAACTTCTCAAATGGTAGTTGTTACTTTGAAAATCTGATATTGGTCTTTGGATATAGAGAACGGAATTCCTCAAAGGCTAAAAGCTAAACACTGCCAGCTACTATTATCGCATTGTTTTTCTGAGTTGTTGATAACCAACTTTACACAACGAGGAAATTATGTATATACTAATTTTCACCCCTGACATTTAATAATTATACGATATCCTAAGAAAGAAAATAATTGAATGTTACAGTATATGTGTTTTACAGTATAATGCTTAATGTAAAAAATCTTATATAAAATATTTGAAAGAAACAGATTTCAAAAAAAGCTGGTACTAAAATATAAAAAACAATTTACTCAAACTATGTACTTATTAGCAATAAAAAGAAAAGTTAATTATTTTTTAAATCAGTGTCAGCACCATCGATCAACTTAAACAAATGCAAATTGTATATGGTAAATACGCTCTTTATGAATCTAATTCGTATTGTGAGTATATTCAAAGTTAGGGTTATAAATTTACATAATAAATGAAGTAAAATTAAAAAAAGCGCAGAACGTTTTATAACGTTTGTCTCTTTCTCTAAGAAAGAATTCCGCAAGTATAATTCTGATCATGACTGAATTAAGCAAAATACCTTTCTGGTAATGGTCGACATTTATCACGGTCATCGTAGTTAGTAAACTTCTAATAATAAAAATTAAAATTAAATCAGCGTAATTAATAGTTTGAGAAATATAAAGGACTTTAAATAGTTTTAATTTACACGTAAAAGACGCCACAAAAATGCAAATATAGTCATAAAATGCGAAGGCCTTTGTGGCGGGAATGTTGATTAAACTGATTGGAAAGAAACATCTGGCATTGTAATAAGAAAAATATCGATAAACGCCTGTCATTAAATGGTGATGTGTAGGTAAGAATACGCGTTTATCTACATTTTGTTTAAAAATGTTTACATTTTCTGAACATAATAATATTAAACGGTGTCATTTCACTTAAAAAAAATTTAAGATAAACGGTAAACCACGGAGCCATCCTCCATCACCAGAAGTTTTTATCAATTGATTTTTGATGAAAATATTAATTTTAAAATAGTAAATTGTAGATACAAAATCTGTGAGTGTAAGAGAAACAATTAAACTTTTTCAGTTGCCTTTAGTAAAGACAGTTTTAGAAGAATGAATTTAGTTAGTATTTTAAAGTGAGCAAGCTTACCTTCAAATATTACTCCTTGAAGCTCTAATATAAAATATGCGTATGATATGATAAATTATAAACGTACTTTTATTATGAATACGTTTTCATGCGTAGGTAATCTTTTAACAAAAGACCGTTTTTTAAGAGGAACGAAATATTCGAAACTCGAATCATGATTCGGTTTAACGTTAATTTTATGACGTCGCACACAGGCTAATCGATTTAGTTTTTATTATGTTAATTAGAATGAATATGTTTTGATATTGCCATTGAATATGTTTTTTGGCAAAGGACACAAACGTATTCCGCGTCACAAACGTATTCCAAGAACTACGTTAAAAATTGTGGAAGTTTTGCAAATATTAATCACGAATAGTTTCTGAATAAATTCGCATTATATAACATATTTCTTATCATCGCCAGGAGTTTTATCGAAAATGAAATTTCATCGATCAGTTTCATAAACAAATTATAGGGCATTTTTCAATCCTTTCTTTCTTGATGCACATTGGATATTGCTCAAACCCTCAGTTTATGTTAAGTGCTCAACAGGAAACGTAGTAGGGTACTTAGAATTTTGCTATAATCCTGACTTATCACGTAGTATAAAATGTCATTAAAATCCTTTTAGTAATATTTTACGCATCCTTGTACAACATAATAGCGAGATAAAATTTTTCTACGTGATGTTGGTTTCTGTTAATATCAAATAGCCTCCAAATATAGTTACATTTAAAGTATAGAATATCCCCTTCGAGTATTTTTATTATATTTATGGATTACAGCCTTTAAAATATCAATATCAAATGATTGGACATACTTCGTCAAAGTGCGCTCACTTTGAAGACGAACAAGGTCGTAGGAATTGGAAGTTTACTGATCGTAAGATGTATTAGTGCATGAACGAATTTTTGATCGATTACAAGAAAAAATTAATAGCACGCTGGTCCGGGTTTTACGTATATAAGGAAAACATTAGTTTCATATATGATATAAGAATATAATTTCTGATATTAGCACCTATTTAATTATCAAATAATCTTACTATCATGACATATATTTACAACGTCTATGCTAAACATGGTTCCGGGACACTTACGTATGAATATTGACAACTGCAGTGACCATTGCTGAAAATGAAGAATATGTAACAAATAAGGCCAATAAACATAGTTGTAGATTAAGTGAATGAATTCGTTTATTTTGAATCTTTATTGTTGACCAACAAAAAATTAAAAATTAGGTGGAAAGGTGAACATTCAGATTCACGGATGATAAAATGAATAACTTTTGAGTAGACTCTATGAAAAAAAAAATTATGAAACACAAACTGCAAAAGGTTTTGTGTATCGTATAAATATATTACCAATAATTTCAATTATAATTAACAGGGACTCGCTAATGAAATTCCCTCGATGGGGGTTCGGAAATAAAAAAATTTCTTCTCCAAATATTCAGAGAGCCACTTTAAAAATATTGGAAATCATTTTTATCTTTATTTTGATGTCTAAATTAGCCTATTTAAACCTGTAAAATTCATCAATTTGTCGATAACGTGGGCACCGTTTGTTCATAAATGCTCAAAAACCTCTACACAAAGAAAAAAATATTTTAAGATTTTTTATTATTTTTATGGAGAATGAAACAACTAGTAATTTTTCTCATCGTTCATGTGAGAAAGCTATTTTGCACGGGGATGCTTTACCCGCGACAGTGAAATACATATGTTTAGATCTTTACATTCTGTGCCTTTTTCACTCTTAGGAGAGCATTGTAGAGTTTGATAGAGTGATTATATTGTTGTTACTAATATACTTACCTAATTGAAAACCCTTATGGATATTAAAAACTGCCGCCATATGGGGAATTATACACTATGCAATTATGATGGTTGTTATATAAAGAAACAGACATCGTTCTCAAATTAATTAACAACAACGTGAACAACAACGTTAAAAATATTTATTGCAGATGTTGACAAAAAGTTTTCAAGGTATAAAAGTGCAAAATTTAATTTAAGTTTCTTCAGTAGGTGTGGTGTACTTACCCTTTTATTAGATGTATAGATTATTTAACCAATATTTATGAGATTATTATCAGCAAAGTTACGTGGGACGTTCAAAACGCTAACATTTCTTTCAGAATAGCAAACAGAACTTAAAAATTATTTTAATGTTTCTATTAAATAATTCTTTTGTGTTATAGAAATAGTTAATTATAATAATTTATGTAACGTGAAAAGTTTATTTTAATAAATTTATATTTTCTCAAGTTAGATGTTTGGGGGATATAAACAGTCAACTATCCAATCAGTCTCTCAAAGTGGTTTTTCTCAAAAATCTTTTGAGAAAGAAAACTGAAATGTGTCATAATAATAAATCATTTGGTTCAATGACGGGCATCTATCAGAGAAATTAACGTTTGACGTCGAAACTTGACATTTGAAAAGCATGTATCTCTATAGCGCTCCAAAATGAATACATATTATTTTTGAGCGGGAAATAAGGGTAAATTTTTTTTATTTCATTCATCGTGTAGGAAATTAAAAGAAATAATAAGATGTTTTCCAGAATATTACGTAAAGTGGTACGTAAAGTAGGATATTACGTGATATTGTTTATATTATTCAAAAAATATGTCCCCGCCACTGTTTCTCAAACACTGAAGACGACATTATGAAAACATAACGGTATAAGAAATTTACCTAAATTCATGGAAACAATTAATAATGATTTAAAATTTTATAGTTTTTGAGAAATTTACGGTATTTTTACGCTTGTGAAAAATATATTAATAGTTGTAATGCAGTACTTTATGCCCTTAAATATTTTGATGTAGATACTTTTAATGTACTTAAAGCTCGTAGTTCGAATTACACTCGTACTTAATTAGTTTTTTTATAGACGAGGGACTAAATTATATTCTATCTCACGGAGAGTGAAGTTATGTAGAATTGTTGAAGTGAAGACAAACCGCAGTTTATCGATATCATTGCATTTAATTGTAGTTTATAAAGATTAATACTCATTTTATCAGAGGTAATCATACATATTAATGAGAGACTCAATGCAGATGAGTTATCGATTTAACAGTATGAAGTTCATTGCGCACGGATCTGGCCATATCTCCTCATCTTTATAGGCATTTTCAAAATTTTCAATGACATTATAATGTATTTTTCCCTAATTCCTTTAGTGATTTTTTTTCCTACGTCCTTTAATACACGTAATCGTGTATTAAAGGAATTAGGAAAAAAATGCCAAGCCAAAAAAGTGCCTTTTAATTTGTAAAAGTAATTAATTTACTTTTTTAAATAATATTCTCTTAAATATGATACTCTTGCAAATAAGTATCGAAATTATTCAATTAGATTAGTTTATTTCCATTCCAATATATCGGGACAGATAAATATTTTTTGCCATAAAATGAGATATAGAACATGTCAGGTAATTTAATTGTATTGTATATTCATGTAATCAAGTGCTATCAGACGACATATTTTTTTAGTTTTTAAATAAGCTGTAATAATCGTCACTCGTGTTTATTAGTGCTTTTTATTTATGACCTCAAAATTCTTGAAATCATAAACCTACATTATACTTCGTTGAGTTACAAAAGCTCATAAAGTGTATAATAAATCACTCTCATGTACGCAGGACTATTAAACTTCCCAAGTGTACGCCATCCTTCAGCAGGTTAATAAACATATAAATATATTACAATTTTAAAAGTTTCTAAAATATTTTATTTAATGAAACTTGTCATTGACAATTTCCTAATTTATGTCGGTATCCGTAGAAACAGATTTATGTTTCGGCGCTAAGTACTAATATGACATTTACTTATTAATGTCTTGTTATTATTCCCACAACAAACTGCAAATCTATTTATTATTTCTAAAATTACTTAAGAACTCGAGCATAATGTTTGGTATGATGTGAAATGGTTTTGTTACTCTATAACCACTAACTAATTTCAGTTTTTCCCTTGTCACTTTATGCATTCGAATACAATATCATATTTGTTTTGGTAATTTTTTGCCAAAATGTAAATCATAATCAATGCTCTGTCCCAAGTTCTCTGTTAGACATTCGGCCAATGCGCTCATCATTTGAGGTAATTCCCATAATCGTCACGATAGCAGGCGAATGAGCGATCGCAGGGAATAGCTTTTCAAATCAGTAATGCAGCTGTCCCACATTGGTTTGTGGAATTTAACTACGCAATTTTAAATATTACTCTATCACCGCTTGATGAACGACTAGGAATCAAACCGATGATGTGTGCCATGGTATCAAAATACATACACCTTGTGATCACCCCACCACGGCAGCCACGAAAACCCACGGCGACTACAAAATCTAGATATTTAATAAGTTTTGAGAAAACAAATAAACAGAGACCGGTAATAAAAGTACCTGAATATAACGAGAGACATGATCTAAGTTTACCATGAATTAGGTTCCCTTTAAATTCATTAAAGGGAACCTAATTCATGGTAATCTCTCAAAGATAGAGAAGAAGCCGATAAATGTATGCGCCTTGGCAATAAGCATAACTCTGCCAACGAATACGCAAACGAGATAAAAATCAGAATAAAGAAAGCGAACTAATTTTATAAAAATGAAACACGTTTTCACTAATGGAAATCGGAGTAAGGATTTCGACTAGCAAAGTGCGACGTCTACACAACTCTCCTTACTAGACTAACAAAGATTCTTTCTAGAGTAGAAGCATGGACACGTGAGGCAGTGACGTTGGAAGCGTTTGAAATGTGGCTATACACGAGAATTTTAAATATTCAATTCTCATCAACCTCATAATATTCAATTCTCATCTACGTCAAACGTGTGTGTACAAACGATTACTTCACATGTCGACTTATATCCAGATTTCGGTACGATATTTGTATAATCTTCAGTATTCGAATAATTTTTATGCTTCCTAATATTTATGTTAGTCTGACTGTAAAAATGTATTCAACAGTTGCATACTTTTATTTAGAAATAGAGTAAGACGCACCATGAATTACTATTTTAATACATACTCGGGTGATGCTCAGCTATGTATTAAAAGGTATAAACATTTATTTGACTTGCAAGGCGCTTCATAGTTGGTGCGTATTATTTCTCATGCAATATAACTTCTATAGTAAAAACAAAAAATAAAATGAGAGTAAAATACGTTCCTCGAGGATTTCACACAAACTTACACAAATATAAAATTCAAATAATGAAGGGTATATTAGTATAATTTCACTATTAAATAATATTACCATGTTTATCGCAGGCGTAAGAGAATTGTTAATTTACCATAAATCTTTCGATATTTTATATCTAACCATCTTTTATTTTTTGTTTCAATACGGGTTATGATGTATAATATAAATATTCAAGTCGAATTGCACCCTCCAATGCAAAGAAATTTTTGATATAGAGCAGATAACAAAATAGGTCTAAAAGTGAGTATTTTTCTAGTGCACCTTATCGTTATTTTTCAGTTAGAAAGAAAATAAGATTTTTAGCCTACCCAAAGAATTATTTTATATATATTTAGTATCCGTATGTGTAATTGACATGTAAAAAAAATTCTGCCCCATTTTACATAAATCGTTGTCCGCCAAAATCTGAATGCAAGTAATATTAACCTCTTGTTAACTTTTTGACACAGGTCACTTGTAAGGAATATTGAACTATAAGAAATATTGAAAACGAAGAAAAAAATGGTCCATTTCTGCCAGACACAAGAGTTTAGAATATATATTAAGATATATATACCATATAAAGTATAAGCAATGGCTAAATGTAGACGTAAAAAATTATTTATTCTGACAAAAGTTGCTCTTATTATTAAGTTCCAAACAAAACAAAGCCACACGAATCTCAAAAATCATATCGGTAGAAATAATTATACGCTACAAACGATCGAACCATCATTCATCTATAAGTCTGCTTATATGTTTATTTTATTTAAACCTATTTATGTTTGATTAGTGCTAATCGCTCTGAGTAGTAGTGCCACTTAATAATTTAAATGCGCCTAGAGGATTAAATATAGTTTTATAATTTTGGACTAAGGAACTTCATATTAAAACTCAATTTCAAAATCTTCTTTCGTTTAGAAGTTTGAAATTTCTGACTGACAAACAATCAGACAGACAACGTTCTCATAACCATAAGACACCGTTTAGCCTGCATGGATTCTTAAAAGAAACTAATTGCTTTCTTGAAGACGAAATTCCTTTCAAAGGAACTATATTTTTTAAGTAGAAAAACATAAAATTTTAGTTTTGTGATAGTAAAGCAAAATCTCTTCTTTAAAGCAAAAGCGTTATTTTGATGAATAGAAGATTGATATCAATAAGTAAATCACCGATGTATAATGTTAGAAAAGAAAATATAGTGAGTTTGTTTAACCATAAAAATGTTAAGAAAATCTATTATTCTGGACTTGTGAACATATGATTAATTTATCAAATATTTTCTAGAACCACGGCTATTGTCACACTTATGGAACATTAAAAATCAACTACTTTCGTATGAAACTTTATAAGTATACTGCCACAAACTTTATCTTTAACCAACATTTATGTCAGGATTTCAGATATATTCCTTTACTAGGACCCTAAATGAACATATCTGCAAAATTTCAAGTTTCTAGCTCTTTTGAAAGTTAACTGCATATTTTGAACACACATTAGCGAGTGAGTGAGGTGTAAGCTAGAAAAATAACAATTTAAAGATCAAAATATCTCCGAAACTACTATCAATACAAGTCTGAAATATGAAACACATTATAATCTGGTAATACTCTCTAGATACACCAATAAGACATCCAGCATTTTCTGGAGTCGAGTAAGAGGAGTGTGGAAATAGCCGCTCAGGTGATGGTGAAGTAGTGCTATTCGAATCGAGGTGATGCCCCGTAATACACCACAAGATACTGAAATAGGACATACAAATTCAATAAAAATTTAATCAAAATATGTGTCATGGTTTTTGAAAATTTATTGACGGTTAGATTCTAAATTCGGGTATGAAGAAAGAAATTCACCTAAATTTCTTTATTTCATGCCTATTAACCTTAAACAATTCGTATTACCTGTTTCTTAAAGTAAACGTATTTATAAAGATGTAAACTGACATTAAAATATAACTTAAATACCTCTTCTTAGAACTAAGTGAGTCTCTCTAACTATTTACATTTATACAAAGTATTTTGCAATTTTTTACATTACTTCATTTTCCTTATAAGCTACTTTAGTTATACAGTATGTTTGAAAGGAACTTAGGTGGCACAACTTGAAAACCATTTTACTTATAAAAATGTAAACATACTACGTTATATAAAATTATTTTCTTTGTCCTCGTCACTTCCCATTACGTGAGACGGGCTTTCTAAATTTTGAGTTTGATAAATCTTTATTAATAAAAGTTGTCCGTCCGTCTCTAATAATAAATACCTGGTACGTCCAAGGCAAACATTTTACTATTTTTAAGAAATCTGGTCACAAAGACCTTTACATGATATAAATTTGTCAGTCGAACACCTTAGGCACCCAGAACTTTTCTCTTGGAGCGAGAAATTTATGAGTGATCAAATATTTACCAATCCAACACGTCAACGTCATTTTCTTGTTTCCACACTATCCAGAGGATTTGCAATTTTTAACCATTGTTATCTTGAACTACCAAATTTTCATTTTCTTTATGTACTATATTTAGGCAGAAAGTAATAAAGACTTCTGAATTTCTTATATACAATAAAATAATTTGGGCAGGGTTCAAATCATGTTTAATAATGTACCAAATGGCAAAATCCAGCTTTAATAAATAGTAACTAGTATTTACCTTTAAAGGGTATTTAACGGTCTGCTGGATATAGTGATATTGATAGACCAGCTACAATAAGTGGAAGAAAGTGCCCAAAAGATATTCCATATAAATATTACGTTTTTCCAACCTCTCGTCACATTTTTTTTCCATTAATGAAAATATTATTTACCTTTGATTTTCGTATAGCTACTTGTGTACAGAACCATCATTATGCGAGTTTTACTCTTATTTAATAAGTTATATGTAATGCAATCATAATACTAATAATACGTTGTTTATAATACTAAGTTCCGCCTTAAATTTGTTACGTGGTTCATATATACGCAGAGAAATATAAATTACACAATCTTCTTTTTGGCTTTACCGAACCAAAGAAAACACAACACAAAGCTGGATAGAATGAACAAGAAAAGCGTGGCCACCTAAAATACAGAATACGACTGTTTTTATGTTTTCACTCAGAGCGAATGCTTTCAAACTTGCTTTTTATCCGATATACTTTTCTTTTGTCGCGGTAACTTAAAAATCTAAGCTTAAAAACACACGACCACTGCCGTATTCAACGAAAACTACGTGCCGAGACGATGAAATCAAGTCGAGTGTTTTAGTGATTACAGTGCACACATATTCAATATACCACCGAGCTATAGTATCTTTCTTAAATTCGCGTTTGTCAGCTAAGCACATAAATAAATCATATATTCACTTGAGTTATACATATCGACGTATTCGAACATAAAAATGTGATATTTTTGTAATATATATATATTGGAATACGATAGAAAATGAGAAGATGTAAAACGAAACCGCAGCCGTTTTAACTGTAATATTAAGTCAGTGTAATCGTCCTTATGTACATAACAGATAGGGACGCAAGTTTATTTCTCACGTTTACTCAAAAGAACTCTTGTAAAATCTAAACTATTCTTTCAGATATTTCAGCATGTATAATAATTTTTATTTAAATTAAACGCATAAAAATAAAAAAATTATTAATTTCGATATAACTTAATATTTTGTACGTTAACTACTGTCATTATTTGAAGCACTTTGAAACTTTTATTTTCAAGACTTATTTTTCCATAGTGTGAGTTATCTTTAGTAGAGGGCACGTATTCATTGATTATCTACCTCAATTTTACAATAAATAATAATATAACTAAACTACTGTCGATACAAATAGATACAACAAGACTACTGTCTCCTAGTTGATATGTAAAGCTGATTATTTTGGTTGATCTGTACTCCAAGGTAATGCCAATTAATCGCAGTGTTGATTATACTACAAGTGTTGCGTTCATATTATTAAATCAACCAGCATTTATTGAATATTATAAATTTATCCTTAGCGATAATTAAAAAGTTGAATTATTTTATCAATAAATTGATAAACAATTTCCCGACGGGTATCTAAAAGTACACGCCCATACACGAACAAGAGCAAAGTAAGACAAGGTTATTTAAAAAACTTACATTTCTTTATTCAAAATATTCCAATAGACAAAATTGTAAAAATGACTTTTTTGTAAATATTTTACCATTAAAGTTTATAACAGATTTTTAGGATATTTTTATCGTTAAGCTCCAACGGAAAGGAAATACGAACGCATTGTTCCGCCATACTGAACGGAGTTAACCAATAGAGAGACGTTTACAAAAAATTTTTATTAACAATCTTATATCAATTTATTTCAAAACGAGAAAACTGTATTTTAAACGCTTTATGAAGTCGAGTAATCTTTATAAAGGCAAACACGAACAAAATTTACTCTAAGCACGGCTTTTAATAATAATACTTTATAATTAATACTTTATATTTGGTTTTAAGGATATTTATTATCAACGGATTACAGCACAGAGGGAATGGCTTAGTTAGCCTTAATGAAAGGTTTAATTAAACGAAATATGTTTGTAGAATATTTTTATTACAAATGCTAATTTAATTACAAACGAAAAAATATGCTTTCAAATTTACGCACCATTAAGTAATAAGCTAACAGGGGCAAAATTTACTGTAAACACAGCTTATAGTTACCCTTTTAAACTGCGATTTGAAACCCAGTCTAGTTATTAGAATCTACCTCGTAAAGTAATTTATTATAATTAAATATGCTCTCATGAAATATTGTTAATTTCACACCGTTATAAAATGGTTAGTTTATTTATGTACATACTCTTTGCGCTCTGACTGTTATTAAAATTAAATAAGACCCAAAAAGGGTATTGTGAAAACTTGCCGTGTAGCACGTTTCATACTTAAATTTCATTCTGTGCCCTTCGCGATTAATTTTAAATTTAATGTACACCCAATAAGTTATACATTCTTCTTTCTATTGCCGTATTAAACAAATATTCCAGAAAATAATAGCCAGGAAAAAAGCTATTCAAACAAAATTTACAAAACTCGGAGAGGTGACTATCGAAAGGTTTCAATAAAATTGGACTTTTCGCGATATATTCATATAGAACTTACAGTGCTGTTCTACTTCTATTTATATATGAGGCAGCATCATAATAATATATATCCCAGACAAAATATTTCTTCATAATATTTCTATATTGGACATTGATTAATTATATTTTGATTGAAACGAGAGAAATAGTTTTCTTTTACTACATTTAAATAAGATTCTTTTTTGTTTTATTATCATAGTAAAACAATCAATCAAAATCACTATCAATTATTTTTAGTTTATTATAACATAGAAAATAGTCGAAAAAAATTAGAAAGCCAGATATTTTTTTTTAAGTTTAATCAGAACTAAGCCTCTGAATAGATTACAATTTAATTTGAACTTACAATAATTTTTGTCACCTTGTTTGTTTCAATGGTTTACATAAACTACACAGTGAAAACTAAAAATTATTTTAAATTAGAAAATCCGGAAATTGCTTTTTGGTGCTTTGGATTTATAATCATCATCCTATTTTTCATTTCTTTGTGCGGGTCTATTTAATTGTCATCGTAATAAAAGAATGTGGAAATTCAGTATTTTTTTTCCACGGTTTGAAATTTCGTCACATCCACAATACTCTCTTTAGGGCTATCAATACAAAACATTTAATATTGGTTAATCATGTACTACAGAAAGCGGAATATTTTTAGGTATTTCTCGTAACATGATAATATGCATAGCAGATATAAATATGAGACGCTTCAAAACACATGACTGCTCATTGGAGTGTAAGGAGAATATATAAATAATAATAACAGTAAGCATTTTAATTCCATAATACCTTTTACGACTTTCAAACTTGCAGGTTAATTATACAATAATGTTTGACTTCCCGTTTCCTTTTTTTAAGTTGCTATTATTCTGACATAATTCAAGAAAATATGTATTTATATAATTAAAAAATTGAATTCGTAATTTAAGAAATAAAGGAATAGATAAAGAAACTTCAGTCATTTCATAAATATTATCAAGACATATTTCCCAACTCTGTTCACTATACATGAACTCGAAACTAACTATATCTGTATAATGTGATTATTTGCTATTAAATACGTTTAATATATTTAGAAACAAAGTACAGCCATCATTTTTTCCTAAAAAGCAGACGAGAATGAAATTAAAATTAATGATATTTGGGTACCCATTTTTTATTAAAGGTCTCTTCCATCGTCCTCCAGTGGGGCCGATAATCTGGTTCAGGTCAGTCCAACAATTATATTCTATGTTAGATCTACATTCTATATGTCTAAATCTAATCTTGCTCTTCTATATGAAACAGGAATGGGATCTATTACATACTTTTTAAATGTTTTTTTCCACCATGAATTCAACCCCATTGAAACTAAAGATCTCTCCCTTAGGCATAAATGTATAGTATTAATGTCCTATGATTTTTCTAATTTATTTTGACTTCAGAAATGCCTAATATATTCCATTTAATGTTATAAATAGAGTATTCAAATTCATTTTGTCTTACTGTTATCAGTAATGACCATAGATTTAGTGTTTCAATTCAGTTTCCTTCTAATGGAAGGTTTTATTCTAAGATTCTCGCGGTGACCACCCGTCCTACTAACTGTTTTATTACGATCATCTATAATTATATTTTTTATGTTTTCGTGTGGGTGTGGCTTTTTGTTCTTGAGTTTTTCAGAGAGTCCATCATAACTCTAAGTAATTCTGATAGAGCTCTTTGTAGTAGTCGGTTTGTAGTGTTCCGAACAGAAGGAGGGAAATTGTAGAGAGATTAAAATATCAAACTCCCTGAAAGCTCTCTTTTCTAATAATGATTTCATTATACTAAGTTCTCGTTATATAAATTTTGTTAAGGTTCCGTCTTCCATAAAATGTAATTAAATTTGTAACCACCCATCTAAAAGTTACTATTACTCTTATTAATATACCATTAAAAAACGACTGATATAGCGCTTTGGGTTCCTATGTATATTCCGAATCCATTTTGATGATTGCGGCAAAGAACTTTTGTGTTTAATTGTTATTTAAATAGTCGTTAGCCTTCTAAATTCACGTTTTCTTATAATTTATTATTATAACGATTAAGTTTTAACATTAAATTTGTTCTAAATATATTTGCACAAATTTTTGTGTTGTGTTGTTAATATTCTTAATGTCCATTTGTTTAATTAGAATTATACTAAGCTTCCGAAAAATATGCGTTGTTTGAATTTAAAAAAATAATAAAAGTAAGGGTTCCACTTTAACGGTGATATTTAAAAAAAAGATTACAGATTCCATTAATAATGAAGCCTGAGGTTTAATTTATTTGCCGTTATTCTGTTAAACGTATCCCGAGGAGAGTTTAATAACTTGGTTCATTTAAAAGCTTCCGAATTATGTGAATTATGAATGACTTAATGTGAATACTTATTGTTTTCATTACTCATTAATCACATGCACTCATATAGCAGTATATTTGTTTTTACTTAATCATGTTATAAACGTAGAAATACTACTAGATGATATAAATACTTACTATATAAAATACACCCAAGTTTTGCCACAATTATGAAATTAAAAAAAAAATAGGATGTTTTTTTTCGAATTAGATAATTAAACTGAAAGTTAAGCATATGAGAGTATTAAAATTAAAGCTACTCGAAATTGTTTTAACAAAATTTGACTTGAAAATTTTAAAATATATTCATTAAAGGAACGGGTTCATATCATTTGAGCAACATTTTCGATTGTGATTTTCTAGCTAAATTAGAAATATTTATTATTTTAGTTTATAATGAAGAATTTCGAGACGTGACGTGACGTGTTCAAAATTCATATTCCCAAAATTATAATCCCTCAAATATGGATATGTCTTATTATGCAATTAAATATTATATGTTTTGAAAGCATATTTTTTAGTAATAATTCAAATTATTAATACTGAATATATTGTCACTCTAATATCACGAAAAAACAGTCTATATTATATCGATTCGCAGCATTCTCGCAAAATACTTCCAGATCTGTTAGCTTCAGATAAGTTTCAGTCGTTGAACTAAAGAGTATTAGTGACAACTTAAGTAAAACTAAATAATGTGTTTACATGATATAAATTGTGTTCTGTATATAATTATACATGATACTAATTAGAGATGTTTTAATTATCGCTTTATGTCTAATTATTTATCTATTCAGAGGTATTTTAGTAATACAAGAGAAAATACAGTTAAGGGTTTTCCTTTAACGTTTTATGCTAGAAAACACTTCATGTTCCGTGGTTTTCGTGAACAATACTCATATAAGTTGTTCAACGATTCTACGATATAAAACGAAGCCTGTGCTCTACGTAAGTCGTGGAATCAATTAATGTACTACTATCCAAAAAACAACATAACTGATCGTAATGTTTTCATAGCTATACATGTCAACCGATTACCAAAATTAGCTATTCTCGTGAGAGCTAATTTTCCTATTAACAACACCGAATGACGGGTCAGCCACCATAAAGGTTTATATCGATAAATAAAATTAAAAATATTTTTGGCACACTCTTTTATTCGGAGAAGTATTATGATTATATCGTTCGAAGATATAATAGACCAAAATTAAAATTCAGAGGCTGTACACACAACGAAATCTTCAAAAGCACGTATACCATGGATCGAGAAACAGAATAGTAAATCCAGGCTATGAATATTATTTTGATAATAATTTTGTTGAAGGTTCTTAATCAACATTTTCGTCAAAAATAAAAATTATTTCCTGATTTAATTAAGTATCGTATCTCATTTGTAATTCAGTATACAAACACAAATATTTATAATTATTAATTTGAGTTGTATACAGACGGTTGGCGTAAATAAATAAATTCCGCATCTTTTTAAACAATCCGTGTACACCGTCGTCTGAAAGACATTATTATGCAGAGCTTTTATTCTCTACTTGCCTATAACTCTACTATCTACTATTTATCTATAAATACTATATATTCTCTACTCGCTAATACTATCTCATTGTTTAGAAGGTTAGACTTTACTACGGCAGCTTCACTTAGGTATTTACTGCAAATCGGCAAGTAAGATTCTAGAAGGTCTGGGTAGATGAGAATGTTAACAATTCCAGAGAATAGCTAATAGCGTCATTTGTTTGAACTACGGAGTTCATGGCTTTGTACTCCATTTCACATTTTCCAGGGTAAAGAATAATTAATGAAGGTAGTCGTTTTTAATCGGCTATACTACAGTAACTATTTATTATTCTACGAATGATTTCTATGGTATAAAAATATTGACAAGGAAATTCAGTGACAGCATAATAATATTTACAATTAGCAACTCACAATAGCTCCTTAAATACTGTTGTGTTACAGTTGGTAGTAGTGACTTTTACATGAATTTTTTTTGATCGGTTTGTGGACAGCCTGTTGACAGATTGTCAAAAATACATTATTTTCATTATATTGCTTACATAACATAAAGAAGAAATACTAGAATCGAGCTAATTTTGAATGATTTTCACTAAGATTCGTAATATTTTTGAATGACTAGTTGCTTTTTATTTTGGTCGTTTCTAAATATTTTACATTACACTATGCTACATATTTATACAATTTTTAATATTTAAAGTATTTGAGAAAGTGTCTCTCACAACGCTTTTTTCATTTAGTGTAATTACTAACTACATAGCACATTTACGTTCTTCAATTGGTATGTGCAAAACTTTTACACCAAATCTAAGGACTAGTAAAATCATTCAAGCGTCGTGATTTCTGCGGATTAAATAAAAACAAATAAGTTTATCATACTCTTTTATGTCACGTAGTTTCATGAGCGCGTTCAAATACAAAGAACGTTATATACATGAAATCTCATGTTTGATGTTTCCCTTTCAGTGGCTCATTTCGCGCTAATGGAAATGCTGAAAAGATCGCGACTTCGACTTTGCATTTTGCTTTTGCATTTACACACAGTGACCAAATATGTACGGGAGCGCAGGAATCCGCTTACAAGTTTTTTAAATAAAGATTCTCAATCTCAAGTCTAAGAGAAGAGGATGTGTTCATATTATGTTTTATATTTTATGTAGATTTGTTTTGTCTTAGAACTTTTATATTTCATAACTGTGAAGTTGTAGCTTTCCATTATAACGTACAAGACATTTTATAAAATTGCATACTTTGGAAAATTCAGCATTAATTATTCCAATGAAAAAAAGGTAAACAAATTTGAACGTTTCACGAGTCAATAAGCATTCTTAACGTCATTTTCTGGGAAAGCTCTGGCTGGCAGAGAGTATTAAGAAAAAAATATACAAATACTGCCAATACAATACAAGTACCACAAACATTTATTCGTACTATTTTTCAGAAAAATTTATATCGACAGCTTTATGGTCTAAATGAATGTCTCGCATCAAAATTTTTGAATTATCGATATAATTCAGACAACAAGCATGTGGAGTGAAATCACCTTTTACATTTAAACCTTCGTTAGTCAAGGACAACTAGTAAAGTTTAAAAACTTTTAAAAATAATTTCAAAAATTAATATTTTTGTACAATAAATTTTTACTACTTTAATATTTTTTAAGTACATAAAACTCTTAGCCTATGTAATTAAATTTGTGCAGAATGCTTTGTAATGATTGTATTAAAATGATAAACGTTATACCATTAAATATAAATATCCAACAATCCTGAACAAACTGAAAACTAATAAAATTAAGGGAGCAGAAGTTCCAGGAACATAGTTTAAATGGCATTCACAAGTTACCTCAAAAATTCCTCCTTAGATTGACGATAAACTCTTAAGTGCGCGAACATTTTCCATTACTGAAAGTTTTGTTAATATTATATTTTTGATGAAAATATTAATAAGTAACTTCGATGGTAATGGTAAACGATGAAGCCCAAAATCGATAAGTGAAAGAGGATAAATTGAAAATTGTCTATTGCCTCTAGTAGAGACAATTTTAGAAGAATAAACCTAGACAACATGATAACTTAAGCAAGCTTATCTCCTAAGTAACACTCGTCGAAGCTATTGTGGAAATAAAAAAAAATATAATTTCAATTGATTGAAACAGAAGCTATAAAACCCAATTTATATAACGGATGTTTTGGAAATAATGAAAAATATGGTTACCTTTATGTCACTGTTGATAAAAGAAAGATCCGAAAATTAATATAATTTTTTTCATGGAAAATTTATGTTTTTTGTTTTTCAAAGTGTTAACGTAACCATTTAGTTCAAGATGCAAAATCAAAGATGCAATCTTTTCAGCATTGCCATTGGCGCGGAATGAGCCACTAAAAGAATAAAACATCAATAGTGAAATTTTATGTATATGACTTTCTTTGCATTTGAACGCGTTCATGAAATTACGTGACGTAAAAGTGTAAGATAAACTTATTTGTTGTCATTTAATTTGCAGAAATCACGACATTTGAATGATTTTACTAGTTCTTAGATTTGGTGTAAAAGTTCTGCATATATGAATTGAAGAACGTAAATGGGTTTCGTAGTTAGCAATTCCGCTAAATGAAAAAAAAAAAGTAAGAGACACTTTCTCAAATACTGTTATTATTAAAAATTGTATGAATACGTAGCATGGTGTAATGTAAAATATTTAGATGCGACCAAAATAAAAAGTAAAAAGCAACAAGTTATTCAAAAATATTACAAATCTTAGTGAAAATCATTAAAAATTAGTTCGATTCTAATATTTTTTCTTTATGTTATGTACGCAATATAAAGAAAATAATATATTTTTGACAATCTGTCAACAGGCTGTCCAAAAACAGAACGAAAAAAAATCACGTAAAAGTCACTATTACCAACTGTAACACAAACGTATTTAATGAGTTATTGTGGGTTGCTAATTGTAAATATTAATATGCTGTAGCTGAATTTTCTGGTCAATATTTTTATATCATAGAAATCATTCGTAGAATAATAATTCTATATCGTAGCATAGCCCATTAAAAATGACTACCTTCATTAATTATTCTTAACACTCGAAAATGTGAAATGGAGTACAAAGCCATGAACTCCGTAGTTCAAACAAATGATGCTATTAGCTTTTCTCTGGACTTTTTAACATTCCTATCTACCCAGACCTTCTAGAATCATACGTGCCGATTTGCAGTGAATACTCAAGTGAAGCTGCCGTAGTAAATTCTACCCTTCTAAACAATGAGTAAAAAATAAAAGGTCTACTACAGTGTACACGGATTGTTTAAAAAGAAGCGGCATTTATTTATTTAGTTCAATCGACTATATAGAACTGAAATTAACAATTATAAATATTTGTGTTTGTAAATTGAATTATAAATGAGATACGTATTGTATTTCATTTATAATTCAATTAAATCAGCACAGAATTTTTTATTTTTGACAAAAATATAGATAAAGAACCTCCAAAAAAATGAACATGAAAATAATATTCATAGCCTAGCTTTACTATTCTGTTTCTTGACCCATGGCTTATATAGCTTTTCGAAGACTTCATTGTGTGTACAGTCTCTGAATTTTAATTTTGAACTATTATATCTTCGAACGATATCATCAAAATACTTCTCCGATTTAAAAAGTGCGCCAAAAATATTTTTAATTTTATCTTTCGATATAAACGTTTATGGTGGCTGACCCATCATTCCCTATTGTTAATAGGACAATTAACTACCACGAGTAAAGCTAATTTTGGAAATCGGTTGACATGTATAGCTATGAAAATAGCTATACAGTTTACGTTTTTGGATAGTAGTACATTAATTAATTACGCCACTTATGTAGAGCACTGGCTTCGTTTTATATCATAGAACGACTTATTTGATTATTTTTCACGAAAATTACGGAACACGAAATGTTTTCAGGGATAAAATGTTAAAGGAAAACCCCCAAGCGTATTTTATGTCGTATTATTGAAATACCTCTGAGTAAATAAATAATTAAACATAAAGCGATAATTAAAACACTTCTAATTAGTGGAACTATTGTATATCATGTACACACATTATTTAATTTTACGTAAGTTGTCGCAAATACTCTTTAGTTCATTGAAACTTATCTGAAGCTAGTGTTAAGATGGCCTATCTGAAAGACTCAAGAACAAAACACATAAATACAAATAACAAGCAGGAAATTACAAATTTTTTGGATTAAAAAACAACAACAACCAGACTGTTCATCAAAGTTTAAGGAAAAAGCTTAAGGAACAGGAAAGGCGCCACCCACGCCAAAACATAAAAAATATAATCATAGATGATCATAACAAAACAATTAGCAGCAAGGGTGGTCACCGCGAGTCTTAGAATAAAACCTTCCATTAGAAGGAAACCGCGTTGCAACACTAAATCTATGATCATTACTAATAACAGTAAGACAAAATGAATTTGAATACTCTCTTCCTAACATTAAATATAATATGTTAGGCATTTCTGAAGTCAAAACAAATTAGAAAATTCACAAGACATTAGTACTATACACTTACGCCTAAGGGAAAGATATTTAGTTTCAATTGTGTTGGATTCATGGTGAAAAAAACATTTAAATATTTTGTAATAGATCTCATTCTTGCATCAGAAAGAATAGCAAGATTAGATTTAGCCATATAGAATGTAGATCTAACATTGAAGACAATTGTTAGACCGACCTGAACCAGATTATCGGCCCCGTTGGAGGACGATAGAGGAGACCTTTAATAAAAAATGGGTATCCAAATATTATTAATTTAAATTTAATTCGCGTCCACTTTTTAGGAAATAATAATGGTTGTTTTTTTTCAAATTTATTAAACGTATTTAATTGCAAATAATCACATTATACAGATATAGTTAGTCTCAAATTCATGTATATGTGATAGTGAACAGAATTGGGAAATATGTCTCAATAATATTTATAAAATGACTGAAGTTTCTATGTCTAAGCCTTTTTTTCTTAAATTAAGAATCAAATTTTTTAATTACATAAATACATATTTTCTTGAATTATGTCAGAATAAAAGCAAGTTAAAAAAAAGGAAACGGGAAGTCCAACATTATTGTATAATAAACCTTCATGTTTGAAAATCGTAAAAGCTTATTATGAGATTAAAATGCTTATAGTTATTATTATTTATATATTCCCCTTACACTCTAATAAGCAGTCACATGTTTTGAAGCATCACGTATATAATATCTACTTTACTGTGAAGCATATTATCATGTTACGAGAACTACTTAAAAATATTTCGCTTTCTGTAATACATTATTGACCAATATTAAATATTTTTTATTCATAGCCCGAAAGAGAGCATTGTGGATGTGACGAAATTTCAAAACGTGGAATAAAAATACTGAATTTTCACATTCTTTTTTTAAATTAACAATTAAATAGACCCGCTCAAAGAAATGAAAAACAGGATGATGATTATAAATACAAAGCACCGAAAAGCGATTTCCGGATTTTCTAATTTAAAATAATTTTCAGTTTTCAATGTGTAGTTTGTGAGAACCAATGGAATAAACAAGGTGACAAGAATTTATTAGGATAAAATTAAATTTCAGTCTGTTCAGAGGCTTAGTTCTGATTAAACTTAAAAAACGATCTAAATTTTTAGAGAAAGGTTTTCTACATTTTTAGATCATTTTTAATGTCATAATAAACTAAAAATAATTGATAACGATTTTGATTGATAGTTTTACTATGATAATATAATAAAAAAAAATTTTATTTCAAATGTAGTAAAAGAAAACTATTCCTTTATTAAAATATAATTGATCAATGTTCAATGTATTAATATTATGACGAAATATTTTGTTTGGGATATATATTATTATTAAATTGTTTTATACATAAATAGAAGTAGAATATCAGTGTAAGTTCTATATGAATCTATCGCAAAACTTCCAATTTTATTGAAACATTTCGGTATTCACCTCTCCCAGTTTCGTAAATTTTGTTTGAAATATTTGTTTAATACGCAATGGAAAGAAAGGTGTTGTAGCTCATTAGATGTACATTAAACTTAAAATGAATCGTGGAGGGCACAGAATAAAATTAAGTGTGAAACGTGTTACATGGTAAGTTTTCAGTATATTCATTTTGGGTCTTATTTAATTTGAATAACGGTCACAGCGCAAAGCGTATCTTCCTAAATAAACTAACCATTTTATAACGGTGTGAAATTAACGATATTTCATGAGAGCATATTTAATTATAATAAATTACTTTACGAGGTAGATTCTAATAACTAGACTGGGTTTAAAATCGCAGTTTGAAAGGGTGATTATAGGCTTTGTTTATAGTAAATTTTGCTCATGTTAGCTTATTACTTAATGGTGTGTAAATTTGAAAGCACATTTTTCCGTTTGTAATTAAATTAGCATTTTGAAATAAAAATATTCTACAAACATATTTCGTTTAATTAAACCTTTCATTAAGGCTAACTAATCCATTCCCTTTGTGCTGTAATCCGTTTATAAAAAATATCCTTAGAACCAAACATAAAATATTCTCGTTAGACATTCCTAAAAGATTTCTCTACTACTTTATTAAATCTCAACAGGCTATAATGAATGAAGGAATGAAATTTTTGTCAGAAATATTGTTAGAAAAATTTTGGATAGCGAATAGACCCTTGTGGATTTGCATTCGTTTTTGGATCGTAGGTCGTTCATCACGTCGATAACCTATAACTATCCCGCGAACGCGATGAAATATAAAATCAGTTTTATATATCAACTGCACCAGAAATCCACGCGTATTTATTAGGATCGTTAATGCTGCCTATGGGCAAAAACGTGGTTCAAATATAAACAGTTTTCAATTTTAGCTCGAATATTTAATATATATCTTGGAAAATATAAATTATATGCCATTTTCATCTTTTCCAGCAAAATTAGTAATCGTTATTTTTTTTAGTTGATAATTAATTAGAGCATTTAAAAGTTATGACCATATAATTTACATTTCAATTGTAAGTGTTGCGTCTTTCCTTTAGAGCTACGGGGCTATCAATACGCGGTCTTTTCTAGAGCTAAATCTTGAAACTAAATTTGTACTTAATATAAATCTACATCATATCAATGAAGGTAATAAACTGATATCATTATAGAGCAGGTGACACCGTAGAAAATTATTATCATTTATACGCTAAACTATCTTGTATTTAATCCATATGTCTCATTTTTATTGTTTTCTAAAGAAAATATAACAAAATATTGCATTTTTCTCAAACACGTTAATATTTATAAGGTGCTTTGCTAACGCGCGTGAATTCATCGAAGTCATTGTTGTCCGAAGTCAGCTATTATCTGTTGATCGTATCCACCGAAGCACTCGACCTGATTTGATCGTATCGGCACGTGGTATTTGATGAATACGGTAATGGTCATACGTTTCTTATATGAATTCAATGCTATATGTTTAGTTTGGTACATCATCTTGATAAGAGTAAAGTCTACCAGAGAAAAAGTCGGGACAAAAGCATTTTCTTTGATCGAATATATAAAATTGTTATTTAGTATACTTCACGTGAACGCGTGGTCCTCTGTGCTTATTCCATTGAGTTCAAGCTTTGTATGTTACTCGATTGGGTGAAGCCAAATTAACGATTATGTGACTTATGATTCTTTATGTGGTTGTGAATTAAGTGATAATAGAAAATGGAAGTTTGCGTAAAAATGACGAAAGTCATTTAGTTTCATTATATTTAACATTTTGCAATGATCTATGTTTTGAGAAAAATAAAAGAGAAACATATTATATAACCGGAAGCAGATTTCGGTGAGACCTAATTTAATTAGGATTAGTGCCATAATTTAAAAAAAAATGAGAAGTTTCCTTTATATATTCATATAGTTTACTAAACTGCAACGAGAATATGTATTTTTATTGCTCATTTATCTTAAATTTAATGGCTTCATTCATTCTCACGCAATGTACAAAAAACATTTCAGGATTTCCTTTTATTACTTCTCAACTACGTAGTGTATCTAATTTCCCATCAGTTTACATCGGTGACTAACGATGTATTTGGAAAGTTATTTAAGACTCAAGTTGTATGTGTATGGCACATCCAGCAAATAATACGTGTGCTTGGAGGAGTCAGGTAAAAAAATTGTATTTGGTTCGTATAAGTAGAATAGAAATATTTAAAAAGGTTTGTTTCGTCACTCTCTAGCTAGATAAAAGCATTACTAAGTTTAAAAATGTCTGCATCCATTTCAATTAAAGTGTGTAGCTGGTTAAGTAAGGCCAATTTTTTACAATAAAAAATCTCGATACATACACTTATATTACATTCTAAAAGACCTGTCAAGCACGAGGTGACGGAACGGAACAAGCACGTACAAAAACCCTCGCACCACGAAGGTTCTCTAATTATTGAAGCATTTATAAAGATTTAATGGTACATTATATTCCTTGTAAACTTTATGCAAATCTTATTTTCTCAGAACGAAACTTTATTTTCTACTACATCTTTTACAGGCGAATATGTGATATAATAATAAGAACGACTAGGATTTTTTTCCTTTACTTGTACTGCTATGCTTTTTGCCAAATTTCATGATGGATCCTTTACTTGTACTACCTTGCTTTTTGCCAAATTTCATGATTGTAGGTGAAAAAAATTTTTAAAAATGCTCGTGGCGTGCATCACGAGGATTTGATCTTCAGTTGTAATAGATTTAATCTAGTCTGAGAAAAACCCAGCCCTTTGTTCGCTGTAAGCCAGTCAAGAGACGGTAAAAATCCACACCCTGCTAGTCCAGCGAGTGGCATCGAATACACTCGCCTAACCACAGCATAGTTAAGCCCGGCCTAAGAACTAGAAAAATGTTGAAAAAATGGCCGTATTTTTACTTTTTTTTATTGCGTTGACTTAAAAGCTTGATTTAAAGTTACAAGGGACCACAGAACTAAGTATTTTATATTATTTTCAATTTAATATTTCTACCTGTTCCTGAGGAAAAGCATCTTCACAAACAGGTAGGCTAATAAACGTACAACAAAATGAATTCATAGGGGTTCCTTTTTTCCTTTTAAGGTACGTGATGCTAAAAATTACAAAAAGTGTAACAAATATTTTCCACCATAAAAGTAGCAAGTAAGGAATTAAAAAAAAAATTAAAATAAACAAAAATATTGTATTAGAAATATGAAAATTACATAAAATACAGAGTTAAAACTATTAGAATGGACAATATTTAACACATTTAGTTTTTGTGTTAGTTTAAATAATATCATTTGAAATTGTTTAATTTTGTTCGCAACTTTCCCAGATATGCCATTTAAAAACAAAATTAAAAAAACATTTTTTAACAAAAAAGTGTGACGACCTGTAAGTTTGGATGTAGGAGATAATCTCGTAAAGTACTAATTTGATTTCAAAAATTCTTTCAAAGATATTTAGAAAGGACTTTCACAATTGACATAGTTTGTATATTATCACATTAAAATTGTCATATATTATAAAAAAGTTAAAGTTTGTATGTTTGGATGTAGGAGATAATCTCCGAAACTATTCTTACAATTTTAAAAATTCTTTCACTAATATTTAGAAAGGAGCTTCCGGATTTGTTGACAATGTTATCTATTTTATACATTACAAGATAATCAAAATTAAGGAATTAACACCAGTGGGGTGTCAGAGCACAATGCTTTCTTTTTACTTCTCTTTTATTATCACTTAACTTTATTTAAATTTACTTGGTGTAACAGTGGATTTCATCTAGTGAATTTCATGTTTAATTGTATAATATATACAAGGTCTTTGTTGTATTATATAGTCTGTTAAATAATGTTATTACAAAATGCTAATGAATGTATAAACCATACATTACTCTTATATAAAATATTTAATTCACTCATTTTCATGTCATACTAATAACGATTCTTTGTAAGCCATAGTGATGACGTATACTATGATAATACAAATGCATTTAGTACTGTCATATACGAAGGAATAATGGAAGAAATGACGTGAATAGAAGTCCTGATATACATACATAAATTATTTATATATATATATATATATATATATATATATATATATATATATATATATATATAAATTTGTTAATTTTGTCACTCAATTTCTGTGCGGTTTTTAGGTCCTCTATTTACATTTTTTTTATTTAATTACGAAATTAATTGCGGGCAAAAATATTTCATCAGGTACCTAATAATATGAGGAATAAAATTTGTATATCTTTGAATCCGTGATATCATGTTTACAATAATATTTCCTTTGCCTTTTTCGTGGCAGTCGTTTCAATAATTCACTTAGTTTCAATAAGACGTAGTGAGCTGTTGAAATATTGTGTGTACATAGCTTACCCATGAACTTACTTAAAAAATTATATCCCTTCTGTAACAAACGAAGAAAGATATATATTTATCTACACTTATGAAATTCAAGAGTGCAAAGAGTAAAACGTATATTGAATTATGTGCTAGCAGCACATAATTGAAGAGTGCAAAATAAGAGCCAGGGTTATTTTTTGTTCATTACCATTTAATTATATTTTGTTCATGGCAAGTTAACTATTTTAGAAGTATTCTAGTTATTTTATTGTATTTGACCTAAAATCTTTTCAGAATAGGTTTTAGGAACAAAAAGGATGCATGATTTAATTTTTTACTACCAGGCTCCTTATCTCCTCTTTATCTTGAAAAGAGTTATAAAAAAAGTGTAAAAGAGCACTCTGAAAATATGGTAGAATATAAAAAAAATTATCTAAGTATAAATTAGAATAGCGAGTAATTAATTAGTCCGTATTCTCTTAGTTGGTCTATTAACTTCAGAAAAATGAAGATTTTTATTAGAGTCGCGTTATGTTTTAGTCGCTGCTTAACGTTCATCTGGAAAATTGCATTAGGAAATTATTTAATGTACTTTGAAGAATAGGAATGGAAATTATTTTAACCTCATGTCTATTGCATAAAGATAACGCTGTATTGTTAACATTTATCTAGTTCCCATATTCTAATATTACAATTTTATGTATTTATTTATATATTATAACTTTAGTTAGATTCTTTTAAGACATAAACGATTTTATTTAAATAAATGTATTTTTCCTAATAACTAAAGAATATTACATTGCAGTTCCCTTACGATATTATCTAGATCTATAATGAGAATTTCAACAAATTTATTATATTTACAAATTGCCTACATGGAAATATTGTCATACAACGAAACCTAGGTCTTGGTAAAGAATTTAAATAAAGTAGAAATAATGCTATATCATATAGTTTCATCTAGTTGTGAAAAATTAAATTATAGGTTTAGATTGGAATAAGAAAAGAACAAGTTTATTTAAAATCTTGTGTTCTCATATTTCTCAACACGACTATAGGTAGAATAAAAAAGAAAAATTATTTAAAAAAATTTCTTAGTTATATAGTTTCTGGAATAGGTAACTTCTATAATTAGTTATTTCCATATTTTACTCCAGTGGAGAAGGAGGTTTTTTACGTTTTAAAGACCTGGAAATACACCAGTTTTGTACAAATATGGGAGTCTAAACGACCATCGTCTAAGAGGAAAGTAGAAAAATTAATGAATTTCATTGCAATTTTCTATAATTTACAAACTGTGAAAAAGTTCAGTATTCTAAAACTGTGGTGAAATATCTTATGATGCGCCAGTAGTGACAAGTGACTGGGTAACTTTTTATGTAGGTAATTTACGGATTAGGCCACTTCAAGGTTTCGAAAAAGGGGATCCTATTAAATAACTTTAGATGTTACAGCGCATACTAATTAAATTCACTCCGTCAGTATGGAACTATTGGGTTCACTGGGAATTGTAAAATGCTTCTCGGAGAAACTAACAATTTTATGGTAACGGTAGACATTTAGATTTTCTAATAATATGATATTATTTTGGATATTTTGAAGCCCGTAGTCCTCGTATAACTTAGCCTTGTAAGTTGGCTTTTTGAAAGATAATAATTTTCTCCTCGCTTTTTTGCTATATCAGAGAGGTTGCTCTGTGAAACTTTTGCACGCCCCGTTCATCAATTTTTTCGCAGTTGTAGTATGAGCCTACGAAAAGAGCTTTGAGCTTTTATATGTTTCATCAAAATATCTGCCTTATTTAATATATTTAGTATTTGGTACAACAATTAGCGTTTTAAATGAAAAAATTACTTGGGAAAATAAATATTTTCCTTACTTTGTACTAGGTTCTGCTTGTAAATCAAACTTTTTATTCATGCAAAAAAAAACACAAATTTTAGTACAACTTTTATATTTTTAGCGTTAACGTTAACGTATATGTACTCTGTTAATGTAATGTGTTCTTAAGTTAACGTATATGTGCTCCATTAATGATTAGAAAAAGACTTGTGGAAGCGAAAAGGAAATACTCAATGTTCTCTCAAAACCAACAATATAATGAGCCTTTCATCAGCGTAGGATATTTATAGGTATAAATAACGACTCAATGCATATCCATTTGAGAAATTCGCAAAGTCGAAACAAATTATTTTTTTGTGAAAAATGTAAAAATCAATTATAAATTTAATAGTTAGATATTTACCAACAAGTTATTTTTCACAATTTTGTAAATGTCCTTGGTTTATGTTGAATGAAGGAAAATTAGTCTTTTTTTAATAATAGTGTCACACGTTGCTCATGTTTATACATAGTCGTGCAATGTGCGGGGCTAACTGCCTTGAAATCGGCCATTCATTTATTGTTAATTGTAATGATCGCTAACGATTAGTTCGTGATGTTAAACATACGCCTGTGGATTCAGACATGGCATATACTACTCATAGTACACTTAACATCACGAGAACTCGTCACACTCATAACCACAATACGCCATAACAATCGGCTTTGGACAACGACTGGAAAATAGTAGTCCAATTGCGTCTAATGGTATGGAGAGTAATATAGTTGTGTCACTACCTATGGGTAAAAATGGTGATACATATTTTAACCGTTGCCAATATAAGCCCAAATATATGCGTATCCTCCAAACTAGCATTACTCTGGGCTTTACAATCTCATAACTTAAAAAGTGTTTAAACTTAATGTTACAGGAAAAATACAGCTTTAAAAATTGAACCGTTTGGGTGATTTATTTACTTATCCTACGTAAACTGTCACATGAAAATAAGATATAGTAAGATTGTTCGTCTTAAACATTTGTATAGACAAGTTCAGGGCAATTTACCTTATCTATTAAAGTTAACTCGCTTTATCGAGAAATAGACACAGAAAAACAAGTAACAAAACATTTCTATTAATATTAGACGGAAAATATTACACAAATGTCAATTTAAACGTATTTTTCCTTTCATGCCTTTAATTTAGATGAAAATTGTCTTTTTCATGGAATCATTTGAAGGAATAATTCATATTTTACAAGGCTGTTTTTGAGTGAGTGTAATAAACTTGCGTCGCTGTCTAATATGTATAGAAATACCATTTTGCCAACTTAACGTTACAATTGAAATATTATATTACCGGAATATTGTTTATCACTGAATATCAAGAAAGCATAGTAGCAAACATTAAACGGTGCTAGTTAGGCTTTTGGTTTGGTTCAATATTTTTTGCCAATTATACGTAGTATGTTACGTGTAACATTTAAATATAAGCTCTCCATTACAGTAACTACAGGACGAATACTTAGCACGTTTTTCTAAAGAAATATTTCTTCTACTACTTGTGTTTAAACTAAAGTGTATCCGTGCGAAGGCGGGCCAGGTCGCTACTATAAAATATGTTGAGCATCAAAATATTATAGAAAAATACAATATTTTCTACACTATTTTGTATGTGATCCATAGCCGTTTCTTCTCTTTGCTTTTATTACAAATATGCAAAAAAAGTATCACACATATCTGATTAAATATCTTGATGTACATAAAGTAAACATGTACCTTGTTGATAAACATGAATTTCCAATGAATATAGTAATGGTTACGTGTTTTCTATATTCTTTAACAGGGTATTATATAAATTCATTTATATTAATACCTTACCTCGGTAATAAGAAAGCTATTCGGGTTAAAAATCATTCACTCTGATTGGGAAAATAAAAATGGTTATGTTGTGTTCAAATATACACCTACCACGGGTAAAGGTACATCATATATTTATAATAATTCATATATTGATATTTTCTTAAAAAAAATTAGGAGTTTACTTCAAATATTAATCTTGTTTGCAACAATTTATTTCAATTTTGTAGCTGCAATATGGATAGGCACTTATATTTTTCACTTCTCTTAATAATAACGTATCGTTAATTAGTATGTCTCTATAGCAGTTGAAGAAAGTCTTAACAAATATGTTATATAATTTTTGACTAGCAACACTAATATTAGTTTATCCCTCGGTTTAACTACCTAAGGTCGTATTGGAAATACTATTTTTCACTATATACAGCTTCTTTGATAAATCCTTAGAGTGAATGGTGTACACAGTCGCTGCTACATACGTCAAAATATAGACGACATTTGTAAGCAAATAGATGAAATAATATTTCAACGCGAAAAATATCAATGACCTGCCAGGTAAAGGTTCCGGGTAAAGACGATAAAAAATGTGGGATTATTGATTATCCAGGTATTCGAAGAAGAATTTTTATTTATCGTCGTATGGCTGTAGGCGGTTTTAGATAAAAGGGATCTAAATATATCACGTTGTCACATAAAAATACTTTTATTGGTTCATGACATACAATTCAAAGCACATTGAAAGAACCGCTACCGTCCTAATACAGAGAGATTAGGACACAGTAATTTTTTTTTGATAAAATTCCTTTCCGGGCAACTTCTACTAATTATGTCTGATCTACCTACATCACGAGACTCGAGAATTGTTAAATACCATGTGAAGATTCATTTTTGGTAATGTTACTCAAAGCCAGCTTTGGCATATTGTACATCATTACAGATAATTGGGATACTTGCTCAATTGACTGAATTAAATTCTAATATAGGTTCAAAGTTCGTTATTACTACCTATTGAAAAATAGTATGTAATGAAAAATTACAATTGTTTACTTTAAGATGAAAACGTATCAAAATATCAGAGTCCTCTTGGCATAGTCTTGAAACAAGAAAATAACTTTGATATGGCAAAATGGCCGTAGTTTAAAAATCATAAAAAACCTTTTTGGACACTCATAATGTGTTAGCCTATTAAATTGGAGTTACATGGAGATCTCTGTTAAATTTATCTAAAATTAATAAAATATCGGGTACTAGGGTATAATTAATAAAGAAAGAAACTAAGTTTTCATATCTTGGTGATAGTCATCTATGTGTCGATAGGCTAATTTACATTTGAGATAATACGTCATATTTATTTTATACATTTTACTATTCAGTGTACGGGAGTACTGATTATATTTTTAGAGCCTTATTTAGTACGTAATAGATAAATGGAATGAGTGTCAGGGTTACGACAGTTGTACAACAAAATTATGTGTAACATCACATTTGTACTCGTTTTCTGATGATGTCTGGTTATGCGACAGTAAGTGATTGGTCATACACGTTGGAAGTATATAAGACTTTTTTTAATGGTGAAGGAAATTGTCATGATAATAAAAGTTTAGAAAAGTGATACAATCATGACTTGGTGTATAAATTGCAACTTATCGCAACCAAGTTTTGAGATTATCAATGGAGCATATGTCCGTGGAAAACAATAATTTATGTGTGGTATATATTATGACTATTTATAGGAGCCAAAAAGTATGTCTCAAAATCATTTTAATTCGCATTAGCTTCAGTATTTCTTCTTTTTCACAGAATATTGTCTACGATGAAATCCATTCATGATTTTTTTTAATTAATTTCGATTTCAATGATATTAAGATGCATGAATTAGTCACTGTCAAATGCAACTGATTGAGAATAAACTTGGCTGCTTTCGTTTGATTCTTTACGAAGAAATTAGACGTTTACGTCTAGATTTATTGCACATTATATCAACCCTAACATTGCACTTGGACGTGGTATATGTTTGTAGATATTTACCGTTTTACCAATTTTAATAGTTTTATAGAACTTGCCATAAAGTAAAGCGACAAAGCGGTAAGAACACACAGTGACAGATAATATATTTAATTAATTCAGCACTGTATCTAATTTATCATCACTTTTTAGGAATGCTCCACGAAGACTTGTCTGCTTTTATTTCACTACTTTTAGGTCTAAGTTTTTAAAGTGAAACCTTTAAGAAGTTTTATAATAATCCTTAATGAGGTTGTTGTTATTAACATATACTACTATGATGAAAATCGGAATACTGAATGTTAATAAAAAAGTGACGCAGCATTTTTCGATCTTTCTAGAAATGTGTATATATTAAATTATATATACATTTCTAAAGAAATGTGAATCTGACTACTAAAGATTCAATTTACCAAGAATATGTAGAGTTTAATATCCTACAAAATATTAGCGACGGAATTTCTCTCAAACTTTATTACGATATTAGTTTGGATATTATTAAATGACTGACAAATATTTCTTTAAAATTTAAAACTGCATGAATGTAAAACAGTCAGACTAATCTAAATCGTATTTCAATTTCAGTTCTCCAAAAACTTTACTTACACATATTTTCCCAAAGTCACGACCGAAAAAGTATATTAGTATATTTAAATTTATAAGGCAAAAAGGGCCAAAGGGAAAAATAGACCTATTTTAAATCGTACTAAGTACTGCGCCCAAGTTCTAAAATAGCTTTAGAAATATTAAAGCGATTTACAACCGAATCGCAAACGAATTTTCTGATTACGAAAAATCAGAACTTTCATTTTTTATGAGAAATAAATTGTACGATTTATTTTAAATTAATACTTTTACTTATTGATAAACTGGCTTAATTCAATTTTTGCTTTAATACATAGCTAATCTATTCCAATTGTTATCTATAAACATTCTTTTAGTTTTCTAGTGACAATATTACATATGCATGTATAATACACAGGTATATGTAATCACAGTTAAAAACAGGATAGAAAATTATGTTGGTCTACCTTATTGTCAAGGTAACTTTTTGTTGATCTATTTTTTGAATATTATTAGGTTTGAATATTCTGGTTATTTATTAGCTTTTTGTTATAATATTTTTAATCGACATCAGAAATAGTTCGAGATGCTCAATTCGTTTATTTTATGTAGGTTCAGCGATATTTCTTTATCAAGTGGACTGATATCGATGATTTTTTTATCGCAAAGAGGGTACTTCAGGGGTGGTCTTATCATATGATGACGATCTGATGATGAAGTCCGGAAATGAACGATTGAACTCCAAAATGAATGGCAGTAAATCAATAGTAATTCAATATATTTCCTACGGTTAGTTATTACTTTACAAAATAACTACACCATCGACTTTGGATTTGGAGAGTGGAACTTCTCAAATGGTAGTTGTTACTTTGAAAAATCTGATATTGGTCTTTGGATATAGAGAACGGAATTCCTCAACGGCTAAAAGCTAAACACTGCCAGCTACTATTATCGCATCGTTTGTCTGAGTTATTGATGACCAACTTTACACAAAGAGGAAATTATGTATAAACTAACTTTTACCCCTAACATTTAATAATTATACGATATCCGAAGAAAGAAAATAATTGAATGTTACAGTATATATGTTTTACAGTATAATGCTTAATGTAAAAAATCTTAAATAAAATATTTAAAAGAAACCGATTTCAAAAAAAGCTGGTACTAAAATATAAAAAACAATAAATAGAAAAGTTACTTATTTTTTAAATCAGTGTCAGCACCATCGATCAACTTAAACAAATGCAAATTAGGGTTTTTAAATTTACATAATAAATGAAGTAAAATTAAAAAAAGCGCAGAACTTTTTATAACGTTTGTTTCTTTTTCTAAGAAAGAATTCCGCAAGTATAATTCTGATCATGACTGAATTAGGCAAAATACCTTTCTGGTAATGGCCGACATTTATCACGGTCATCGTAGTTAGTAAACTTCTAATTATAAAGATTAAAATTAAAACAGCGTAATTAATAGTTTGAGAAATATAAAGGACTTTAAATAGTTTTAATTGACACGTAAAAGACGCCACAAAAATGCAAATATAGTCATAAAATGCGAAGGCCTTTGTGGCGGGAATGTTGCTTAAACTGATCGGAAAGAAACGTCTGGCATTGTAATAAGAAAAATATCGATAAACGCTTGTCATTAAATGGTGATGTGTAGGTGAGAATACGCGTTATCTACATTTTGTTTAAAAATGTTTACATTTTCTGAACATAATAATATTAAACGGTTTCATTTCACTTAAAAAAATTTAAGATAAACTGTAAACTACGGAGCCATCCTCCATCACCAGAAGTTTTTATCAATTGATTTTTGATGAAAATATTAATTTTAAAATAGTAAATTGTAGATACAAAATCTGTGAGTGTAAGAGAAACAATTAAACTTTTTCAGTTGCCTTTAGTAAAGACAGTTTTAGAAGAATGAATTTAGTTAGTATTTTAAAGTGAGCAAGCTTACCTTCAAATATTACTCCTTGAAGCTCTAGCAGGTATGAAAATATAAAATTTGCGTATGACATATAAGAAAGTAACTCTCAGTCGTAACACGCGAAATTATAAACGTACTTTTATTATGAATACGTTTTCATGCGTAGGTAATCCTTTAACAAAAGAGCGTTTTTTAAGAGGAACGAAATATTCGAAACTCGAATCATGATTCGGTTTAACGTTAATTTTATGACGTCGCACACAGGCTAATCGATTTAGTTTTTATTATGTTAATTAGAATGAAAATGTTTTGATATTGCCATTGAATATGTATTTTCGCAAAGGATTTCCGCGTCACAAACGTATTTCAAGAACTACGTTAAGAATTGTGGAAGTTTTGCAAATATTAATCACGAATAGTTACTGAATAAATTCGCATTATATAACATATTTCTTTTAACATTTGCTTATCATCGCCAGGAGTTTTATTGAAAATGAAATTTCATCGATCAGTTTCATAAACAAATTATAGGGCATTTTTCAATCCTTTCTTTCTTGATGCACATTGGATATTGCTCAACCAAGTTTATGTTAAGTGCTCAACAGGAAACGTGGTAGGCTACTTGGAATTTTGCTATAAATCCCACGGGAACTCTGTGCCTGGTGAAATTGAAATGACCTATCACGTAGTATAAAATGCCATTAAAATCCTTTTAGTAATATTTTACGCATGCTTGTACAACATAATAGGGAGATAAAATTTTTCTATGTGATGTCGGTTTCTGTTAATATCAAATAGCCTCGAAATATAGTTACATTTAAAGTATAGAATATCCCCTTCCTGTATTTTTATTATATTTATGGATTACATCCTTTAAAATATCAATATCCAATGATTGGACATACTTCGTCAAAGTGCGCTCACTTTGAAGACGAATAGGGTCGTAGGAATTGAAAGTTTACTGATCGTAGGATGTGTTAGTGCATGAACGAGTTTTTGATCGATTACAAGAAAAAATTAATAGCACGCTGGTCCGGGTTTTACGTATATGAGGTATACATTAGTTTCATATATGATATACGAATATCATTTCTGATATTAGCACCTATTTAATTATCAAATAATCTTATTATCATGACATATATTTACAACGTCTATGCTAAACATGATTCCGGGACACTTACGTATGAATATTGACAACTGCTGCGTCCATTGGTGAAAATGAAGAATATGTAACAAATAAGGCCAATAAACATAGTTGTAGATTAAGTGAATGAATTCGTTTATTTTGAATCTTTATTGTTGACCAACGAAAAATTAAAAATTATGTGGAAAAGTGAACATTCAGAGTCACGGATGATAAAATGAATAACTTTTGAGTAGACTCTATGAAAAAAAAAAATTATGAAACACAAACTGCAAAAGGTTTTGTGTATCGTATAAAAATATTACCAATAATTTCAATTATAATTAACAGGGACTCGCTAATGAAATTCCCTCGATGGGGGTTCGGAAATAAAAAAATTTCTTCCCCAAATATTCAGAGAGCCACTTTAAAAATATTGGAAAACATTTTTATCTTTATTTTGATGTCTAAATTATCCTATTTAAACCAGTAAAATTTATCAATTTGTCGATAACGTGGGAACCGTTTGTTCATAAATGCTCAAAAACCTCTACACAAAGAACAAAATATTTTAAGATTTCTTATTATTTTTATGGAGAATGAAATAAGTAGTAATTTTGCTAATCATTCATGTAAGCAAGCTATTTTGCACGGGGATGCTTTACCCGCGACAGTGAAATACATATGTTTAGATCTTTAAATTCTGTGCCTTTTTCACTCTTAGGAGAGCATTGTAGACTTTGATAGAGTGATTATATTGTTGTTACTAATATACTTACCTAATTGAAAACCCTTATGGATATTAAAAACTGCCGCGATATGGGGAATTATACACTATGCATTTATGATGGTTGTTATATAAAGAAACCGTTCTCAAATTAATTAAGTAGCAGAAGTGAACAACAACGTTAAAAATATTTATTGCAGATGTTGACAAAAAGTTTTCAAGGTATAAAAGTGCAAAATTTAGTTTAAGTTTCTTCAATAGGTGTGGTGTACGTACCCTTTTATTAGGTGTATAGATTATTTAACCAATATTTATGAGATTATTATCAGCAAAGTTACGTGGGAAGTTCAAAACGCTAACATTTCTTTTCAGAATAGCAAACAGAACTTAAAAATTATTTTAATGTTTCTATTAAAAAATTATTTTGTGTTATAGAAATAGTTAATTATAATAATTTATGTAACGTGAAAAGTTTATTTTAATAAATTTATATTTTCTCAAGTTAGCTGTTTGGGGGATATAAACAGTCAACTATCCAATCAGTCTCTCAAAGCGGTTTTTCTCAAAAATCTTTTGAAAAAGAAAACTGAAATGTGTCATAATAATAAATCATTTGGTTCAATGACGGGCATATATCAGAGAAATTAACGTTTGACGTCGAAACTTGACATTTGAAAAGCATATATCTCTATAGCGCTCCAAAATGAATACATATTATTTTTGAGCTGGAAATAGGAGTAAATTTTTTTTATTTCATTCATCGTGTAGGAAATTAAAAGAAATAATAAGATGTTTTCCGGAATATTACGTAAAGTGGTACGTAAAGTAGAATATTACGTGATATTGTTTATATTATTCAAAAAATATGTCCCCGCCACTGTTTCTCAAACACTGAAGACGACATTATGAAAATATAACGGTATAAGCAATTTACCTAAATTCATGGAAAAAATAAATAATGATTTAAAATTTTATAGTTTTTGAGAAATTTACGGTATTTTTACGTCTGTGAAAAATATATTAATAGTTGTAATGCAGTACTTTATGCCCTTAAATATTTTGATGTAGATACTTTTAATGTACTTAAAGCTCGTAGTTTGAATTCCAGCCCTACTTAATTAGTTTTTTATAGACGAGGGACTAAATTAAATTCTATCTCACGGAGAGTAAAGTTAGGCAGAATTTTTGAAAGTTGAAGTGAAGAAAAACAGCAGTTCATCGATATCATTGCATTTTATTGAAGTTTAAAAAGGTTAATAATTAAAAAAAAAACACCAAAAAAACAGGGTGATATCCACAAATGACAACAAAGTCACGTATCTCTCTAGCTATCAAGCCCTGTGATATAACTTAAGAAATATATCGTTAATTATTTATTTGAGAAAAAAATGTGGGAGCGAAAAAGTATTCACTAGTAGTGTTCAAGGAATAAAATAAATAATTTTTTACCAGAGGTAATCATACATATTAATGAGAGACCCAATGCAGATGAGTTATCGATTTAACAACATGAAGTTCATTGCGCACGGATCTGGCCATATCTCCTCACTTTTATAGACTTTTTCAAAATTTTCAATGACATTATAATGTATTTTTCCCTAATTCCTTTAGTGATTTTTTTCCCTAATTCCTTTAATACACGATTACGTGTATTAAAGGAATTAGGAAAAAAATGCCAAGCCAAAAAAGTGCCTTTTAATTTGTAAAAGTAATTAATTTAATTTTTTAAATAATGTTCTCTTAAATATGATACTCTTGCAAATAAGTATCGAAATTATTCAATTAGATTAGTTTATTTCCTTTTCAATATATCGGGACAGATAAATATTTTTTGCCATAAAATGAGATATAGAACATGTCAGGTAATTTAATTGTATTGTATATTCATGTAATCAAGTGCTATCAGACGACATAATTTTTTAGTTTTTAAGTAAGCTGTAATAATCGTCACTCGTGTTTATTAGTGCTTTTTATTTATGACCTCAAAATTCTTGAAATCCTAAACCTACATTATACTTCGTTGAGTTAAAAAAGCTCATAAAGTGTATAATAAATCATTCTCATGTACGCAGGCCTATTAAACTTCCCAAGTGTACGCCATTCTTCAGCAGGTTAATAAACATATAAATATATTACAATTTTAGGAGTTTCTAAAATATTTTATTTAATGAAACTTGTCATTGACAATTTCCTAATTTATGTCGGTATCCGTAGAAACAGATTTATGTTTCGGCGGTAAGTACTAATATGACATTTATTTATTAATGTCTTGTTATTATTCCCACAACAAACTGCATATCTATTTATTATTTCTAAAATTACTTTAGAACTCAAGCATTATGTTTGGTATGATGTGAAATGGTTTTGTTACTCTATGACCACTAACTAATTTCAGTTTTTCCCTTGTCACTTTATGCATTTGAATACAAAATCATATTTGTTTTGGTAATTTTTTGGCAAAATGTAAATCATAATCAACGCTCTGTCCCAAGTTCTCTGTTAGACATTCGGTCAATGCGCGCATCATTGGAGGTAATTCCCATAATCGTCACGATAGCAGGCGGATGAGCGATCGCAGGGAATAGCTTTTCAAATCAGTAACGCTGCTGCCCCACTTTGGTTTGTGGAATTTAACTACGCGATTTTAAATATTACTCTGTCACCGCTTGATGAACGACCGGGAATCAAACCGAGTCTCCGCGATGTGTGCCATGGTATCAAAATACATACACCTTTTGATCACCCCACCACGGTAGCCACGATAACCCACGGCGACGACAAAATCTAGATATTTAATAAGTTTTGAGAAAACAAATAAACAGAGACTGGTAATAAAAGTACCTGAATATAACGAGAGACATGATCTAAGTTTGAATTTAAAGGGAACCTAATTCATGGTAATCTCTCAAAGATAGAGAAGAAGCCGATAAATGTATGCGCCTTGGCAATAAGCGTAACTCTGCCAACGAATACGCAAACGAGATAAAAATAAGAATAAAGAAAGCGAACTAATTTTATAAAAATGAAACATATTTTCACTAATGGAAATCGGAGTAAGGATTTCGACTAGCAAAGTGCGACGTCTACACAACTCTCCTTACTAGACTAACAAAGATTCTTTCTAGAGTAGAAGCATGGACACGTGAGGCAGTGACGTTGGAAGCGTTTGAAACGTGGCTATACACGAGAATCTTAAATATTCATTTCTCATCAACCTCATAATATTCAATTCTCATCTACGTCACACGTGTGTGTACAAACGATTACTTCACATGTCGACTTATATCCAGATTTCAGTACGATATTTGTATAATCTTCAGTATTCGAATAATGTTTATGCTTCCTAATATATATGTTAGTCTGACTGTAAAAATGTATTCAACAGTTGCATACTTTTATTTAGAAATAGAGTTAGACGCACCATGAATTACTATTTGAATACATACTCGGGTGATGCTCAGCTATGTATTAAAAGGTATAAACATTTAGTTGACTTGACAGGCGCTTCATAGTTGGTACGTATTTTTTCTCATGCAATATAACTTCTATATTAAAAACAAAAAATAAAATTAGAGTAAAATACGTTCCTCGAGGATTTCACACAAACTTACACAAATATAAAATTCAAATAATGAAGGGAATATTAGTATAATTTCACTATTAAATAATATTACCGTGTTTATCGCAGGCGTAAGAGAATTGTTATTTTACCATAACTCTTTCGATATTTTATATCTAACCATCTTTTATTTTTTTGTTTAAATACGGGTTACGATATATAATATAAATATTCAAGTCTAATTGCAGCCTCCAATGCAAAGAAATTTTTGATATAGACCAGATAACAAAATAGGTCTAAAAGTGAGTATTTTTCTAGTGCACCTTATCGTTATTTTTCAGTTAAATACTGAATTTTCACATTCTTTTTTTAAATTGACAATTAAATAGACCCGCTCAAAGAAATGAAAAACAGGATGATGATTATAAATACAAAGCACCGAAAAGCGATTTCCGGATTTTCTAATTTAAAATAATTTTCAGTTTTCAATGTGTAGTTTGTGTGAACCATTGGAATAAACAAGGTGACAAGAATTTATTGTAGCATAAAATTAAATTTCAGTCAGTTCAGAGGCTTAGTTCTGATTAAACTTAAAAAAAGATCTAAATTTTTAGAGTAAGGTTTTCTAAATTTTTAGATCATTTTTAATGTCATAATAAACTAAAAATAATTGATAACGATTTTGATTGATAGTTTTACTATGATAATATAACAAAAAAAAAATTTTATTTCAAATGTAGTAAAAGAAAACTATTCCTTTTGTTACAATCAAAATATAATTGATCAATGTACAATGTATTAATGTTATGACGAAATATTTTGTTTGGGATATATATTATTATTAAATTGTTTTATACATAAATAGAAGTGTAAGTTCTATATGAATCTATCGCAAAACTTCCAATTTTATTGAAACATTTCGGTATTCACCTCCCCAGTTTCGTAAATTTTGTTTGAAATATTTGTTTAATACGCAATGGAAAGCAAGGTGTTATAGCTCATTAGGTGTACATTAAACTTAAAATTAATCGCGGAGGGCACAGAATAAAATTAAGTGTGAAACGTGCTACATGGTAAGTTTTCAGTATATTTATTTTGGGTCTTATTTAATTTGAATAACGGTCACAGCGCAAAGCGTATCTTCCTAAATAAACTAACCATTTTATAACGGTGTGAAATTAACGATATTTCATGAGAGCATATTTAATTATAATAAATTACTTTACGAGGTAGATTCTAACAACTAGACTGGGTTTAAAATCGCAGTTTAAAAGGGTAACTAAAGGCTGTGTTTACAGTAAATTTTGCTCATGTTAGCTTTTTACATAAGGGTGCGTAAATTTGAAAGCACATTTTTTTCGTTTGTAATTAAATTAGCATTTTGAAATAAAAATATTCTACAAACATATTTCGTTTAATTAAACCTTTCATTAAGTATAACTAATCCATTCCCTTTGTGCTGTAATCCGTTTAGAAAAAATATCCTTAGAACCAAACATAAAATATTCTCGTTAGACATTCCTAAAAGATTTCTCTACTACTTTATTAAATCTCAACAGGCTATAATGAATGAAGGAATGAAATTTTCGTCAGAAACATTGTTAGAAACATTTTGGATAGCGAACAGACCCTTGTGGATTTGCATTCGTTTTTGGATCGTAGGTCGTTCATCACGTCGATAACCTATAACTATCCCGCGAACGCGATGAAATATAAAATCAGTTTTATATATCAACTGCACCAGAAATCCACGCGTATTTATTAGGATCGTTAATGCTGCCTATGGGCAAAAACGTGGTTCATATATTAACAGTTTTCAATTTTAGCTCGAATATTTAATATATATCTTGGAAAATATAAATTATATGCCATTTTCCTCTTTTCCAGCAAAATTAGTAATCGTCATTTTTTTTAGTCGATAATTAATTAGAGCATTTAAAAGTTATGACCATATAATTTACATGTGGATAGATAGAGGGATAAAGAAATTTAATTGTAAGTGTTGCTTCTTTCCTTTAGAACTACGGGACTATCAATACGCGGTATTTTCTAGAGCTAAATCTTGCAACTAAATTTGTACTTAATATAAGTCGAAATTATGCATTATGAGTGAATGCATATAGAATTTCTACATTATTTCAATGAAGGTAATAAACGGGTATCATTATACAGCAGGTGACACCGTAGAAAATTATTATCATTTATACACTAAACTATCTTGTATTTAATCCATATGTACCATTTTTATTGTTTTCTAAAGAAAATATAACAAAATATTGCATTTTTCTCAAATACGTTAATATTTATAAGGTGATTTGTTAACGCGCGTGAATTCATAGAAGTCATTGTTGTCCAAAGTCAGCTATTATCTGTTGATCGTAGCCATCGAAGCACTCGGCCTGATTTGATCGTATCGGCACGCGGTATTGGATGAATACGGTAATAGTCATACGTTTCCTATATGAATTCAGTGCTATATGTTTAATTTGATACATCACCTTGATAAGAGTAAAGTCTACCAGAGAAAAAGTCGGGACAAAAGCATTTTCTGTGATCGAATATATAAAATTTTTATTAAGTATAATTTACGTGAACGCATGGTCCTCTGCGCTTATTCCATTGAGTTCAAGAGTATTTTACTCGATTCGGTGAAGCCAAATGAACGATTATGTGATTTATGATTCTTTATGTGGATGTGTATTAAGCGATAATAGAAAATGGAATTTTGCGTAAAAATGACGAAAGTCATTTAGTTTCATTATACTTAACATTTTGCAATGATCTATGTTTTGAGGAAAATAAAAAGGAAACATATTTTATAACATGAAGCAGATTTCAGTAGGACCTAATTTAATTAGGATTAGTACCACAATTAAAAAAAAATGAGAAGTTTCCTTTATATCTTAATATAGTTTACTAAACTGCAACAAGAATGTGTATTTTTTATTGCTCATTTATCTTAACCACATGGTAATACAAAATTTAATGGCTTCATTCATTCTAACGCAATGTACAAGAAACATTTCAGGATTTTTTTTATTACTACTCAACTACGTAGTGTATCTAATTTCCCATCAGTTTACATCGGTGACTAACGATGTGTTTGGAAAGTTATTTAAGACTCAAGTTGTATGTATATGGCACATCCAGCAAATAATAGGTGTGCTTGGAGGAGTCAGGTAAAAGAATTGTATTTGGTTCGTATAAGTAGAATAGAAATATTTAAAAAGGTCATTTCGTCACTCTCTAGATAGATAAAAGCATCACTAAGTTTAAAAATGTCTGCATCCATTTCAATTAAAGTGTGTAGCTGGTTAAGTAAGGCCAATTTTTTACAATAAAAAATCTCGATACATACACCTATATTATATTCTAAAAGACCTGCCAAGCACGAGGTGACGGAACGGAACAAGCACGTACAAGGAACCCTCGCACCACGAAGGTTCTCTAAGTATTTAAGCATTTATAAAGATTTAATGGTACAATATATTCCTTGTAAACTTTATACAAATCTTATTTTCTTAGAACGAAATTGTATAGTCTACTACATCTTTTACAGGCGCATATGTGATATAATAACAAATTAACGACTTTAGCATTTTTTCCTTTACTTGTACTGCTATGCTTTTTGCCAAATTTCATGACTGGTCTTTTACTTGTACTACCTTGCTTTTTGCATAATTTCATGATTGTAGGTGAAAACAATTTTTAAAAATGCTCGTGGCATGCATCACGGCGATTTGATCTTCAGTTGTAATCGATTTAATCCAGTCAGAAAAACCCAGCCCCTTGTTCGCCGTCAGTCAGTCAAGGGACGGTAAAAATCCAGACCCTGCTAGTCCAGCGAGTGGCATCGAATCCACTCGCCTAACCACCTAGTTAAGCCTAGCCTAAGACCTAGAAAAATGCCGTATAAATGGCCGTATTTTTAGTTTTTTTTTTGTGTTGACTTAAAAGCTTGATTTAAAGTTACAAGGGACCACAGAACTAAGTATTTTATATTAATTTCAATTTGATATTTCTACCTGTTCCTGAGAAAAAGCATCTTCACAAACAGGTAGGCTAATAAACGTACAACAAAATGAATTCATAGGGATTCATTTTTTCCTTTTAAGGTACGTAATGCTAAAAATTACAAAAAGTGTAACAAATATTTTCCACCATAAAAGTAACAAGTAAAGAATTTAAAAAAAAATAAAATAAACAAAAATATTGTATTATATATATGAAAATGACATAAAATACAGAGTTAAAACTATTAGAATGGACAATATTTAACACATCTAATTTTTGTGTTAGTTTAAATAATATAATTTGAAATTGTTTAATTTTGTTCGCAAGTTTCCCACACATGCAACTTAAAAAAAATTAAAAAAACATTTTTTAACAAAAAAGTGTGATGGCTTGTAACTTTGGATGTAGGAAATAATCTCGTAAAGTACTAATTTGATTTCAAAAATTCTTTCAAAAATATTTAGAAAGGACCTTCACAATCGACATAATTTGTAAATTATCACATTAAAAATGTCATATATTATAAAAAAGTTAAAGTTTGTATGTTTAGATGTAGGAGATAATCTCCGAAACTATTCTTACAATTTCAAAAATTCTTTCACTAATATTTAGAAAGGAGCTTCCGGATTTGTTGATAGTGTTATCTATTTTATACATTACAAGACACTCGAAATTAAGGAGTTAACACCAGTGGAGTGTCAGAGCACAATGCTTTCTTTTTCCTTGTCTTTTATTATCACTTAACTTTTTCTAAATTTACTTGGTGTAACAGTGGATTTCATCTAGTGAATTTCATGTTTAATTGTATAATATATACAAGGTCTTTTTTGTATTATATAGTCTGTTAAATAATGTTATTACAAAATGCTAATGAATGTATAAACCATACATAACTCCTATATAAAATATTATAAAATATTTAATTCACTCAATTTCATGTCATACTAATAGCGATTCTTTGTAAGCCATAGTGATGACATATACTATGATAATACAAATGCATTTAGTAATGTCATATACGAAGGAATAATGGAAGAAATGACGTGAATAGAAGTTCTGATATACATACTTAAATTATATATATATATATATATATATATATATATATATATATATATATATGTAATTTGTTAATTTTGTCACTCAATTTCTGTGTGGTTTTTAGGTCCTCTATTTACATTTTTTTTATTTAATTACGAAATTAATTGCGGGCAAAAATATTTCATCAGGTACCTAATAATATGAGGAATAAAATTTGTATATCTTTGAATCCGTGTTATCATGTTTACAATAATATTTCCTTTGCCTTTTTTCGTGGCAGTCATTTTAATAATTCACTTAGTTTCAATAAGACGTAGTGAGCTGTTGAAATATTTTGTGTACATAGCTTACCCATGAACTTACTTAATTATAACAAACACGTTTTGCTTCTTAAAAAATTATATCCCTTCTGTAATAAAAGAAGAATGATATGTATTTATCTACACTTATGTAATTCAAGAGTGCAAAGAGTAAAACGTATATTGAATTATGTGCTAGTAGCACATTATTCAATAGTGCAAAATAAGAGCCAGGATTTTGTTCATTACAATTTAATTATATTTTGTTCATGGCAAGTTAACTATTTTAGAAGTGTTCTAGTATTTTTATTGTATTTGAACTAAAATCTTTTCAGAATAGGTTTTAGGAACAAAAAGGATGCATGGGTTAATTTTTTACTAACGGGCTCCTTATCTCCTCTTTATCTTGAAAAGAGTCATGACAAAAATGTAAAGGAGCACTTTGAAAATATGATAGAATATAGAAAAAAAATTATCTAAGTATAAATTAGAATAGCGAGTAATTAATTAGTCCGTATTCTCTTAGTTGATCTATTAACTTCAGAAAAATGAAGATTTTTATTAGAGTCGCGTTATGTTTTAGTCGCTGCTTAACGTTCATCTGGAAAATTGCATTAGGAAATTATTTAATGTACTTTGAAGAATAGGAATGGAAATTATTTTAACTTCATGTCTATTGCATAAAGATAACGCTGTATTGTTAACATTTATCTAGTTCCCATATTCTAATATTACAATTTTATGTATTTATTTATATATTATAACTTTAGTTAGATTCTTTTAAGACATAAACGATTTTATTTAAATAAATGTATTTTTCCTAATAACTAAAGAATATTACATTGCAGTTCCCTTACGATATTATCTAGATCTATAATGAGAATTTCAACAAATTTATTATATTTACAAATTGCCTACATGGAAATATTGTCATACAACGAAACCTAGGTCTTGGTAAAGAATTTAAATAAAGTAGAAATAATGCTATATCATATAGTTTCATCTAGTTGTGAAAAATTAAATTATAGGTTTAGATTGGAATAAGAAAAGAACAAGTTTATTTAAAATCTTGTGTTCTCATATTTCTCAACACGACTATAGGTAGAATAAAAAAGAAAAATTATTTAAAAAAATTTCTTAGTTATATAGTTTCTGGAATAGGTAACTTCTATAATTAGTTATTTCCATATTTTACTCCAGTGGAGAAGGAGGTTTTTTACGTTTTAAAGACCTGGAAATACACCAGTTTTGTACAAATATGGGAGTCTAAACGACCATCGTCTAAGAGGAAAGTAGAAAAATTAATGAATTTCATTGCAATTTTCTATAATTTACAAACTGTGAAAAAGTTCAGTATTCTAAAACTGTGGTGAAATATCTTATGATGCGCCAGTAGTGACAAGTGACTGGGTAACTTTTTATGTAGGTAATTTACGGATTAGGCCACTTCAAGGTTTCGAAAAAGGGGATCCTATTAAATAACTTTAGATGTTACAGCGCATACTAATTAAATTCACTCCGTCAGTATGGAACTATTGGGTTCACTGGGAATTGTAAAATGCTTCTCGGAGAAACTAACAATTTTATGGTAACGGTAGACATTTAGATTTTCTAATAATATGATATTATTTTGGATATTTTGAAGCCCGTAGTCCTCGTATAATTTTCTCCTCGCTTTTTTGCTATATCAGAGAGGTTGCTCTGTGAAACTTTTGCACGCCCCGTTCATCAATTTTTTCGCAGTTGTAGTAGTAGTATGAGCCTACGAAAAGAGCTTTGAGCTTTTATATGTTTCATCAAAATATCTGCCTTATTTAATATATTTAGTATTTTTTACAACAATTAGCGTTTTAAATGAAAAAAATTACTTGGGAAAATAAATATTTTCCTTATTTTGTACTAGGTTCTACTTGTAAATCAAACTTTTTATTCATGCAAAAAAAAACACAAATTTTAGTATAACTTTTATATTTTTAGCGTTAACGTTAACATATATGTGCTCTGTTAATGTAATGTGTTCTTAAGTTAACGTATATGTGCTCCGTTAATGATTAGAAAAAGACTTGTGGAAGCGAAAAGGAAATACTCAATGTTCTCTCAAAACCAACAATATAATGAGCCTTTCATCAGCGTAGGATATTTAGAGGTATAAATAACGACTCAATGCATATCCATTTGAGAAATTCGCAAAGTCGAAACAAATAATTTTTTTGTGAAAAATGTAAAAATCAATTATAAATTTAATAGTTAGATATTTACCAACAAGTTTTTTTTCACAATTTTGTAAATATCCTTGGTTTATGTTGAATGAAGGAAAATTAGTCTTTTTTTAATAATAGTGTCACACGTTGCTCATGTTTATACATAGTCGTGCAATGTGCGGGGCTAACTGCCTTGAAATCGGTCATTCATTTATTGTTAAATTGTAATGATCGCTAACGATTCGTGCGTGATGTTAAACATACGCCTGTGGATTCAGATATGGCATATACTACACATAGTATAATTAAAATCACGAGAACTCGTCACACTCATAACCACAATGCGCCATAACAATCGGCTTTGGACAACGACTAAAAGATAGTAGTCCAATTGCGTCTAATGGTATGGAGAGTAATATAGTTGTGTCACTACCTATGGGTAAAAATGGTGGTACATATTTCAACCGTTGCCAATATAAGCCCAAATATATGCGAATCCTCCAAACTAGCGTTACCCTGTGCTATACAATCTCATAACTTAAAAAGTGTTCAAACTTAATGTTACGGGAAAAATACAGCTTTAAAAAGTGAACCGTTTGGGTGATTTCTTCACGTATCCTACGTAAACTGTCAAAGACACATGAAAATAAGGTAAAATAAGATTGTTCGCCTTAAACATTTGTATAGACAAGTTCAGGGCAATTTACCTTATCTATTGAAATTAACTCGTATTATCGAGAAATAGACACAGAACAACAAGTAACAAAACATTTCTATTAACATTAGATGGAAAATATTACACAAATATAAATTTCAACGTATTTTTCTTCCATGCCTTTAATTTAGATGAAAATTGTCTTTTTCATGGAATCATTTGAAGGAATAATTCAGATTTTACAAGGCTGTTTTTGAGTGAGTGTATTAAACTTTCGTCACTGTCTAATATGTACAGAAATACCATTTTGCCAACTTAACGTTACAATTGAAATATTCTATTACCGGAATATTGTTTATCAGTGAATATCAAGAAAGCATAGTAGCAAACATTAAACGGTGCTAGTTAGGCTTTTGGTTTTGTTCAATATTTTCTGCCAATTATACGTAGTATGTTACGTGTAACATATAAATATAAGCTCTCCATTACAGTAGCTACGGGACGAATACTTAGCACGTTTTTCTAAAGAAATATTTCAACTACCTGTGTTTAAACTAAAGTGTATCCGTGCGAAGGCGGGCCAGGTCGCTACTATAAAATATGTTGAGCATCAAAATATTATAGAAAAATACAATATTTTCTACACTATTTTGTATATGATCCATAGCCGTTTATTCTCTTTGTTTTTATTACAAATATACAAAAAAAGTATCACACATATCTGATTAAATATCTTGATGTACATAAAGTAAACATGTACCTTGTTGATAAGCATGTGTTTCCGATGAATATAGGAATGGTTACGTGTTTTCTATATTCTTTAACAGGGTATTATATAAATTCATTTATATTAATACCTTACCTCGGTAATAAGAAAGCTATTAGGGTTAAAAATCATTCGCTCTGATTGGGAAAATAAAAATGGTTATGTTGTGTTGAAATTTACACTTACTACGGTTAAAGGTACATCATATATCTATAATAATTCATATATTGATATTTTCTTTACAAAAATTAGAAGTTTACTTCAAATATTAATCTTGTTTACAACAATTTATTTCAATTTGGTAGCTGCAATATGGATATGCACTTATATTTTTCACTTCTCTTAATAATAACGTATCGTTAATTAGTATGTCTCTATAGTAGTTGAAGCAAGACATAACAAATATGTCATATAATTTTTGACTAGCAACACTAATATAAGTTTATCCCTCGGTTTAACTACCTAAGGTCGTATTGGAAATACTATTTGTCACTATATACAGCTTCTTTGATAACTCGTTAGAGTGAATGGTGTACACAGTCGCTGCTACATACGCCAAAATATAAACGACATTTGTAAGCAGATAGATGAAATAATATTTTAACGTGAGAAATATCAATGACCTGCCAGGTCAAGGTTCCGGGTAATGACGATAAAAAATGTGGGTTTATTGAATAAAAATTCGAAGAAGAATTTTTATTTATCGTCTTATGGCTGTAGGCGGTTTTAGATAAAAGGGATCTAAATATGTCACGTTGTCACATAAAAATACTTTTATTGGTTCATGAAATAAAATTCAAAGCACATTGAAAGAACCGCTACCGTCCTAAATAGGTTGCCAAAAAGATTCACCTGGGACAGAAATTAGACTCATATGGAGAGAGATTAGGACACAGTAATTTTTTTTGTATACAATTCCTTTCCGGGCAACTTCTACTAATTATGTCTGATCTACCTACATCACGGGACTCGAGGATTGTTAAATACCATGTGAAGATTCATATTTGGTAATGTTACTCAAAGCCAGCTTTGGCATATTGTACATCATTATAGATAATTGGGATATTTGCTCAATTGACTGAATTAAATTCTAACATAGGTTCAAAGGTCGTTATTACTTAGTTATTACTACCTGTTGAAAAATAATGAAAAATTACAATTGTTTACTTTAAAATGAAAACATATAAAATATCAGAGTCCTTTTGGCATAGCCTTGAAACAAAAAAATAACTTTGATATGGTGAAATGGTCGTAGTTTGAAAATCATATAAAACCTTTTTGGACACTCATAATGTCGAATTTCCTAAAAGTTCAGGAGGTCATCTCTTAGCCTGTTAAATTCAAGGTATATGGAGATCTCTTTTAAATTTATCTAAAATTAATAAAATATCGGGTACTAGGATTAATAAAGAAAGAATCTAAGTTTTCATATCTTGGTGATAGTCATCTATGTGTCGATAGGCTAATTTACATCTTAGATAATACGTCATATTTATTTTATACATCTTACTATTCAGTGTACGGGAGTACTGATTATGTTTTTAGAGCCTTATTTAGTATGTAATAGATAAATGGGATGAGTGTCAGAGTTACGGTAGTTGTACAAAAAATTATGTGTAACATCATATTTGTACTCGTTTTCTGCCGATGTCTGGTTATGCGACAGTATGTGATTGGTCATACACGCTGGAAGTCTATAAGACTTTTTTTAATGGTAAAGGAAATTGTCATGATAATAAAAGTTTACAAAAGTGATACAACTATGACATGGTCTATAGATTGCAACCTATCGCAACCAAGTTTTCAGATTATCAATGGAGCATATGTCCGTGGAAAACAATAATTTATGTGTGGTATATATTATGACTATTTATAGGAGCTAAAAAGTAAGTCTCAAAATCATTTTAATTCGCATTAGCTTCAGTATTTCTTCTTTTTCACAGAATATTGTCTACGATGAAATCCATTCATGGTTTTTTTTAATTAATTTCGATTTCAATGATATTGAGATGCAAAAATTAGTTACTGTCAAATGCAACTGATTTAGAATAAACTTGGCTGCTTTCCTTTGATTCTTTACGAAGAAATTAGACCTTTACGTCTAGATTTATTGCACATTATATCAACCCTAACATTGCACTTGGACGTGGTATATGTTTGTAGATATTTACCGTTTTACCAATTTTAATAGTTTTGTAGAACTTGCCATAACGTAAAGCGACAAAAGTGATAAGAACACACACTGACAGATAATATATTTAATTAATTCAGCACTGTATCTCATTTATCATCACTTTTAAGGAATGCTCTACGAAGACTCGTCTGCTTTTATTTCACTACTTTTAGGTCTAAGTTTTTAAAGTGAAACCTTTAAGAAGTTTTATAATAATCCTTAATGAGGTTGTTGTTATTAACATATACTACTATGATGAAAATCGGAATACTGAATGTTAATAAAAAAGTGACGCAGCATTTTTCGATCTTTCTAGAAATGTGTATATATTAAATTATATATACATTTCTAAAGAAATGTGAATCTGACTACTAAAGATTCAATGTACCAAGAATATGTAGAGTTTAATATCCTACAAAATATTAGCGACGGAATTTCTCTCAAACTTTATTACGATATTAGTTTGGATATTATTAAATGACTGACAAATATTTCTTTAAAATTTAAAACTGCATGAATGTAAAACAGTCAGACTAATCTAAATCGTATTTCAATTTAAGTTCTCCAAAAACCTTACTTACACATATTTTCCCAAAAGTCACGACCGAAAAAGTATATTAGTATATTTAAATTTATAAGGCAAAAAGGGCCAAAGGGAAAAATAAACCTATTTTAAATCGTACTACGTATTGCGCCCAAGTTCTAAAATAGCTTTAGAAATATTAAAGCGATTTACAACCGAATCGCAAACGAATTTTCTGATTACGGAAAATCAGAACTTACATTTTTTATGAGAAATAAATTGTACGATTTATTTTAAATTAATACTTTTACTTATTGATAAACTGGCTTAATTCAATTTTTGTTTTAATACATAGTAAATCTATTCCAATTGTTATCTATAAACATTCTTTTAGTTTTATAGTGCAAATATTACATATGCATGTATAATACATAGGTATATGTAATCACAGTTAAAAACAGGATAGAAAATTATGTTGGTCTACCTTATTGTCAAGGTAACTTTTTGTTGATCTATTTTTTGAATATTATTAGGTTTGAATATTATGGTTATTTATTAGCTTTTTGTTATAATGTTTTTAATCGACATCAGAAATAGTTCGAGATGCTCAATTCGTTTCTTTTATGTAGGTTCAGCGATATTTCTTTATCAAGTGGACTGATATCGATGATTTTTTTATCACAAAGAGGGTACTTCAGGGGTGGTCTCATCATATGATGACGATCTGATGATGAAGTCCGGAAATGAACGATTGGACTCCAAAATGAATGGCAGTAAATCAATAGTAATTCAATATATTACCTACGGTTAGTTATTACTTTACAAAATAACTACACCATCGACTTTGGATTAGGAGAGTGGAACTTCTCAAATGGTAGTTGTTACTTTGAAAATCTGATATTGGTCTTTGGATATAGAGAACGGAATTCCTCAACGGCTAAAAGCTAAACACTGCCAGCTACTATTATCGCATTGTTTTTCTGAGTTGTTGATAACCAACTTTACACAACGAGGAAATTATGTATATACTAATTTTCACCCCTGACATTTAATAATTATACGATATCCTAAGAAAGAAAATAATTGAATGTTACAGTATATGTGTTTTACAGTATAATGCTTAATGTAAAAAATCTTAAATAAAATATTTGAAAGAAACATATTTCAAAAAAAGCTGGTACTAAAATATAAAAAACAATTTACTCAAACTATGTACTTATTAGCAATAAAAAGAAAAGTTAATTATTTTTTAAATCAGTGTCAGCACCATCGATCAACTTAAACAAATGCAAATTGTATATGTTAAATACGCTCTTTATGAATCTAATTCGTATTGTGAGTATATTCAAAGTTAGGGTTATAAATTTACATAATAAATGAAGTAAAATTAAAAAAAGCGCAGAACGTTTTATAACGTTTGTCTCTTTCTCTAAGAAAGAATTCCGCAAGTATAATTCTGATCATGACTGAATTAAGCAAAATACCTTTCTGGTAATGGTCGACATTTATCACGGTCATCGTAGTTAGTAAACTTCTAATAATAAAAATTAAAATTAAATCAGCGTAATTAATAGTTTGAGAAATATAAAGGACTTTAAATAGTTTTAATTTACACGTAAAAGACGCCACAAAAATGCAAATATAGTCATAAAATGCGAAGGCCTTTGTGGCGGGAATGTTGATTAAACTGATTGGAAAGAAACATCTGGCATTGTAATAAGAAAAATATCGATAAACGCCTGTCATTAAATGGTGATGTGTAGGTAAGAATACGCGTTTATCTACATTTTGTTTAAAAATGTTTACATTTTCTGAACATAATAATATTAAACGGTGTCATTTCACTTAAAAAAAATTTAAGATAAACGGTAAACCACGGAGCCATCCTCCATCACCAGAAGTTTTTATCAATTGATTTTTGATGAAAATATTAATTTTAAATAGTAAATTGTAGATACAAAATCTGTGAGTGTAAGAGAAACAATTAAACTTTTTCAGTTGCCTTTAGTAAAGACAGTTTTAGAAGAATGAATTTAGTTAGTATTTTAAAGTGAGCAAGCTTACCTTCAAATATTACTCCTTGAAGCTCTAATATAAAATTTGCGTATGATATGATAAATTATAAACGTACTTTTATTATGAATACGTTTTCATGCGTAGGTAATCTTTTAACAAAAGACCGTTTTTTAAGAGGAACGAAATATTCGAAACTCGAATCATGATTCGGTTTAACGTTAATTTTATGACGTCGCACACAGGCTAATCGATTTAGTTTTTATTATGTTAATTAGAATGAATATGTTTTGATATTGCCATTGAATATGTTTTTTGGCAAAGGACACAAACGTATTCCGCGTCACAAACGTATTCCAAGAACTACGTTAAAAATTGTGGAAGTTTTGCAAATATTAATCACGAATAGTTTCTGAATAAATTCGCATTATATAACATATTTCTTATCATCGCCAGGAGTTTTATCGAAAATGAAATTTCATCGATCAGTTTCATAAACAAATTATAGGGCATTTTTCAATCCTTTCTTTCTTGATGCACATTGGATATTGCTCAAACCCTCCGTTTACGTTAAGTGCTCAACAGGAAACGTAGTAGGGTACTTAGAATTTTGCTATAATCCTGACTTATCACGTAGTATAAAATGTCATTAAAATCCTTTTAGTAATATTTTACGCATCCTTGTACAACATAATAGCGAGATAAAATTTTTCTACGTGATGTTGGTTTTTGTTAATATCAAATAGCCTCCAAATATAGTTACATTTAAAGTATAGAATATCCCCTTCGAGTATTTTTATTATATTTATGGATTACAGCCTTTAAAATATCAATATCAAATGATTGGACATACTTCGTCAAAGTGCGCTCACTTTGAAGACGAACAAGGTCGTAGGAATTGGAAGTTTACTGATCGTAGGATGTATTAGTGCATGAACGAATGTTTGATCGATTACAAGAAAAAATTAATAGCACGCTGGTCCGGGTTTTACGTATATAAGGAAAACATTAGTTTCATATATGATATAAGAATATAATTTCTGATATTAGCACCTATTTAATTATCAAATAATCTTATTATCATGACATATATTTACAACGTCTATGCTAAACATGGTTCCGGGACACTTACGTATGAATATTGACAACTGCAGTGACCATTGCTGAAAATGAAGAATATGTAACAAATAAGGCCAATAAACATAGTTGTAGATTAAGTGAATGAATTCGTTTATTTTGAATCTTTATTGTTGACCAACAAAAAATTAAAAATTAGGTGGAAAGGTGAACATTCAGATTCATGGATGATAAAATGAATAACTTTTGAGTAGACTCTATGAAAAAAAAAATTATGAAACACAAACTGCAAAAGGTTTTGTGTATCGTATAAATATATTACCAATAATTTCAATTATAATTAACAGGGACTCGCTAATGAAATTCCCTCGATGGGGGTTCGGAAATAAAAAAATTTCTTCCCCAAATATTCAGAGAGCCACTTTAAAAATATTGGAAAACATTTTTATCTTTATTTTGATGTCTAAATTAGCCTATTTAAACCTGTAAAATTCATCAATTTGTCGATAACGTGGGCACCGTTTGTTCATAAATGCTCAAAAACCTCTACACAAAGAAAAAAATATTTTAAGATTTTTTATTATTTTTATGGAGAATGAAACAACTAGTAATTTTTCTCATCGTTCATGTGAGAAAGCTATTTTGCACGGGGATGCTTTACCCGCGACAATGAAATACATATGTTTAGATCTTTACATTCTGTGCCTTTTTCACTCTTAGGAGAGCATTGTAGAGTTTGATAGAGTGATTATATTGTTGTTACTAATATACTTACCTAATTGAAAACCCTTATGGATATTAAAAACTGCCGCCATATGGGGAATTATACACTATGCAATTATGATGGTTGTTATATAAAGAAACAGACATCGTTCTCAAATTAATTAAGTAGCAGAAGTGAACAACAATGTTAAAAATATTTATTGCAGATGTTGACAAAAAGTTTTCAAGGTATAAAAGTGCAAAATTTAATTTAAGTTTGTTCAGTAGGTGTGGTGTACGTACCCTTTTATTAGATGTATAGATTATTTAACCAATATTTATGAGATTATTATCAGCAAAGTTACGTGGGAAGTTCAAAACGCTAACATTTCTTTTCAGAATAGCAAACAGAACTTAAAAATTATTTTAATGTTTCCATTAAATAATTCTTTTGTGTTATAGAAATAGTTAATTATAATAATTTATGTAACGAGGAAAGTTTATTTTAATAAATTTATATTTTCTCAAGTTAGCTGTTTGGGGGATATAAACAGTCAACTATCCATTCAGTCTCTCAAAGCGGTTTTTCTCAAAAATCTTTTGAGAAAGAAAACTGAAATGTGTCATAATAATAAATCATTTGGTTCAATGACGGGCATCTATCAGAGAAATTAACGTTTGACGTCGAAACTTGACATTTGAAAAGCATGTATCTCTATAGCGCTCCAAAATGAATACATATTATTTTTGAGCGGGAAATAAGGGTAAATTTTTTTTATTTCATTCATCGTGTAGGAAATTAAAAGAAATAATAAGATGTTTTCCAGAATATTACGTAAAGTGGTACGTAAAGTAGGATATTACGTGATATTGTTTATATTATTCAAAAAATATGACCCCGCCACTGTTTCTCAAACACTGAAGACGACATTATGAAAACATAACGGTATAAGAAATTTACCTAAATTCATGGAAACAATTAATAATGATTTAAAATTTTATAGTTTTTGAGAAGTTTACGGTATTTTTACGCTTGTGAAAAATATATTAATAGTTGTAATGCAGTACTTTATGCCCTTAAATATTTTAATGTAGATACTTTTAATGTACTTAAAGCTCGTAGTTCGAATTACACTCGTACTTAATTAGTTTTTTTATAGACGAGGGACTAAATTATATTCTATCTCACGGAGAGTGAAGTTATGTAGAATTGTTGAAGGTTGAAGTGAAGACAAACCGCAGTTTATCGATATCATTGCATTTAATTGTAGTTTATAAAGATTAATACTCATTTTATCAGAGGTAATCATACATATTAATGAGAGACTCAATGCAGATGAGTTATCGATTTAACAGTATGAAGTTCATTGCGCACGGATCTGGCCATATCTCCTCATCTTTATAGGCATTTTCAAAATTTTCAATGACATTATAATGTATTTTTCCCTAATTCCTTTAGTGATTTTTTTTCCTACGTCCTTTAATACACGTAATCGTGTATTAAAGGAATTAGGAAAAAAATGCCAAGCCAAAAAAGTGCCTTTTAATTTGTAAAAGTAATTAATTTACTTTTTTAACTAATATTCTCTTAAATATGATACTCTTGCAAATAAGTATCGAAATTATTCAATTAGATTAGTTTATTTCCATTTCAATATATCGGGACAGATAAATATTTTTTGCCATAAAATGAGATATAGAACATGTCAGGTAATTTAATTGTATTGTATATTCATGTAATCAAGCGCTATCAGACGACAAAATTTTTTAGTTTTTAAATAAGCTGTAATAATCGTCACTCGTGTTTATTAGTGCTTTTTATTTATGACCTCAAAATTCTTGAAATCCTAAACCTACATTATACTTCGTTGAGTTAAAAAAGCTCATAAAGTGTATAATAAATCATTCTCATGTACGCAGGCCTATTAAACTTCCCAAGTGTACGCCATTCTTCAGCAGGTTAATAAACATATAAATATATTACAATTTTAGAAGTCTCTAAAATATTTTATTTAATGAACCTTGTCATTGACAATTTCCTAATTTATGTCGGTATCCGTAGAAACAGATTTATGTTTCGGCGGTAAGTACTAATATGACATTTATTTATTAATGTCTTGTTATTATTCCCACAACAAACTGCAAATCTATTTATTATTTCTAAAATTACTTTAGAACTCGAGCATAATGTTTGGTAAGATGTGAAATGGTTTTGTTACTCTATAACCATTAATTAATTTCAGTTTTTCCCTTGTCACTTTATGCATTTGAATACAATATCATATTTGTTTTGGTAGTTTTTTGCCAAAATATAAATCATAATCAACGCTCTGTCCCAAGTTTTCTGTTAGACATTCGATCAATGCGCTCATCATTGGAGGTAATTCCCATAATCGTCACGATAGCAGGCGGATGAGCGATCGCAGGGAATAGCTTTTCAAATCAATACGCTGCTGTCCCACATTGGTTTGTGGAATTTAACTACGCGATTTTAAATATTACTCTGTCACCGCTTGATGAACGACCTGGAATCAAACCAAGTTCCCGCGATGTGTGCACTGATATCAAAATACATACACCTTGTGATCACCCCACCATGGCAGCCACGATAACCCACGGCGACGACAAAATCTAGATATTTAATAAGTTTTGAGAAAACAAATAAACAGAGACTGGTAATAAAAGTACCTAAATATAACGAGAGACATGATCTAAGTTTGAATTTAAAGGGAACCTAATTCAAGGTAATCTCTCAAAGATAGAGAACAAGCCGATAAATGTATGCGCCTTGGCAATAAGCGTAACTCTGCCAACGAATACGCGAACGAGATAAAAATAAGAATAAAGAAAGCGAACTAATTTTATAAAAATGAAACATGTTTTCACTAATGAAAATTGGAGTAAGGGTTTCGACTAGCAAAGTGCGACGTCTTCACAACTCTCCTTACTAGACTAACAAAGATTCTTTCTAGAGTAGAAGCATGGACACGTGAGGCAGTGACGTTGGAAGCGTTTGAAACGTGGCTATACACGAGAATCCTAAAATATTCAATTCTCATCAACCTCCTAATATTCAATTCTCATCTACGTCAAACGTGTGTGTACAAACGATTACTTCACATGTCGACTTATATCCAGATTTCCGTACGATATGAGTATAATCTTCAGTATTCGAATAATTTTTATGCTTCCTAATATTTATGTTAGTCTGACTGTAAAAATGTATTCAACAGTTGCATACTTTTATTTAGAAATAGAGTTAGACGCACCATGAATTACTATTTTAATACATACTCGGGTGATGCTCAGCTATTTATTAAAAGGTATAAACATTTAGTTGACTTGACAGGCGCTTCATAGTTGGTACGTATTTTTTCTCATGCAATATAACTTCTATAGTAAAAACAAAAAATAAAAATAGAGTAAAATACGTTCCTCGAGGATTTCACACAAACTTACACAAATATAAAATTCAAATAATGAAGGGTATATTAGTATAATTTCACTATTAAATAATATTACCATGTTTATCGCAAGCGTAAGAGAATTGTTAATTTACCATAACTCTTTCGATATTTTATATCTAACCATCTTTTATTTTTTGTTTAAATACGGGTTATGATATATAATATAAATATTCAAGTCGAATTGCAGTCTCCAATGCAAAGAAATTTTTGATATAGACCAGATAATATAATAAAAGTGAGTATTTTTCTAGTGCACCTCATCGTTATTTTTCCGTTAGAAAGAAAATAAGATTTTTAGCCTACTCAAAGAATGATTTTATATATATTTAGTATTCGTACAATTACACATGGAAAAAAAAATTACATAAATCGTTGTCCGCCAAAATCTGAATGCAAGTAATATTAACCTCTTGTTAACTTTTTAACACAGGTCACTTGTCGGGAATATTGAACTATAAGAAATATTGAAAACGAAGAAAAAAATGGTCCATTTCTGCCAGACACAAGAGTTTAGAATATATATTAAAATATATTCACCATATAAGGTATAAGCAATGGCTAAATGTAGACGTAAAAAAATTTTTATTTTGACAAAAGTTGCTCTTATTATTAAGTTCAAAACAAAACAAAGCCACACGAATCGCAAAAATCATATCGGTAGAAATAATTATACGCTACAAACGATGGAACCATCATTCATCTATAAGTCTACTTATACGTTTATTTCATTTAAACCTATTTATGTTTGATTGGTGCTAATCGCTCTGAGCAGCAGTGCCACTTAATAAGTTATATGCGCCTAGAGGATTAAATATAGTTTTATAATTTTGGACTAAGGAACTTCATATTAAAACTTAATTTCAAAATCTTCTTTCGTTTAGAAGTTTGAAATTTCTGACTGACAAACAATCAGACAGACAACGTTCTCATAACCATAAGACACCGTTTAGCCAGCATGGATTCTTAAAAGAAACTAATTGCTTTCTTGAAGACGAAATTCCTTTCAATGGACCTATATTTTTCAAGTAGAAAAACATAAAATTTTAGCTTTGTGATAGTAAAGCAAAATCTCTTCTTTAAAGCAAAAGCGTTATTTTGATGAATAGAAGATTGATATCAATAAGTAAATCACCGATGTATAATGCTAGAAAAGAAAATATAGTGAGTTTGTTTAACCATAAAAATGTTAAGAAAATCTATAATTCTGGACTTGTGAACATATGATTAATTTATCAAATATTTTCTAGAACCATGGTTATTGTCACACTTATGGAACATTAAAAATCAACTACTTTCGTATGAAACTTTATAAGTATACTGCCACAAACTTTATCTTTGACCAACAATTATATCAGGATTTCAGATATATTCCTTTACTAGCACCCTAAATACACATATCTGCAAAATTTCAACTTTCTAGCTCTTTTGAAAGTTAACTGCATATTTTGAAGTCACATTAGTGAGTGAGTGAGGTGTAAGCTAGAAAAATAACAATTTAAAGATCAAAATATCTCCGAAACTACTATGAATGCAAGTCTGAAATATGAAACACATTATAATCTGGTAATACCCTCTAGATACACCACTAAGACATCCAGCATTTACTGGAGTCGAGTAAGAGGAGTGTGGAAATAGCCGCTCAGGTGATGGGGCAGTAGTGCTATTCAAATCAAGGTGATGCCCCGTAATACACCACAAGATACTGAAATAGGACATACAAATTTAATAAAAATTTAATGAAAATATGTGTCATGGTTTTTAAAAATTTAGTGACGGTTTATTCAAAATTCGGGTATGAAGAAAGAAATTCACCTAAATTTCTTTATTTCATGCTTATTAACCTGACACAATTCGTATTACCTGTTTCTTAAAGTAGACGTATTTATAAAGATGTAAACTGTCATTAAAAATACAACTTAAATAACTCTTCTTAGAACTAAGTGAGTCTCTTTAACTATTTACATTTATACAAAGTATTTTGCAATCTTTTAAATCACTTCATTTCCCTTATAAGCTACTTTAGTTATACAGTATGTTTGAAAGGAACTTAGGTGGCACAACTTGGAAACCATTTTACTTATAAAAATATAAACATACTACGTTATATAAAATTATTTTCTTTGTCCTCGTCACTTCCCATTACGTGAGACGGGCTTTCTAAATTTCGAGTTTGATAAATCTTTATTAATAAAAGTTGTCCGTCCGTCTCTAATAATAAATACCTGGTACGTCCAAGGCAAACATTTTACTATTTTTAAGTAATCTGGTCACAAAGACCTTTACATGACATAAATTAGTCAGTCGCACACCTTAGGGACCCAGAACTTTTCTCTTGGAGCGAGAAATTTATGAGTGATCAAATATTTACCAATCCAACACGTCAACATCATTTTCTTGTTTCCACACTATCCGGAGGATTTGCAATTTTTAACCATTGTTATCTTGAACTACCAAATTTTAATTTTCTTTATGTACTATATTTAGACAGAAAGTAATAAAGACCTCTGAATCTCTTATATACAATACAATAATTTGGGCAGGGTTCAAATCATGTTTAATAATGTACCAAATGGCAAAACCCTGCTTTCATAAATAGTAACTATTATTTACCTTTAAAGGGTATTTAGCGCTCTGCTGGATATATTGATATTGATAGACCAGCTACAATTAGTGGAAGAAAGTGCCCAAAAGACATTCCTTTTTTTCCAACCTCTCGTCACATTTTTTTCCATTAATGAAAATATTATTTACATTTGATTTTCGTATAGCTACTTGTGTACAGAACCACCATTATGCGAGTTTTACTCTTATTTAATAAGTTATATGTAATGCAATCATAATACTAATAATACGTTGTTTATAATACTAAGTTCCACCTTAAATTTATTACGTGGTTCATATATACGCAGATAAATATAAATTACGCAATCTTCTTTTTGGCTTTAGCGAACCAAAGAAAACACAACACAAAGCTGGATAGAATGAACAAGAAAAGTGTGGCCACCTAAAATACACAATACGGCTGTTTTTATATTCTCACTCAGAGCGAATGCTTTCAAACTTGCTTTTTATCCGATATACTTTTCTTTTGTCGTGGTAACTTAAAAATCTAAGCTTAAAAACACACGACCACTGCCGTATTCAACGAAAACTACGCGCCGAGACGATGAAATCAAGTCGAGTGTTTTAGTGATTACAGTGGACACATATTCAATATACCACCGAGTTATAGTATGTTTCTTAAATTCGCGTTTGTCAGCTAAGCACATAAGTAAATAATATATTCACTTGAGTTATACGTATCGACGTATTCGAATATAAAAATGTGATATTTTTGTAATATATATATTGGAATACGATAGAAAATGAGAAGATGTAAAACGAAACCGCAGCCGTTTTAACCGTAATATTAAGTCAGTGTAATCGTCCTTATGTACATAATAGATAGGGACGCAAGTTTATTTCTCACGTTTACTCAAAAGAACTCTTGTAAAATCTAAACTATTCTTTCAAATATTTCAGCATGTATGATAATTTTTATTTAAATGAAACGTATAAAAATAAAAAAATTATTAATTTCGATATAACTTAATATTTTGTACCTTAACTACTGTCATTATTTGAAGCACTTTGAAACTTTTATTTTCAAGACTTATTTTTCCATAGTGTGAGTTATCTTTAGTAGAGGGCACGTATTCATTGATTATCTACCTAAATTTTACAATAAATAATAATATAACTAAACTACTGTCGATACAAATAAATACAACAAGACTACTGTCTCGTAGTTGTTATCTAAAGCTGATTATTTTGGTTGATCTGTACTCAAAGGTAATGCCAATTAATCACAGTGTTGATTATACTACAAGTGTTGCGTTCATATTATTAAATCAACCAGCATTTATTGGATATTATAAATTTATCCTTAGCAATAATTAAAAAGGTAAATTATTTTATCAATAAATTCATAAACAATTTCCCGACGGGTATCTAAAAGTACATGCCCATACACGAATAAGAGCAAAGTAAGACAAGGTTATTTAAAAAACTTACATTTCTTTATTCAAAATATTCCAATAGACAAAATTGTAAAAATGACTTTTTCGTAAATATTTTACCATCAAAGTTTATAACAGATTTTTAGGATATTTTTATCGTTAAGCTCCAACGGAAAGGGAATACGAACGCATTGTTCCGCCATACTAAACGGAGTTAACCAATAGAAAGATGTTTACAAAACATTTTTATTAACAATCTTATATCAATTTATTTCAAAACGAGAAAACTGTATTTTAAACGCTTTATGAAGTCGAGTAATCTTTATAAAGGCAAACACGAACAAAATTTACTCTAAGCACGGCTTTTAATAATAATACTTTATAATTAATACCTTATATTTGGTTTTAAGGATATTTATTTTCAACGGATTACAGCACAGAGGGAATGGCTTAGTTAGCCTTAATGAAAGGTTTAATTAAACGAAATATGTTTGTAGAATATTTTTATTACAAAATGCTAATTTAATTATAAACGGAAAAATGTGCTTTCAAATTTACGCACCATTAAGTAATAAGCTAACATGGGCAAAATTTACTGTAAACACAGCTTATAGTTACCCTTTTAAACTTTGATTTGAAACCCAGTATAGTTATTAGAATCTACCTAGTAAAGTAATTTATTATAATTAAATATGCTCTCATGAAATACTGTTAATTTCACACCGTTATAAAATGGTTAGTTTATTTATGTACATACTCTTTGCGCTGTGACCGTTATTAAAATTAAATAAGACCCAAAAAGGGTATTGTGAAAACTTGCCGTGTAGCACGTTTCATACTTAATTTTCATTCTGTGCCCTCCGCGATTAATTTTAAATTTAATGTACTCCCAATAAGTTATACATCCTTGTGTTAAACAAATATTCCAGAAAATAATAGCCAGGAAAAAAGCTATTCAAACAAAATTTACGAAATTCGGAGAGGTGACTATCGAAAGGTTTCAATAAAATTGGACTTTTCGCGATATATTCATATAGAACTTACAGTGATGTTCTACTTCTAGTTATATATAAGACAGCATAATAATAATATATATCCCAGACAAAATATTTCTTCATAATATTTATACATTGAACATTGATTAATTATATTTTGATTGAAACGAAAGAAATAGTTTTCTTTTACTACATTTAAATAAGATTCTTTTTTATTTTATTATCATAGTAACACAATCAAGCAAAATCACTATCAATTATTTATAGTTTATTATAACATAGAAAATAGTCCAAAAAAAATTAGAAAGCCAGATATTTTTTTTTAAGTTTAATCAGAACTAAGCCTCTGAATAGATTAAAATTTAATTTGAACTTACAATAATTTTTGTCACCTTGTTTGTTTCAATGGTTTACACAAACTAGACAGTGATAACTAAAAATTATTTTAAATTAGAAAATCTGGAAATTGCTTTTTGGTGCTTTGGATTTATAATCTTCATCCTATTTTTCATTTCTTTGTGCGGGTCTATTTAATTGTCATCGTAATAAAAGAATGTGGAAATTCAGTATTTTTATTCCACGTTTTCAAATTTCGTCACATCCGCAATACTCTCTTTAGGGCTATTAATACAAAACATTTAATATTGGTTAATAATGTACTACAGAAAGCGGAATATTTTTAGGTAGTTCTCGTAACATGATAATATGCATAGCAGATATAAATATGAGACGCTTCAAAACACATGACTGCTCATTGGAGTGTAAGGAGAATATATAAATAATAATAACAGTAAGAATTTTAATTCCATAATACCCTTTTACGACTTTCAAACTTGCAGGTTCATTATACAATAATGTTGGACTTCCCGTTTCCTTTTTTTTAAGTTGCTATTATTCTGACATAATTCAAGAAAATATGTATTTATGTACTTAAAAAAATTAATTCGTAATTTAAGAAATAAATTATCAAGACATATTTCCCAACTCTGTTCACTATACATGAACTCGAAACTAACTATATCTGTATAATGTGATTATTTGCTATTAAATACGTTTAATATATTTAGAAACAAAGTACAGCCATCATTTTTTCCTAAAAAGCAGACGAGAATGAAATTAAAATTAATGATATTTGGGTACCCATTTTTTATTAAAGGTCTCTTCCATCGTCCTCCAGCGGGGCCGATAATCTGGTTCAGGTCAGTCCAACAATTATATTCTATGTTAGATCCACATTCTATATGTCTAAATCTAATCTTGCTCTTCTATATGAAACAAGAATGGGATCTATTACATACTTTTTAAATGTTTTTTTCCACCATGAATTCAACCCCATTGAAACTAAACACAAACTCTCCCTTAGGCATAAATATATAGTATTAATGTCCTATGTTTTTTCTAATTTGTTTTGACTTCAGAAATGCCTAATATATTCCATTTAATGTTATAAATAGAGAATTAAAACTCATTTTGTCTTACTATTATCAGTAATGACCATAGATTTAGTGTTTCAATTCAGTTTCCTTCTAATGGAAAGTTTTATTCTAAGATTCTCGCGGTGACCACCCGTGCTACTAACTGTTTTATTATGATCATCTATAATTATATTTTTTATGTTTTGGTGTGGGTGTGGCTTTTTGTTCTTGAGTTTTTCAGAGAGTCCATCATAACTCTAAGTAATTCTGATAGAGCTCTTTGTAGTAGTCGGTTTGTAGTGTTCGGAACAGAATGAGGGAAATTGTAGAGAGATTAAAATATGAAACTCCCTCAAAGCTCTCTTTTCTAATAATGATTTCATTATACTAAGTTGTCGTTATATAAATTTTGTTAAGGTTCCGTCTTCCATAAAATGTAATTAAATTATAACTACCTATCTAAAAGCTACTATTACTCTTATTAATATACCATTAAAAAACGACTGATATAGCGCTTTGGGTTCCTATGTGTATTCCGAATCCATTTTGATGATTGCGGCAAAGTTTTTTTTCGACTATTTAATTAACAATTAAACAAAAAAATTTTTGTGTTTAATTGTTAATTAAATAGTCGTTAGCCTTCTAAATTCACGTTTTCTTTTAATTTAGGATTATTACGATTAAGTTTTAACATTAAATTTGTTCTAAAAATATTTACACAAATTTTTTTGTTGTGTTCTTAATATTCTTAATGTCCATTTGTTTAATTAGAATTATACTAAGCTTCCGAAAAATATGCGTTGTTTGAATTAAAGAAATTAATAGAAGTAAGGGTTCCACTTTAACGGTGATATTTAAAAAAAAGATTACAGACGCCATTAATAATGAAGCCTGAGTTTTAATTTATTTGCCGTTATTCTGTTAAACGTATCCTGAGGAGAGTTTAATAACTTGGTTCATTTAAAAGCTTCCGAATTATGTGAATTATGAATGACTTAATGTGAATACTTATTGTTTTCATTACTCATTCATCACATGCACTCATATAGCGGTATATTTGTTTTCACTTAATCATGTTATAAACGTAGAAATACTACTAGATGATATAAATACTTACTATATAAAATACACACACGTTTTCCCACAATTATGAAATTAAAAAAAAAATAGGATCTTTTTTTTCCAATTAGATAATTAAACTGAAAGTTAAGCATATGAGAGTATTAAAATTAAAGCTACTCGAAATTGTTTTAACAAAATTTTACTTGAAGATTTTAAAATATATTCATTAAAGGAACGGGTTCATGTCATTTGAGCAACATTTTCGATTGTGATTTTCTAGCTAAATTAGAAATATTTATTATTTTAGTTTATAATGAAGAATTTCGAGATGTGGCGTGACGTGTTCAAAATTCATATTCCCAAAATTATAATCCCTCAAATATGCATATGTCTTATTATACAATTAAATATTACATGTTTTGAAAGCATATTTTTTAGTAATAATTAAAAGTAATAATACTGAATATATTGTTACTCTAACATCATGAAAAAACAGTCTATATTATATCGATTCGCAGCACTCTTGCAAAATATTTCCAGATCTGTTAGCTTCAGATAAGTTTCAGTCGTTGAACTAAAGAGTATTCGTGACAACTTAAGTAAAATTAAATAATGTGTTTACATGATATAACTTGTATTATGTATGTAATTATATATGATACTAATTAGAAATGTTTTAATTATCGCTTTATGTCTAATTATTTATCTACTCAGAGGTATTTTAGTAATACAAGAGAAAATACAGTTAAGGGTTTTCCTTTAACGTTTTATGCTAGAAAACACTTCATGTTCCATGGTTTTCGTGAACAATACTCATATAAGTTGTTCAACGACTCTACGATATAAAACGAAGCCTGTGCTCTACGTAAGTCGTGGAATCAATTAATGTACTACTATCCAAAAAACAACATAAACTGATCGTAATGTTTTCATAGCTATACATGTCAACCGATTACCAAAATTAGCTATTCTCGTGAGAGCTAATTTCCCTATTAACAACACGGAATGACGGGTCAGCCACCATAAAGGTTTATATCGAAACATAAAATTAAAAATATTTTTGACACACTCTTTTATTCGGAGAAGTATTATGACTATATCGTTAGAAGATATAATAGTCCAAAATTAAAATTCAGAGGCTGTACACACAACGAAATCTTTGAAAACCTACGGTCGAGAAACAGAATAGTAAATCCAGGCTATGAATATTATTTTGATATTAATATTTTTGAAGGTTCTTAATCAACATTTTCATCAAAAATAAAATATTATTTCCTGATTTAATTAAGTATCGTATCTCATTTATAATTCAGTATACAAACAGAAATATTTACAATTATTAATTTGAGTTGTATACGGCCGGTTGGCGTAAATAAATAAATTTCGCATCTTTTTAAACAATCCGTGTACACCGTCGACTGAAAGACATTATTATGCAGAGCTTTTATTCTCTACTCGCCTATAACTCTACTATCTACTATTTATCTATAACTACTATATATTATCTACTCGCTAATACTACCTCATTGTTTAGAAGGGTATACTTTACTACGGCAGCTTCACTTAGGTATTTACTGCAAATCGGCACGTAAGATTCTAGAAGATCTGGGTAGATGAGAATGTTAAAAATTCCAGAGAATAGCTTATAGCGTCATTTGTTTGAACTACGGAGTTCATGGCTTTGTACTCCATTTCAAATTTTCCAGCGTAAAGAATAATGAATGAAGGTAGTCGTTTTTAATCGGCTATGGTACAGTAAATAATTATTATTCTACGAATGATTTCTATGGTATAAAAATATTGACAAGAAAATTCAGTGACCGCATATTAATATTTACAATGAGAAACCCACAATAGCTCCTTAAATGCTTTTTTGTTACATTGGGTAATAGTAACTTTTACATGAATTTTTTTCGATCAGTTTGTGGATAGCCGGTTGATAGATTGTCAAAAACATTATTTTCATTATATTGCGTACATAACATAAAGAAAACATATTAGATTCGAACTAATTTTGAATAATTTTAACTAAGATTCGTAATATTTTTGAATGACTAGTTGCTTTTTATTTTGGTCGTATCTAAATATTTTACATTACGCTATGCTACATATTTATACACTTTTATTATTTAAGGTATTTGAGAAAGTATCTCTCATAACGCTTTTTTAATTTAGTGGAATTACTAACTACGAAGCACATTTACGTTCTTCAATTGACATGTGCAAAACTTTTATACCAAATCTAAGAACTAGTCAAATCATTCAAGCGTCGTGATTTCTACAGATTAAATAAAAACAAATAAGTCTATCATACTCTTTTACGTCACGTAGTTTCTTGAGCGCGTTCAAATACAAAGAACGAAGAAGTTATATACATGAAATCTCATTTTTGATGTTTCCCTTTCAGTGGCTCATTTCGCGCTAATGGAAATGCTGAAAAGATCGCGACTTCGACTTTGCATTTTGCTTTTGCATTTACACACTGCCACCAAATACGTACGGGAGCGCAGAAAACCGCTTACAAGTTTTTTAAATAAAGATTCTCAATCTCAAGTCGAAGAAAAAGGGATGTGTTTATATTATTTTTTATATTTTACGTAGATTTTTTTTGTCTTAGAACTTTTATATTTCATAACCGTAATATCGTAGCTTTGCATTGTAACTTACAAGACATTTCATAAAATTGCAAACTTTGGAAAATTCAGCATTAATTATTCCAATAAAAACAAATTTGAACGTTTCACGAGTCAATAAGCATTCTTAAGGTAATTTTCTGGAAAATCTCTCACTGGCAGAGAATATTAAAACAAATTATACAAATACTGCCAATACAATATAAGTGCCACAAAAATTTAGTAATGCTATTTGCGAGAAAAAATTACAGCGACAGGTTTATGGTTTAAATGAATGACTCACATCATAATGTTTACATCGTCAATATAATTGAGATAACAGGCATGAGTGAAATCTCCTTTTACATTTAAACCTTCGTTAGTCAAGGACAACCAGCAATGTTTAAAAACTTTTCAAAATTATTTCAAAAATTAATGTTTTTGCAGAATAGTTTTTTACTATTTTTAATATGTTTTAAGTATGTAAAACTTTTACCTAACGTAATAAAATTTGTGCAGAAAGCTTTGTAATGATTGTAGTCTAAGAAAATATACTATATATTCATGTTAATAAATATAATAGGCAAAGCAATAATGTTGCAATAGATAAACTTTATACTAGTAAACATAAATATCCAATAATCCTGAACAAACTGAAAACTAACAAAATTGAGAGAGCAAAATTTAGAAGTTCCAGGAACCTTAAAAATTCCTCCTTAGATAGGAAGGCCGGAAATGCTGCCTTAATTTAAACAAACATATATCTGGCGTCTAAAAAAAAGGTTGTCGACAAAAAACTGTAATTGAAGGTTGTCGATGAAAAACTGTTCATCTCTTGTTCGAAATTGCCTGTCTTTTCTCAATATAATAATATTAAACGTTTCCATCTTATTCAGAAACATTGACGATAACCTCTTAAGTGCGCGAACATTTTCCATTACTGAAAGTTTTGTTAATATTATATTTTTGATGAAAATATTAATAAGTAACTTCGAAATGGTAAACGATGAAGCACAAAATCGATACGTGAAAGAGAATAAATTGAAAATTGTTTATTGCCTCTAGTAGAGACAATTTTAGAAGAATAAACCTAGACAACATGATAACTTAAGCAAGCTTATCTCCTAAGTAACACTTGTCGAAGCTATTGTAGAAATAAAAAAATATAATTTCAATTGATTGAAACAGAATCGATAAAACCCAATTCATATAAGGGATATTTTTGGAAATAATGAAAAATATGGTTACCTTGATGTCACTGTTGATAAAAGAAATATCGATTCGAGTGTCAATATAACATCATTTTAATAGTACGAAAACTGAACTGTAAACATTTTTCCTTTTAAAAATATTTACTGTCCAGTTTTGGTATAAGTCGCTTGGAAAAATTATACGATTAAATATTACAGAGAAAAATAGAAATTTAACTGCACTTCATTTTATTTAGATAAACGTAAAAACTATTTTTCTCTCTTACAAACTATTAAAATGATGTTATATTTACATTTTGAAAAACAAAAAATAACAAATTTCCGTGAAAAAAATTATAGTAATTTTTGGATTTTTCTTTTATCAACAGTGACACCATCTAGTTCAAAATGATGATCAAGATGCAAAATCAAAGATGCAAACTTTACAGCATTTCCTTTGACGCGGAATGAGCCACTGAAAGAATAAAACATCAATAGTGAAACTGTACGTATGTGACTTTCTTTTCATTTAAACGCGTTCATTAAATTACGTGACGTAAAAGTGTATGGTAAAGTTATTTGTATTTATTTAATTTCCAGAAATCACGACATTTGAATGATTTTACTAGTTCTTAGATTTGGTGTAAAAGTTTTGCATATATCCATTCAAGAACGTAAATGTGCTTCGTAGTTAGTAATTCCACTAAATGAAAAAAAAACATTGTAAGAGGCACTTTCTCAAATACTGTAATTATTAAAAATTGTATAAATACGTAGCATGGTGTAATGTAAAATATTTAGATATGACCAAAATAAAAACTAAAAAGCAACAAGTCATTCAAAAATATTATAAATCTTAGTGAAAATTGTTCAAAATTAGTTTGATTCTAATATTTTTTCTTTATGTTATGTACACAATATAATAAAAATGATGTATTTTTGACAATCTGTCAACAGGCTGTCCAAAAACCGAACGAAAAAAATTCACGTAAAAGTCACTATTACCAACTGTAACACAAACGTATTTAATGAGTTATTGTGGGTTGCTAATTGTAAATATAAATATGCTGTCGCTTTTCTGGTCAATATTTTTATATCATAGAAATCATTCGTAGAATAATAATTCTGTATTGTGGCATAGCCCATTAAAAATGACTACCTTCATTAATTATTCTTAACACTTGAAAATGTGAAATGGAATACAAAGCCATGAACTCCGTAGTTCAAACAAATGATGCTATTAGCTATTCTCTGGAATTTTTAACATTCCTATCTACCCAAACCTTCTAGAATCATACGTGCCGATTTGCAGTGAATACTCAAGTGAAGCTGCCGTAGTAAATTCTACCCTTCTAAACAATGAGGTAGTATCGAGTAGAGAATAAAAGCTCTACATAATAATGTCTTTCAGTCGACAGTGTACACGGATTGTTTAAAAAGATGCGAAATTTATTTATTTACGTCAATCGACTATATACAACTGAAATTAACAATTATAAATATTTGTGTTTGTAAATTGAATTATAAATGAGATACAATACTTAATTAAATCAGCACAGAATTTTTTATTTTTGACGAAAATGTTGATAAAGATCCTCCAAAAAAATGAATGTGAAAATAATATTCATAGCCTAGATTTACTATTCTGTTTCCCGACCCGTGGCTTACATAGCTTTTCGAAGACTTTATTGTGTGTACAGTCTCTGAATTTTAATTTTGGACTATTATATCTTCGAACGATATCATCAAAATACTTCTGCGATTTAAAAAGTGCGCCAAAAATATTTTTAATTTCATCTTTCGATATAAACGTTTGTGGTGGCTGACCCATCATTCCGTATTGTTAACAAGAAAATTAACTCTCACGAGTATAGCTGATTTTGGAAATCGGTTGATATGCATAGCTATGAAAACATTAAGATCAGTTTATGTTGTTATTTGAATATTAGTATATCAATTGATTCCACTTATGTAGAGCACAGGCTTCGTTTTATATCGCAGAATTGTTGAACAACTTTGACTATTGTTCACGAAAATCACGGAACATGAAATGTTTTCTAGCATAAAATGTTAAGTATATTTTCTGTTGTATTACTAAAATACCTCTTAGTGGATAACTAATTAAACATAAAGTTATAATTAAAATACCTCTAATTAGTATAACTATTGTATATCATGTACATACCTTATTTAATTTCACGTAAGTTGTCGCAAATACTCTTTAGTTCAACGACTGAAACTTATCTGAAGCTAACAATGCTGGAAGTATTCTGCAAAAGTGCTGTGAGTGTGCTGCGAATATAGGCTGTTTTTGTGATGTTAGAGTGACATTATATCGGTATTATTACTTTGAATTATTACTAAAAAATATAGTTTCAAAACATATATTATTTAATTGTATAATAAAACATGTAAATTTGAGGGATTATTATTTTAGGAATATAAATTTTGAATACATCACGTCACGTCTCAAAATTCTTCATTGTAAATTAAAATAACAAATAATTCTTATTTAGCTAGAAAATCACAATCGAAAATGTTGCTAAAATGACATGAACCCGTTATTTTTTCAATGAATATATTTGAAACTTTTTAAGTAAAATTTTGTTACAACAATTTCGAGTAGCTTAAATTTTAATAATCTCATGTCCTTAAGTTTCAGTTCAATTATATAATTCGAAAAAAAAGCATCCTACTATCCTATATTTTATATAGCAAGGATCTACATCATCTAATAGTATTTCCACGTTTATAACATGCTTAAGTGAAAACAAATATGCATTTAAATACTGCTATATGAATGCATGTGATAAATGGATAATGAAAACAATAAGTATTCACATTAAGACATTTACAATTTACACAATTCGGAAATTTTTAAATAAACCAAGATATTAAACTCGCCTCACGACACGTTTAACAGAATGACAACCAATAAATAAAACCTCAAACTTTATTATTCATGGCGTCTGTAATATTTTTTTAAATATCACCATTAAAGTAGAACTATTTTTTCAATTCAAACAATGCATATTTTTAGGAAGCTTGATATAATTTCAATTAATTAAATAGACATAGTAAATAAATTTGGTTGATATTAAGGACAAAACAAACAAATTTATGCAAATATTTTTAGAACAAATTTAATGTTTAAAACTTAATCGCAATAATGATAAATTCTAAGATAACGTGAATTTAAAAGGCTAACGACTATTTAATTAACGATTTAACACAAAAGCTCCTTTCTGCAATCATCAAAATGGATTTGGAATATACATAGGAACCCAAAACACTATATCAGTCGTTTTTTAATGCTAATATGAGTAAAAATAGCTCTTAGATGGGTGAATATAAATTTATTTATATTTTATTAAAGACAAAACCGTAATAAAATGTATGTAATGAGAATTTTGTATAATATAATAAATTATAAAAGAGAGCTATGATCGAGTTTCATATTTTAATCTCTCTACAGTTCCTCTCATTCTGTTCCGAACATAATAACAACAACGAGCTCTATCAGGATTGCTTAGAGTTAAGATGGACTCTCTGAAAGACTCAAGAACAAAACCTACAAATACAAATAACAAGCAGGAAATTACTATTTTTTTGGATTAAAAAACAACAACAACCAGACAGTTCATAAAAGTTAAAGGAAAAAGCATATGAAACAGGAAAGGCCCACCCACACCAAAACATGAAAAATATAATTATAGATTATCATAACAAAGCAGTTAGCAGCACGGGTGGTGACCACGAGAGTCTTAGAATAAAACCTTCCATTAGAAGGAAACTGCATTGAAACACTAAATCTATGGTCATTACTGACAAGAGTAAGACAAAATGAATTTGAATGCATTAACATTAAATGGAATACATTAGGCATTTCTGAAGTCGAAACCAATTAGAAAAATCAAAGATATTAATACTATACACTTATGCCTAAGAGAGAGATATTTAGTTTCAATGATGAGTTTCAATATAAACCCAACCCGGATTCACGGTGAAAAAAAAATTTAAAAATTATCTAATAGATCTCATTCTTGCTTCAGACAGAATAGCAAGATTAGATTTACCCATATAGAATGCAGATATAAAATTGAAGACCTTTTGTCTTGGACCGACCTGAACCAGATTATCCGTCCCGTTTGAGGACGATGGAGGGGATCTTTAATAAAAAATGGGTACCCAAATATCATTATTTTAAATTTCATTCACGTCTACTTTTTAGAAAATAATGATGGTTGTACTTTGTTTTCAAAATTATTTAACATATTTAATTGCAAATAATCACATTATACAGATATAGTTATTTTCGAATTCATATATATATGATAGTGAACAGAATTGGGAAATATGTCTTGATAATATTCATAAAATGACTGAAGTTTCTATGTCTGTTCCTTTTTTTCTTAAATTACGATTCAAATTTTTTAATTACATAAATACATATTTTCTTAAATTATGTCAAAATCATAGCAAGTTCAAAAAAAGGAAACGGGAAGTCCAACATTATTGTATAATAAACCTGCTTGTTTGAAAGTCGTAAAAGGGTATTATGGGTTAAAATGCTTATTGTTGTTATTATTTATATATTCTCCTTATACTCCAATAAGCAGTCATATGTTTTGAAGAGTTACATATATAAATCAACTATGAAGCATATTATCATGCTACGAGAACTACTTAAAAATATTCCGCTTTCTATAATACATGATTAACCAATATTAAATGTATTTTATTGATAGCCCTAAAGAGAGCATTGTGGATGTGACGAAATTTTAAAACATGGTATAAAAATACTAAACTTTCACATTCTTTTATTAAATTGATAATTAAATAAACACGTACAAAGAAATGAAAAATAGGATAATGATTATGAATAAAAAGCACCAAAAAGCGACTTCCGGATTTTCTAATTTAAAATAATTTTTAGTTTCTCAATGTGTAGTTTGTGTAAACCACTTAAACAAACAAGCTGACAAAAATTACTGTAGGATAAAATTAAATTTTAGTCTGTTCAGAGGCTTAGATCTGATTAAACTCAAAAAGATCTCTAGTTTTTTAAATTTTTTAGAACATTTTCAATGTCATATTAAACTAAAAATAATTGATAACGATTTTGATTGATAGTTTTGCTGTGACAATATAATAAAAAATTATTTTATTTCAAATGTAGTAAACGAAAACTATTCCTTTTGTTACAATCAAAATATAATTGATCAATGTTCAATATATTAATATTAAGAAGAAATATTTTGTTTGGGATATATATTATTATTATACTATCTTATCAATAAATGGAAGTAGAACATCAGTGTAAGTTCTATATGAATCTCTCGCGAAACGTCCAATTTCATTGAAATCTTTCGATATTCACCTCTTCCAGTTTTGTAAATTTTGTTTGATTAGCATTTTTGCTAGTTATTATTTTCTGGAATGTTTGTTTAATACGCAATGGAAATAAAGATGTATAGCTCATTAGGTGTAGATTAAACTTAAAATTAATCGGGGAGGGCACAGAATAAAATTAAGCGTGAAACGTGCTACACGGCAAGTTTTCAGAATACCCGTTTTGGGTTTCATTTAATTTTGATAACGTAAAACGTATGTACATAAATAAACTAACCATTTTATAACGGTGTGAAATTAACAATATTTCATGAAAGCATATTTAATTATGATAAATTACTTTACGAAGTAGATTCTAATAACTAGACTGGGTTTAAAATCGCAGTTTGAAAGGGTGATTAAAGGCTGTGTTTACAGTAAATTTTGCTCATGTTAGCTTATTACTTAATGGTGCGTAAATTTGAAAGCACATTTTTCCGTTTGTAATTAAATTAGCATTTTGAAATAAAAATATTCTACAAATATATTTCGTTTAATTAAACCTTTCATTAAGGCCAACTAATCCATTCCCTTTGGATCAACAATCAACCTTTAATCCGTTGATAAAAAGTATCCTTAAAACCAAATATGAAATATTCTCGTTAGACATTAAATTTTTCTCTACTACTTTATTAACTCTCGACGGGCTATCATGAATAAAGGAATGAAATTTTTGTCAGAAATATTGTTAAAAAAATTTTGGACGGCGAACAGACGCTTGTGGATTCGCATTCGTTTTTGGCTTTTAGTTCGTTTACCATATCGATAACCTATAACTACCTAGCGAACGGGATGAACTATAAAAATCAGCTTTAGATATCAACTTTAACAGAAATCCACGAGTGATTACTAAGATCGTTATCGCTGCCTATGGACAAAAGCGGTGGTTCGTACATAAACAGTTTTAAATTCTAGTTCGAATATTTAATTTACATCTTAAAAAATATAAATTATATACCGTTTTCATATTTTCCCGCAAAATTTATTATTGTTATTTATTTAGCCGATAATTAATTAGAGCATTCTAAAAGTTATGACCATATAATTTACATGTAGATATAGATAGATGGACAAAGAAATCTCCTTCTAAGTGTTGCGTCTTTCTTTTAGAACTACGGGACTATCAATACGGGGTCCATTTCTAGAGCTAAATCCGGCAACTAAATTTGCACTTTAATATAAGTCGAAATTATGCATTATGAGTGAATGTATATAGAATATCTATACCAAATCATTTAAGGTACTAAACTGATATCATTATAGAGCAGGTGACACCATAGAAATTTATTATCCTTTATGCACTAAACTATCTTGTATTTAATTCATTTGTCACATTTTTATGGTTTTCCAAAAAAAATATAACAAAATATTACATTTTTCTCAAACACGTTGATATTTATAAGGTAAACGTAGTGTTTTGCTAACGCGTATGAATTCATCGAAGTCAATGTTGTTCGAAGTCGGCTATTATCTGTTGATCGTAGCTACCGAAGCACTCGACCTGATTTGATCGTATCGGCACGTGGTATTGAATGACTACGGTAATGGTCATGCGTTTCCTATATGAATACAGTGCTATATGTTTAGTTTGATACATCACCTCGATAAGAGTAAAGTCTACCAGAGAAAAAGTCGGGGCAAAAATGTTTTCTGTAATCGAATATATAAAATGTTTATTTAGTGTAATTTACGTGAAAGCGCGGTCCTCTGCAGTTATTCCATTGAGTTCAGCTTTGTATTTTACTCGATTCAGTGAAGCCAAATGAAGGATTATAAGATTTATGTTTCTTTATGTGGATGTGAATTAAGCGACAAACATAAAATGGAATTTTGCGTAATAACTAAATTATTGTTGTTTTATTTAGTATGAAAAGTTAATACGAAAGTCACTTAGTTTCATTATATTTAACATATTGCGATGACCTATGTTTTGAGGAAAATAAAAAAAACATATTATAAAACCGTATATAATAACAATGATATAATAACAAATTAACGACTTTAAGATTTTTTCCTCTATGAGACTTTGCTTCTTGCCAAATTTCATGATTGTAAGTAAAAAATAAATTTAAAAAAATGCTGTGCATCGCCTCGATTTGATTTTCAGTTGTAAACGATTTAATTCAGTCTAAGAAAAATTCGACCCTTTTTCGCCGACGGCCAGCCAAGGGACGGTAAAAACCCAGACCCTGCTAACCCAGCGAGTGGCACGAGTCCACAGACTAGTTAGACCCGCCTAAGGTCTAGAAAAATGCGGTATAAATGGCCGTATTTTTGTTTTTTTCATTGTGTTGACTCAAAAGCTTGATTTAAAGTTCCAAGGGACCACAGACCTAAGTTGATATTAATTTAAATTTGATACCTCTACCTGTTCCTGAGAAAAAGCATCTTCACAGACAGATAGGCAAACAAACGTACAACAAATAAATTTATAATTTTACCTTTTTTCCTTTTAAGGTACGTAAGGCTAAAAATTACAAAAAGTGTAACAAATATTTTCCACTTGAATTGTAAATTTATAGAACTATTTTTAAAAGTAACAACAAGGAATTTTGAAAAAAATAAAATAAACAAACATGTTGTATTATAAATATGAAAATGGCATAAAATACTGAGTTAAAACTGTTAGGGTGGCAATATTTAACATACTTTAATTTTTATGTTAGTTTAAATAATATAATTTTGTTCGCAAGCTTCCTTAGGTATATCACTTAAAAAAATAATAAAAAAACATTTTGGAGTTTACTGTTGAAGAACTGGTTTTCATATACAGCGTCCGGTATAAAGTTTTATGAGGAGTAAAATCAGAGCGTTGAAAAAAGTGTAACGGTTTGTAAGTTTTGATGTAGGAGGCAATCTCCGAAAGTACTCATTCGATTTCAAAAGTTCTTTCACAAATATTTAGACATAGATTGTATATTATCACATTAAAAAATGTCATATATTATTCACAATTAAATGAAACTACGTGATGTAATATTACTTCTACTTTCTTTAAGTTCTTTACCACGACCTAGGTTTCGTTGTATTACAACATCTTCAGGTGGGATATTAGCAAAGAATCTTTTCTTTTCATTGAAACAACGCGGTTAAACAGTATTTGGAGGAGTTTGCCAATTTAATATGTTGATTGTTGAGGAAAGAGAAGAGAGAAAAAATATCAAACTGTGAGGGCACATGTGTATAAAGCATTGCAAATTAAACGATACTTTCATTGAATTAATGTGATTATAAAAATTCATTAACAAAAAATACTGTCATCTTGTGGAGGACTATAAAAGTATAATGATGGTTGCTTTTAAAGAAATTGAGGTCGCTGTCAATTTATTAAGTAGTATTAGATTAAATAATAATCTCGATGGTTTTTATAGCAGATATTGACGAAACATCTCATGTATACGGTAAGGTACATTAAAATTTGTCTGGTCATTTTTGGGTGACACGCGTAGATACAGGGCCCCTTAAGCATTTAGATTATTTAACAGATATTTGTACTATAATTAGAAGTGGTAATGTCACGTTGAAAGTTCAATAATTTTTTTTTCATGGAAACGAAAAATTTCGTTATAATATGCCTATCAAATATTTTTCATTTTACAGAAATAATTGGTTATATTAATTTTTGAGGCAAATAATGGGGTCACCGCTATTGTTATATATAATAAACACTCAAATAGCCCGAGGGTGTGTTCATATGAATATGATTAACATTTTATAGTCATACTTGTATATCGTAAATACTTGTAAATACTTTCGTATTTGTATATTGTAATAAGAGTTAACTATGACATTTCCTAACGCATAAATTATGAAAACATTAATTGATATTTCCCTTTACAAATATTCACCTGCTATTTATTCGAAATAATAAGTAAACAAGATTGTAAATAATTGGCTATTTATGAACGAATTAAAAAAGGGGAAATTTTTGTTTATCCATTTATATAATGTATTACTATGTATTATTTTCTGGCCATGATGACAAAATAAATAAATAAAATAAGACAACAGATTTACTCCGTTTCAAATTCTAATATGCGACTGTATTTGCAAGTGGGATAACTTTAATTAGATTCTATTAAGATATAAGCTATTTTATTTGAATCAATGTATTTTTCCTAATAACTAAAGAATATTTCATTGCAGTTCCCTTAAGATAACATCTAGATGTGTAACGAGAATTTCAACAAATTTATTACCTTTACAAATTGCCCGCGTGGAAATGTTGTCACACAACGAAACCTAGATCGTGGTAAAGAATTTAAATCAAGTAGAAATAATACTACATCATATAGTTTCATCTAGTTGTGAAAAATTAAATTATAGGTTTAAACTAGGATTCTCATATTTCTCAAAAATATCAACGCGACTAGAAAGAAATACGCGAATAGAAATGGAAAATTATTTAAAAAATTCTTAGTTACATATTTTCATGAACAGGTAATTTCTTCAATTAGTTATTTTCCTATTTTACTCCAGTGGAGAAATAGATTCTTTTACGTTTTAAAGATCTGGAACTATACCAATTTTGTACAAATATGGGAGTCTATACAACCATCGCCTAAGGGGAAAGTGGAAAAATTAATGGATTTCGTCGCAATTTTCCATAATTTACAAACTGTAAAAAAGTTCAGTATTCTAAAACTGTGGTGAAATATCTTATGACGCGCCAGTAGTGACAAGTGACTTGGTAACTTTTTATGTAGGTAATTTAAGGAATAGGCCACTTCAAGATTTTGAAAATGGGGATCCTATTAAATAACTTTAGATGTTACAGCGCATACTAATAAAATTCACTCCCGCAGTACGGAACTATTGGGTTGACTGAAAGTTCTAAAATGTTTCTCGGAGAAACCAACATTTTTATGGTAACGGTAGACGTTTAGATTTTCTAATAAAATACAATAACATCATAATTTTGGATATTTTGAAGCCCGTAGTCCTCGTAATAAAACAAAAGATTTTTGAGTGCCAGCGAACAAAAAAGTTAGTAGTAGTAACGAAAAAAAGTAAAAGTTACAACACTTCTGTTAAAATTGATTACTTTAAAGTGATATGAACGATATACATTTCTGATGGCGGTGTGTATACTAACACCAACAACTATTGCACCGTGAACACATTTATTGCTGTTTTATATAGATGTACGAGAGGCGAAGAGACGTTAACTTAGCCTTGCAAGTTGGCTTTTTGGCGGATAATAATTTTCCCCTTGCTTTCTTGCTATATCAGTGAGGTTGTTCTGTGAAACTTTTACACGCCCCGTTTAAAAATTTTTTCGCAGCAGTAGTAGTATTTTAAGCCTACAAAAAGAGCTTTGATCTTTTACATGTTTCATCAAAATATCTGCCTTATTTAATATATTTAGTATTTGGTACAACGTTTTAAATGAAAAAAATTACTTGGAAAAATAAATATTTTCCTTATTTTGTACTACGTTCTACTTCTAAATTAAAGTTTTTAGTCATGCAAAAAAAACACAAATTTTAATATAACTTTTATATTTTTAGCGTTAACGTTAACGTATATGTGCTCTGTTAATGTAATGTGTTCTTAAGTTAACGTATATGTGCTCTGTTAATGATTAGAAAAAGACTTGTGGAAGCGAGAAGGAAATACTCAATGTTCTCTCAAAACCAACAATATAATGTACCTTTCATCAGTGTAGGATATTTATAGTTATAAATAACGACTCATATCCATTTACGAAATACGCAAAGTCGAAACAAATTATTTTTCTGTAAAAAATGTCGTAAAAGTCAATTATAAATTTAATAGTTAAATATTTACCAAAAAGTTTTTTTACAATTTTGTAAATGCCCTTGGTTTATGTTGAATGAAGGAAAATTAGTCTTTTTTTAATAATAGTGTCACACGTTGCTCATGTTTATACATAGTCGTGGAATATGCGGGGCTACCTTGAAATCGGCCATTCATTTATAGTTAAATTGTAATGATCGCTAACGATTAGTTCGTGATGTTAAACATACGCCTGTGGGTTCAGATATGGCATATACTACTCATAGTACACTTAACATCATGAGAACTCGTCACACTTATAACCACAATGCGCCATAACAATCGGCTTTGGACAACGACTAGAAGATAGTAGTCCAATTGCGTCTAATGGTATGGAGAGTAATATAGTTGTGTCACTACCTATGGGTAAAAATGGTAATACATATTTTAACCGCTGCCAATATAAGCCCAAATATATGCGAATCCTCCAAACTAGCATTACTCTGGGCTTTACAATCTCATAATTTAAAAAGTGTTTAAACTAAATGTTACAGGAAAAATATAGCTTTAAAAATTGAACCGTTTGGGTGATTTATTCACGTATCCTACGTAAACTGTCACATGAAAATAAGATATAGTAAGATTGTTCGTCTTAAACATTTGTATAGACAAGTTCAGGGCAATTTACCTTATCTATTAAAGTTAACTCGCATTATCGAGAAATAGACACAGAAAAACAAGTAACAAAACATTTCTATTAACATTAGACGGAAAATATTACACAAATGTCAATTTCAACGTATTTTTCCTTTCATGCCTTTAATTTAGATGAAAATTGTCTTTTTCATGAATCATTTGAAGGAATAATTCAGATTTTACAAGGCTGTTTTTGAGTGAGTGTAATAAACTTGCGTCGCTGTCTAATATGTACAGAAATACCATTTTGCCAACTTATCGTTACAATTGAAATATTATATTACCGGAATATTGTTTATCACTGAATATCAAGAAAGCATAGTAGCAAACATTAAACGGTGCTAGTTAGGCTTTTGGTTTGATTCAATATTTTTTGCCAATTATACGTAGTATGTTACGTGTAACATTTAAATATAAGCTCTCCATTACAGTAGCTACAGGACGAATACTTAGCACGTTTTTCTAAAGAAATATTTCTTCTACTACTTGTGTTTAAACTAAACTGTATCCGTGCGAAGGCGGGCCAGGTCGCTACTATAAAATATGTTGAGCATCAAAATATTATAGAAAAATACAATATTTTCTACACTATTTTGTATGTGATCCATAGCCGTTTATTCTCTTTGTTTTTATTACAAATATGCAAAAAAAGTATCATACATATCTGATTAAATATCTTGATGTACATAAAGTAAACATGTACCTTGTTGATAAGCATGAATTTCCGATGAATATAGTAATGGTTACGTGTTTTCTATATTCTTTAACAGGGTATTATATAAATTCATTTATATTAATACCTTACCTCGGTAATAAGAAAGCTATTCGGGTTAAAAATCATTCACTATGATTGGGAAAATAAAAATGGTTATGTTGTGTTAAAATTTACACTTACCACGGTTAAAGTTACATCATATATTTATAATAATTCATATATTGATATTTTCTTAAAAAAAATTAGGAGTTTACTTCAAATATTAATCTTGTTTACAACAATTTATTTCAATTTCGTAGCTGCAATATGGACATGCATTTATATTTTTCACTTCTCTTAATAATATCGTATAGTTAATTAGTATGTCTCTATAGTAGTTGAAGAAAGACATAACAAATATGTTATATAATTTTTGACTAGCAACACTAATATTAGTTTATCCCTCGGTTTAACTACCTAAGGTCGTATTGGAAATACTATTTGTAACTATATACAGCTTCTTTGATAACTCATTAGAGTGAATGGTGTACACAGTCGCTGCTACATACGTAAGTAAGTTGTAAGCAAATAGATGAAATAATATTTCAACGCGAAAAATATCAATGACCTGCCAGGTAAAGGTTCCGGGTAAAGACGATAAAAAATGTGGGTTTATTGATTTTCCAGGTATTCGAAGAAGAATTTTTATTTATCGTCGAATGGCTGTAGGCGGTTTTATATAAAAGGGATATAAATTTATCACGTTGTCACATAAAAAGACTTTTAATTGTTCATGACATACAATTCAAAGCACATTGAAAGAACCGCTACCGTCCTAATACAGAGAGATTAGGACACAGTAATTTTTTTTGGATAAAATCCTTTCCGGGCAACTTCTACTAATTATGTTTGATCTACCTACATCACGAGACTCGAGGATTGTTAAATACCATGTGAAGATTCATATTTGGTAATGTCACTCAAAGCCAGCTTTGGCATATTGTACATCATTATAGATAATTTTGATACTTGCTCAATTGACTGAATTAAATTCTAATATAGGTTCAAAGTTCGTTATTACTACCTATTGAAAAATAGTATATAATGAAAAATTACAATTGTTTACTTTAAGATGAAAACGTATCAAAATATTAGAGTCCTCTTGGCATAGTCTTGAAACAAGAAAATAACTTTGATATGACGAAATGGTCGAAGTTTAAAAATCATAAAAAAAGCTTTTTGGACACTCATAATGTGTTAGCCTGTTAAATTGGAGTTATATGGAGATCTCTGTTAAATTTATCTAAAATTAATAAAATATCGAGTACTAGGGTATGATTAATAAAGAAAGAAACTAAGTTTCCATATATTGGTGATAGTCATCTATGTGTCGATAGGCTAATTTACATTTTACATAATACGTCATATTTATTTTATACATTTTACTATTCAGTATACGGGTGTACTGATTATATTTTTAGAGCCTTATTTAGTATGTAATAGATAAATGGGATGAGTGTCAGGGTTACGACAGTTGTACAACAAAATTATGTGTAACATCACTTTTGTACTCGTTTTCTGCTGATGTCTGGTTATGCGACAGTAAGTGATTGGTCATACACGTTGGAAGTATATAAGACTTTTTTTAATGGTGAAGGAAATTGTCATGATAATAAAAGTTTATAAAAGTGATACAATCATGACTTGGTGTATAAATTGCAACTTATCGCAACCAAGTTTTGAGATTGTCAATGGAGCATATGTCCGTGGAAAACAATAATTTATGTGTGGTATATATTATGACTATTTATAGGAGCCAAAAAGTAAGTCTCAAAATCATTTTAATTCGCATTAGCTTCAGTATTTCTTCTTTTTCACAGAATATTGTCTACGATGAAATCCATTCATGGTTTTTTTTAATTAATTTCGATTTCAATGATATTGAGATGCAAAAATTAGTTACTCTCAAATGCAACTGATTGAGAATAAACTTGGCTGCTTTCGTTTGATTCTTTACGAAGAAATTAGACCTTTACGTCTAGATTTATTGCACATTATATCAACCCTAACATTGCACTTGGATGTGGTATATGTTTGTAGATATTTACCGTTTTACCAATTTTAATAGTTTTATAGAACTTGCCATAAAGTAAAGCGACAAAAGTGATAAGAACACACAGTGACAGATAATATATTTAATTAATTCAGCACTGTATCTCATTTATCATCACTTTTAAGGAATGCTCTACGAAGACTCGTCTGCTTTTATTTCACTACTTTTAGGTCTAAGTTTTTAAAGTGAAACCTTTAAGAAGTTTTATAATAATCCTTAATGAGGTTGTTGTTATTAACATATACTACTATGATGAAAATCGGAATACTGAATGTTAATAAAAAAGTGACGCAGCATTTTTCGATTTTTCTAGAAATGTGTATATATTAAATTATATATACATTTCTAAAGAAATGTGAATCTGACTACAAAAGATTCAATGTACCAAGAATATGTAGAGTTTAATATCCTACAAAATATTAGCGATGGAATTTCTCTCAAACTTTATTACGATATTAGTTTGGATATTATTAAATGACTGACAAATATTTCTTTAAAATTTAAAACTGCATGAATGTAAAACAGTCAGACTAATCTAAATCGTATTTCAATTTATGTTCTCCAAAAACCTTACTTACACATATTTTCCCAAAAGTCACGACCGAAAAAGTATATTAGTATTTTTAAATTTATAAGGCAAAAAGGGCCAAAGGGAAAAATAAACCTATTTTAAATCGTACTACGTATTGCGCCCAAGTTCTAAAATAGCTTTAGAAATATTAAAGCGATTTACAACCGAATCGCAAACGAATTTTCTGATTACGGAAAATCAGAACTTACATTTTTTATGAGAAATAAATTGTACGATTTATTTTAAATTAATACTTTTACTTATTGATAAACTGGCTTAATTCAATTTTTGCTTTAATACATAGTAAATCTATTCCAATTGTTATCTATAAACATTCTTTTAGTTTTCTAGTGCAAATATTACATATGCATGTATAATACATAGGTATATGTAATCACAGTTAAAAACAGGATAGAAAATTATGTTGGTCTACCTTATTGTCAAGGTAACTTTTTGTTGATCTATTTTTTGAATATTATTAGGTTTGAATATTATGGTTATTTATTAGCTTTTTGTTATAATGTTTTTAATCGACATCAGAAATAGTTCGAGATGCTCAATTCGTTTCTTTTATGTAGGTTCAGCGATATTTCTTTATCAAGTGGACTGATATCGATGATTTTTTTATCACAAAGAGGGTACTTCAGGGGTGGTCTCATCATATGATGACGATCTGATGATGAAGTCCGGAAATGAACGATTGGACTCCAAAATGAATGGCAGTAAATCAATAGTAATTCAATATATTTCCTACGGTTAGTTATTACTTTACAAAATAACTACACCATCGACTTTGGATTAGGAGAGTGGAACTTCTCAAATGGTAGTTGTTACTTTGAAAATCTGATATTGGTCTTTGGATATAGAGAACGGAATTCCTCAACGACTAAAAGCTAAACACTGCCAGCTACTATTATCGCATTGTTTTTCTGAGTTGTTGATAACCAACTTTACACAACGAGGAAATTATGTATATACTAATTTTCACCCCTGACATTTAATAATTATACGATATCCTAAGAAAGAAAATAATTGAATGTTATAGTATATGTGTTTTACAGTATAATGCTTAATGTAAAAAATCTTAAATAAAATATTTGAAAGAAACAGATTTCAAAAAAAGCTGGTACTAAAATATAAAAAACAATTTACTCAAACTATGTACTTATTAGCAATAAAAAGAAAAGTTAATTATTTTTTAAATCAGTGTCAGCACCATCGATCAACTTAAACAAATGCAAATTGTATATGGTAAATACGCTCTTTATGAATCTAATTCGTATTGTGAGTATATTCAAAGTTAGGGTTATAAATTTACATAATAAATGAAGTAAAATTAAAAAAAGCGCAGAACGTTTTATAACGTTTGTCTCTTTCTCTAAGAAAGAATTCCGCAAGTATAATTCTGATCATGACTGAATTAAGCAAAATACCTTTCTGGTAATGGTCGAGATTTATCACGGTCATCGTAATTAGTAAACTTCTAATAATAAAAATTAAAATTAAATCAGCGTAATTAATAGTTTGAGAAATATAAAGGACTTTAAATAGTTTTAATTTACACGTAAAAGACGCCACAAAAATGCAAATATAGTCATAAAATGCGAAGGCCTTTGTGGCGGGAATGTTGATTAAACTGATTGGAAAGAAACATCTAGCATTGTAATAAGAAAAATATCGATAAACGCCTGTCATTAAATGGTGATGTGTAGGTAAGAATACGCGTTTATCTACATTTTGTTTAAAAATGTTTACATTTTCTGAACATAATAATATTAAACGGTGTCATTTCACTTAAAAAAATTTAAGATAAACGGTAAACCACGGAGCCATCCTCCATCACCATAATTTTAAAATAGTAAATTGTAGATACAAATACTGTGAGTGTAAGAGAAACAATTAAACTTTTTCAGTTGCCTTTAGTAAAGACAGTTTTAGAAGAATGAATTTAGTTAGTATTTTAAAGTGAGCAAGCTTACCTTCAAATATTACTCCTTGAAGCTCTCATATAAAATTTGCGTATGATATGATAAATTATAAACGTACTTTTATTATGAATACGTTTTCATGCGTAGGTAATCTTTTAACAAAAGACCGTTTTTTAAGAGGAACGAAATATTCGAAACTCGAATCATGATTCGGTTTAACGTGAATTTTATGACGTCGCACACAGGCTAATCGATTTAGTTTTTATTATGTTAATTAGAATGAATATGTTTTGATATTGCCATTGAATATGTTTTTTGGCAAAGGACACAAACGTATTCCGCGTCACAAACGTATTCCAAGAACTACGTTAAAAATTGTGGAAGTTTTGCAAATATTAATCACGAATAGTTTCTGAATAAATTCGCATTATATAACATATTTCTTATCATCGCCAGGAGTTTTATCGAAAATGAAATTTCATCGATCAGTTTCATAAACAAATTATAGGGCATTTTTCAATCCTTTCTTTCTTGATGCACATTGGATATTGCTCAAACCCTCAGTTTATGTTAAGTGCTCAACAGGAAACGTAGTAGGGTACTTAGAATTTTGCTATAATCCTGACTTATCACGTAGTATAAAATGTCATTAAAATCCTTTTAGTAATATTTTACGCATCCTTGTACAACATAATAGCGAGATAAAATTTTTCTACGTGATGTTGGTTTCTGTTAATATCAAATAGCCTCCAAATATAGTTACATTTAAAGTATAGAATATCCCCTTCGAGTATTTTTATTATATTTATGGATTACAGCCTTTAAAATATCAATATCAAATGATTGGACATACTTCGTCAAAGTGCGCTCACTTTGAAGACGAACAAGGTCGTAGGAATTGGAAGTTTACTGATCGTAAGATGTATTAGTGCATGAACGAATTTTTGATCGATTACAAGAAAAAATTAATAGCACGCTGGTCCGGGTTTTACGTATATAAGGAAAACATTAGTTTCATATATGATATAAGAATATAATTTCTGATATTAGCACCTATTTAATTATCAAATAATCTTACTATCATGACATATATTTACAACGTCTATGCTAAACATGGTTCCGGGACACTTACGTATGAATATTGACAACTGCAGTGACCATTGCTGAAAATGAAGAATATGTAACAAATAAGGCCAATAAACATAGTTGTAGATTAAGTGAATGAATTCGTTTATTTTGAATCTTTATTGTTGACCAACAAAAAATTAAAAATTAGGTGGAAAGGTGAACATTCAGATTCACGGATGATAAAATGAATAACTTTTGAGTAGACTCTATGAAAAAAAAAATTATGAAACACAAACTGCAAAAGGTTTTGTGTATCGTATAAATATATTACCAATAATTTCAATTATAATTAACAGGGACTCGCTAATGAAATTCCCTCGATGGGGGTTCGGAAATAAAAAAATTTCTTCCCCAAATATTCAGAGAGCCACTTTAAAAATATTGGAAATCATTTTTATCTTTATTTTGATGTCTAAATTAGCCTATTTAAACCTGTAAAATTCATCAATTTGTCGATAACGTGGGCACCGTTTGTTCATAAATGCTCAAAAACCTCTACACAAAGAAAAAAATATTTTAAGATTTTTTATTATTTTTATGGAGAATGAAACAACTAGTAATTTTTCTCATCGTTCATGTGAGAAAGCTATTTTGCACGGGGATGCTTTACCCGCGACAATGAAATACATATGTTTAGATCTTTACATTCTGTGCCTTTTTCACTCTTAGGAGAGCATTGTAGAGTTTGATAGAGTGATTATATTGTTGTTACTAATATACTTACCTAATTGAAAACCCTTATGGATATTAAAAACTGCCGCCATATGGGGAATTATACACTATGCAATTATGATGGTTGTTATATAAAGAAACAGACATCGTTCTCAAATTAATTAACAACAACGTGAACAACAACGTTAAAAATATTTATTGCAGATGTTGACAAGAAGTTTTCAAGGTATAAAAGTGCAAAATTTAATTTAAGTTTCTTCAGTAGGTGTGGTGTACGTACCCTTTTATTAGATGTATAGATTATTTAATCAATATTTATGAGATTATTATCAGCAAAGTTACGTGGGACGTTCATAACGCTAACATTTCTTTCAGAATAGCAAACAGAACTTAAAAATTATTTTAATGTTTCTATTAAATAATTCTTTTGTGTTATAGAAATAGTTAATTATAATAATTTATGTAACGTGAAAAGTTTATTTTAATAAATTTATATTTTCTCAAGTTAGATGTTTGGGGGATATAAACAGTCAACTATCCAATCAGTCTCTCAAAGTGGTTTTTCTCAAAAATCTTTTGAGAAAGAAAACTGAAATGTGTCATAATAATAAATCATTTGGTTCAATGACGGGCATCTATCAGAGAAATTAACGTTTGACGTCGAAACTTGATATTTGAAAAGCATATATCTTTCTAGCGCTCCAAAATGAATACATATTATTTTTAAGAGGGAAATAGGAGTAAATTTTTTTTATTTCATTCGTCGTGTAGGAAATTAAAAGAAATAATAAGATGTTTTCCAGAATATTACGTAAAGTGGTACGTAAAGTAGAATATTACGTGATATTGTTTATATTTAATCAAAAAATATGTTCCCGCCACTATTTCTCTAATACTGAAGACGACATTATGAAAACATAACGGTATAAGCAATTTACCTAAATTCATGGAAAAAATAAATAATGATTTAAAATTTTATAGTTTTTGAGAAATTTACGGTATTTTTACGCCTGTGAAAAATATATTAATAGTTGTAATGCAGTACTTCATGCCCTTAAATATTTTGATGTAGATACTTTTAATGTACTTAAAGCTCGTAGTTCGAATTTCACTCTTACTTAATTAGTTTTTTTATAAACGACGGACTAAAATATATTCTATCTCACGGAGAGTGAAGTTAAGTAGAATTTTTGAAAGTTGAAGTGAAGACAAACTGCAATTTATCGATATCATTGCATTTAATTGAAGTTTATAAAGATTAATAATTAAAAGAAATATCGTTATTTATTTATTCGAGAAAAAAATGTGGGAGCGAAAAAGTATTCACTAGTAGTGTGCAAGGAATAAAATAAATAGTTTTTTATCAGAGGTAATCATACATATTAATGAGAGACTCAATGCATATGAGTTATCGATTTAACAGTATGAAGTTCATTGCGCACGGATCTGGCCATATCTCCTCATCTTTATAGGCATTTTCAAAATTTTCAATGACATTATAATGTATTTTTCCCAAATTCCTTTAGTGATTTTTTTCCTAATTCCTTTAATACACGATTACGTGTATTGAAAAAAAAATGCCAAGCCAAAAAAGTGCCTTTTAATTTGTAAAAGTAATTAATTTAATTTTTTAAATAATATTCTCTTAAATATGATACTCTTGCAAATAAGTATCGAAATAATCAATTAGATTAGTTTCTTTCCATTTCAATATATCGGGACAGATAAATATTTTTTGCTATAAAATGAGATATAGAACATGTCAGGTAATTTAATTGTATTGTATATTCATGTAATCAAGTGCTACCAGACGACATAATTTTTAGTTTTTAAATAAGCTGTAATAATCGTCACTCGTGTTTATTAGTGCTTTTTATTTATGACCTCAAAATTCTTGAAATCCTAAACCTATATTATACTTCGTTGAGTTACAAAAGCTCATAAAGTGTATAATAAATCACTCTCATGTACGCAGGCCTATTAAATTTCCCAAGTGTACGCCATTCTTCAGTAGGTTAATAAACATATAAATATATTACAATTTTAGAAGTTTCTAAAATATTTTATTTAATGAAACTTATCATTGGCAATTTCCTAATTGATATCAGTGTCCGTAGAAAGAGGTATATGTTTCGGCGGAAAGTACTAATATGACATTTATTTATTAATGTCTTGTTATTATTCCCACAACACACTGCAAATCTATTTATTATTTCTAAAATTACTTTAGAACTCGAGCATAATGTTTGGTATGATGTGAAATGGTTTTATTTCTCTATAAACACTAACTAATTTCAGTTTTTCCCTTGACACTTTATGCATTTGAATACAAGATCATATTTGTTTTGGTATTTTTTTTGGCAAAATGTAAATCATAATCAATGCTCTGTCCCAAGTTCTCTGTTAGACATTCGGTCAATGCGCGCATCATTGGAGGTAATTCCCATCGTATCGTGGTAAATCGTCACGATAACAGGCGGATGAGCGATCGCAGAGAATAGATTTTCAAACCAGTGACGCTGCTGCCCCACATTGGTTTGTGGAATTTAATTACGCGATTTTAAATATTACTCTGTCGCCGCTTGATGAACGACCGGGAATCAAACCGAGTAGCCGCGATGTGTGCCCTGGTATCAAAATACATACACCTTGTGATCACCCCACCACGGCAGCCACGATAACCCACGACGACGACAAAATGTAGATTTTTAACATGTTTTGAGAAAACAAATAAACAGAGACTGGCAATAAAAGTAACTGAATATAATAAGAGACATGATCTAAGTCTGAATTTAAAGAGCACCTAATTCATGGTAAACTCACAAAGATAGAGTACAAGTCGATGGCTTGGCATTAAGCGTAACTCTGCCAACGAACTTACGCTAACGAGGTAAAAATAAGAATAGAGAAAGCGAACTAATTTTATGAAAGTGAAACATGTTCTCACTAATAGAAATTGGAGTTCGACTAGCAAAGTGCGATGTCTTCACATCTCTCTTTACTAGACTAACAAAGATTCATTCTAGAGTAGAAGCATGGACATGTGAGGCAGTGACGTTGGGAGTGTTGAATACACGAGAATCTTAAATATTCAATTCTCATCAACCTCATAATATTCAATTCTCATCTACGTCAAACGTGTGTGTACAAACGATTACTTCACATATCGACTTATATCCAGATTTCCGTACGATATGAGTATAATCTTCAGTATTCGAATAATTTTTATGCTTCCTAATATTTATGTTAGTCTCACTGTAAAAATGTATTCAACAGTTCTATACTTTTATTTAGAAATAGAGTTAGACGCGCCATGAATTACTATTTTAATACATACTCGGGTGATGCTCAGCTATGTATTAAAAGGTATAAACATTTAGTTGACTTGACAGGCGCTTCATAGTTGGTACGTATTTTTTCTCTATTAAAAACAAAAAATAAAATTAGAGTAAAATACGTTTCTCGAGGATTTCACATAAACTTACACAAATATAAAATTCAAATAATGAAGGGTATATTAGTATAATTTCACTATTAAATAATATTACCATGTTTATCGCAGGCGTAAGAGAATTGTTAATTTACCATAACTCTTTCGATATTTTATATCTAACCATCTTTTATTTTTTGTTTAAATACGGGTTATGATATATAATTTAAATATCCAAGTCGAATTGCAGCCTCCAATGCAAAGAAATTTTTGATATAGACCAGATAACAAAATAGGTCTAAAAGTGAGTATTTTTCTAGTGCACCTTATCGTTATTTTTTAGTTAGAAAGAAAATAAGATTTTTAGCCTACCCAAAGAATTATTTTATATATATTTATTATCCGCACAATTACACATGGAAAAAAAAATTCTCCCCCATTTTATATAAATCGTTGTCCGCCAAAATCTGAATGCAAGTAATATTAACCTCTTGTTAACTTTTTGACACAGGTCACTTGTCGGGAATATTGAACTATAAGAAATATTGGAAACGAAGAAAAAAATGGTCCATTTCTGCCAGACACAAGAGTTTAGAATATATATTAAAATATATATACCATATAAGGTATAAGCAATGGCTAAATGTAGACGTAAAAATTTTTTATTCTGACAAAAGTTGCTCTTATTATTAAGTTCCAAACAAAACAAAGCCACACGAATCTCAAAAATCATATCGGTAGAAATAATTATACGCTACAAACGATCGAACCATCATTCACCTATAAGTCTACTTATACGTTTATTTCATTTAAACCTATTTATGTTTGATTGGTGCTAATCGCTCTGAGCAGTAGTGCCACTTAATAAGTTATATGCGCCTAGAGGATTAAATATAGTTTTATAATTTTGGACTAAGGAATTTCATATTAAAACTTAATTTCAAAATCTTCTTTCGTTTAGAAGTTTGAAATTTCTGACTGACAAACAATCAGATAGACAACGTTCTCATAACCATAAGACACCGTTTCGCCAGCATGGATTCTTAAAAGAAACTAATTGCTTTCTTGAAGACGAAATTCCTTTCAAAGGACCTATATTTTTTAAGTAGAAAAACATAAAATTTTAGTTTTGTGATAGTAAAGCAAAATCTCTTCTTTAAAGCAAAAGCGTTATTTTGATGAATAGAAGATTGATATCAATAAGTAAATCACCGATGTATAATGCTAGAAAAGAAAATATAGTGAGTTTGTTTAACCATAAAAATGTTGAGAAAATCTATAATTCTGGACTTGTGAACATATGATTAATTTATCAAATATTTTCTAGAACCATGGCTATTGTCACACTTATGGAACATTAAAAATCAACTACTTTCGTATGAAACTTTATAAGTATACTGCCACAAACTTTATCTTTGACCAACAATTATGTCAGGATTTCAGATATATTCCTTTACTAGCACCCTAAATACACATATCTGCAAAATTTCAAGTTTCTAGCTCTTTTGAAAGTTAACTGCATATTTTGAAGTCACATTAGTGAGTGAGTGAAGTGTAAGCTAGAAAAATAACAATTTAAAGATCAAAATATCTCCGAAACCACTATGAATGCAAGTCTGAAATATGAAACACATTATAATCTGGTAATACTCTCTAGATACACCACTAAGACATCCAGCATTTACTGGAGTCGAGTAAGAGGAGTGTGGAAATAGCCGCTCAGGTGATGGGGCAGTAGTGCTATTCAAATCAAGGTGATGCCCCGTAATACACCACAAGATACTGAAATAGGACATACAAATTCAATAAAAATTTAATCAAAATATGTGTCATGGTTTTTAAAAATTTAGTGACGGTTATATTCAAAATTCGGGTATGAAGAAAGAAATTCATCTAAATTTCTTTATTTCATGCTTATTAACCTTACACAATTCGTATTGCCTGTTTCTTAAAGTAGACGTATTTATAAAGATGTAAACTGTCATTAAAAATATAACTTAAATAACTCTTCTTAGAACTAAGCGAGCCTCTTTAACTATTTACATTTATACAAAGTATTTTGAAATCTTTTACATTACTTCATTTCCCTTATAAGCTACTTTAGTTATACAGTATGTTTGAAAGGAACTTAGGTGGCACAACTTGAAAACCATTTTACTTATAAAAATATAATCATACTACGTTATATAAAATTATTTTCTTTGTCCTCGTCACTTCCCATTACGTGAGACGGGCTTTCTAAATTTTGAGTTTGATAAATCTTTATTAATAAAAGTTGTCCGTCCGTCTTTAATAATAAATACCTGGTACGTCCGAGGCAAACATTTTACTATTTTTAAGTAATCTGGTCACAAAGACCTTTACATGTCATAAATTCGTCAGTCGCACACCTTAGGGACCCAGAACTTTTCTCTTGGAGCGAGAAATTTATGAGTGATCAAATATTTACCAATCCAACACGTCAACGTCATTTTCTTGTTTCCACACTATCCAGAGGATTTGCAATTTTTAACCATTGTTATCTTGAACTACCAAATTTTCATTTTCTTTATGTACTATATTTAGGCAGAAAGTAATAAAGACCTCTGAATCTCTTATATACAATACAATGATTTGGGCAGGGTTCAAATCATGTCTAATAATGTACCAAATGGCAAAACCCAGCTTTCATAAATAGTAACTATTATTTACCTTTAAAGGGTATTTAACGGTCTGCTGGATATAGTGATATTGATAGACCAGCTACGATTAGTGGAAGAAAGTACCCAAAAGACATTCCATATAAATATTACATTTTTCCAACCTCTCGTCACATTTTTTTCCATTAATGAAAATATTATTTACCCTTGATTTTCGTATAGCTACTTGTGTACAGAGCCATCATTATGTGAGTTTTACTCTTATTTAATAAGTTATATGTAATACAATCATAATATTAATAATACGTTGTTTATAATACTAAGTTCCATCTTGTTACGTGATTCATAAATACGCAGAGAAACATAAATTACACAATCTTCTTTTTGGCTTTACCGAACCAAAGAAAACACAACACAAAGCTGGATAGAATGAACAAGAAAAGCGTGGCCACCTAAAATACACAATACGACTGTTTTTATATTCTCACTCAGAGCGAAAGCTTTCAAACTTGCTTTTTATCCGATATATTTTTCTTTTGTCGTGGTAACTTAAAAATCTAAGCTTAAAAACACACGACCACTGCCGTATTCTACGAAAACTACGCGCCGAGACGATGAAATCAAGTCGAGTGTTTTAGTGATTACAGTGCACACATATTCAATATACCACCGAGCTATAGTATGTTTCTTAAATTCGCGTTTGTCAGCTAAGCACATAAGTAAATCATATATTCACTTGAGTTATACGTATCGACGTATTCGAACATAAAAATGTGATATTTTTGTAATATATATATTATACGATAGAAAATGAGAAGATGTAAAACGAAACCGCAGCCGTTTTAACTGTAATATTAAGTCAGTGTAATCGTCCTTATGTACATAACAGATAGGGACGCAAGTTTATTTCTCACGTTTACTCAAAAGAACTCTTGTAAAGTCTAAACTATTCTTTCAAATATTTCAGCATGTATAATAATTTTTATTTAAATGAAACGCATAAAAATAAAAAAATTATTAATTTCGATATAACTTAATATTTTGTACCTTAACTACTGTCATTATTTGAAGCACTTTGAAACTTTGATTGTCAAAACTTATTTTTCCATAGTGTGAGTTATCTTTAGTAGAAGGCACGTATTCATTGATTATCTACCTCAATTTTACAGTAAATAATAATATAACTAAACTACTGTCGATACGAATAGATACAACAAGACTACTGTCTCGTAGTTGATATCTAACGCTGATTATTTTGGTCGATCTGTACTTCAAGGTAATGCCAATTAATCACAGTGTTGATTATACTACAAGTGTTGCGTTCATATTATTAAATCAACCAGCATTTATTGAATATTATAAATTTATCCTTAGCAATAATTAAAAAGGTGAATTATTTTATCAATAAATTCATAAACAATTTCCCGACGGGTATCTAAAAGTACACGCCCATACACGAACAAGAGCAAAGTAAGACAAGGTTATTTAAAAAACTTACATTTCTTTATTCAAAATATTCTAATAGACAAAATTGTAAAAATGGCTTTTTTGTAAATATTTTACCATCAAAGTTTATAACAGATTTTTAGGATATTTTTATCGTTAAGCTCCAACGGAAAGGGAATATGAACGCATTGTTCGGCCATACTGAACGGAGTTAACCAATAGAGAGATGTTTACAAAAAAAAATGTATTAACAGTCTTATATCAATTTATTTCAAAACGAGAAAACTGTATTTTAAACGCTTTATGAAGTCGAGTAATCTTTATAAAGGCAAAAACGAACAAAATTTACTCTAAGCACGGCTTTTAATAATAATACTTTATAATTAATACTTTATGTTTGGTTTTAAGGATATTTATTATCAACGGATTACAGCACAGAGGGAATGGATTAGTTAGCCTTAATGAAAGGTTTAATTAAACGAAATATGTTTGTAGAATATTTTTATTACAAAATGCTAATTTAATTATAAACGGAAAAATGTGCTTTCAAATTTACGCACCATTAAGTAATAAGCTAACATGGGCAAAATTTACTGTAAACACAGCTTATAGTTGTTACCCTTTTAAACTGCGATTTGAAACCCAGTCTAGTTATTAGAATCTACCTCGTAAAGTAATTTATTATAATTAAATATGCTCTCCTGAAATATTATTAATTTCTCACCGTTATAAAATGGTTAGTTTATTTATGTACATACTCTTTGCGCTGTGACCGTCATTAAAATTAAATAAGACCCAAAAAGGGTATTGTGAAAACTTTCCGTGTAGCACGTCTCATACTTAATTTTCATTCTATGCCCTCCGCGATTAATTTTAAATTTAATGTACACCCAATAAGTTATACATCCTTCTTTCTATTGCCGTATTAAACAAATATTCCAGAAAATAATAGCAAGGAAAAAAGCTATTCAAACAAAATTTTCAAAACTCGGAGAGGTGACTGTCGAAAGGTTTCAATAAAATTGGACTTTTCGCGATATATTCATATAGAACTTACAGTGATGTTCTACTTCTATTTATATATAAGACAGCATAATAATAATATATATCCCAGACAAAATATTTCTTCATAATATTTATACATTGACCATTGATTAATTATATTTTGATTGAAACGAAAGAAATAGTTTTCTTTTACTACATTTAAATAAGATTCTTTTTTGTTTTATTATCATAGTAAAACAATCAATCAAAATCACTATCAATTATTTTTAGTTTATTATAACATAGAAAATAGTAGAAAAAAATTAGAAAGCCAGATATTTTTTTTTAAATTTAATCAGAACTAAGCCTCTGAACAGATTAAAATTTAATTTTATCTTCCAATAATTTTTGTCACCTTGTTTGTTTCAATGGTTTACACAAACTACACAGTGAAAACTAAAAATTATTTTAAATTAGAAAATCCGGAAATTGCTTTTTGGTGCTTTGGATTTATAATCATCATCCTATTTTTCATTTCTTTGTGCGGGTCTATTTAATTGTCATCGTAATAAAAGAATGTGGAAATTCAGTATTTTTATTCCACGTTTTCAAATTTCGTCACATCCACTATACTCTCTTTAGAGCTATCAATATAAAACATTTAATATTGGTTAATCATGTATTTCAGAAAGCGGAATATTTTTAGGTAGTTCTCGTAACATGATAATATGCATAGCAGATATAAATGTGAGACGCTTCAAAACACATGACTGCTCATTGGAGTGTAAGGAGGATATATAAATAATAATAACAGTAAGCATTTTAATTCCATAATACCCTTTTACGACTTTCAAACATGCAGGTTCATTATACAATAATGTTGGACTTCCCGTTTCCTTTTTTTTAAGTTGCTATTATTTTAACATAATTCAAGAAAATATGTATTTATGTAATTAAAAAATTTTATTCGTAATTTAAGAAATACAGGAATAGATAAAGAAACTTCAGTCATTTCATAAATATTATCAAGACATATTTCCCAACTCTGTTCACTATACATGAACTCGAAACTAACTATATCTGTATAATGTGATTATTTGCTATTAAATACGTTTAATATATTTAGAAACAAAGTACAGCCATCATTTTTTCCTAAAAAGTAGACGAGAATGAAATTAAAATTAATGATATTTGGGTTTTTTATTAAAGGTCTCTTCCATCGTCCTCCAGCGGGGCCGATAATCTGGTTCAGGTCAGTCCAACAGTTATATTCTATGTTAGATCTACATTCTATATGTCTAAATCTAATCTTGCTCTTCTATATGAAACAAGAATGGGATCTATTACATACTTTTTAAATGTTTTTTTCCACCATGAATTCAACCCCATTGAAACTAAACATGTCTCCCTTAGGTATAAATGTGTAGTCTTAATGTCCTATGATTTTTCAAATTTGTTTTGACTTCAGAAATGCCTAATATATTCCATTTAATGTTATAAATAGAGTATTCAAATTCATTTTGTCTTACTGTTAGCAGTAATGACCGTGGATTTAGTGTTTCAATTCAGTTTCCTTCTAATTGAAGGTTTTATTCTAAGATTCTCGCGGTGACCACCCGTGCTACTAACTATTTTATTATTTTCATCTATAATTATATTTTTATGTTTTGGTGTGGGTGTGGCTTTTTGTTCTTGAGTTTTTCAGAGAGTCCATCATAACTCTAAGTAATTCTGATAGAGCTCTTTGTAGTAGTCGGTTTGTAGTGTTCGGAACAGAATGAGGGAAATTGTAGAGAGAATAAAATATGAAACTCCCTCAAAGCTCTCTTTTCTAATAATGATTTCATTATACTAAGTTCTCGTTATATAATTTTGTTAAGGTTCCGTCTTCCATAAAATGTAATTAAATTTATAACTACCTATCTAAAAGCTACTATTACTCTTATTAATATACCATTAAAAAACGACTGATATAGCCCTTTGGGTTCCTATGTATATTCCGAATCCATTTTGATGATTGCGGCAAAGAACTTTTGTGTTTAATTGTTAATTAAATAGTCGTTAGCCTTCTAAATTCACGTTTTCTTATAATTTAGGATTATTACGATTAAGTTTAACATTAAATTTGTTCTAAAAATATTTCCACAAATTATTTTTGTTGTGTTCTTAATATTCTTAATGTCCATTTGTTTAATTAGAATTATACTAAGCTTCCGAAAAATATGCGTTGTTTGAATTAAAAAAATTAATAAAAGTAAGGGTTCCACTTTAACGGTGATATTTAAAAAAAGATTACAGACGCCATTGATAATAAAGCCTGAGGGGTAATTTATTTGCCGTTATTCTGTTAAACGTATCCCGAGGCGAGTTTAATAACTTGGTTCATTTAAAAGCTTCCGAATTATGTGAATTATGAATAACTTAATGTGAATACTTATTGTTTTCATTACTCATTCCTCACATGCACTCATATAGCATTATATTTGTTTTCACTTACTCATGTTATAAACGTAAAAAATACTACTAGATGATATAAATACTTACTATATAAAATACACCCACGTTTTGCCACCATTATGAAATTAAAAAAAAAACAATAGTATGTTTTTTTTCGAATTAGATAATTAAACTGAAAGTTAAGCATATGAGAGTATTAAAATTAAAGCTACTCGATATTGTTTTAACAAAATTTGACTTGAAAATTTTAAAATATATTCATTAAAGGAACGGGTTCGTGTCATTTGAGCAACATTTTCGATTGTGATTTTCTAGCTAAATTAGAAATATTTATTATTTTAGTTTATAATGAAGAATTTCGAGACGTGACGACGTGTTCAAAATTCATATTCCCAAAATTATAATCCCTCAAATATGCATATGTCTTATTATACAATTAAATATTATATGTTTTGAAAGCATATTTTTTAGTAATAAAACTGAATATATTGTCACTCTAACATCACGAAAAAACAGTCTATTTTATATCGATTCGCAGCACTCTCGCAAAATACTTCCAGATCTATTAGCTTCAGATAAGTTTCAGTCGTTGAACTAAAGAGTATTAGTGACCACTTAAGTAAAATTAAATAATGTGTTTACATGATATAAATTGTATTATGTATATAATTATACATGATACTAGTTAGAGATGTTTTAATTACCGCTTTATGTCTAATTATTTATCTACTCAGAGGTATTTTAGTAATACAAGAGAAAATACAGTTAAGGGTTTTCCTTTAATGTTTTATGCTAGAAAACACTTCATGTTCCGTGGTTTTCGTGAACAATACTCATATAAGTTGTTCAACGATTCTACGATATAAAACGAAGCCTGTGCTCTACGTAAGTCGTGGAATCAATTAATGTACTACTATCCAAAAAACAACATAAACTGATCTTAATGTTTTCATAGCTATACATGTCAACCGATTACTAAAATTAGCTATACTCGTGAGAGCTAATTTTCCTATTAACCGAATGACGGGTCAGCCACTATAAAGGTTTATATCGAAAAATAAAATTAAAAATATTTTTGGCACTCTGTTTTATTCGGAAAAGTATTATGATTATATCGTTCGAAGATATAATAGTCCAAAATTAAAATTCAGAGGCTGTACACACAACGAAATCTTCGAAAACCTACGTATACCATGGGTCGAGAAACAGAATAGTAAAACCAGGCTATGAATATTATTTTGATATTAATATTTTTGAAGGTTCTTAATCAACATTTTCGTCAAAAATAAAATATTATTTCCTCATTTAATTAAGTATCGTATCTCATTTGTAATTCAGTATACAAACACAAATATTTATAATTATTAATTTGAGTTGTGTACAGCCGGTTGGCGTAAATAAATAAATTCCGCATCTTTTTAAACAATCCGTCTACACCGTCTACTGAAAGACATTATTATGAAGAGCTTTTATTCTCTACTCGCCCATAACTCTACTATCTAATATTTATCTATAACTACTATATATTCTCTACTCGATAATACTACCTCATTGTTTAGAAGGGTAGACTTTACTACGGCAGCTTCACTTAGGTATTTACTGCAAATCGGCACGTAAGATTCTAGAAGGTCTGGGTAGATGAGAATGTTAAAACTTCCAGAGAATAGCTAATAGTGTCATTTGTTTGAACTACGGAGTTCATGGCTTTGTACTCCATATCACATTTTCCAGCGTAAAGAATAATGAATGAGGGTAGTCGTTTTTAATCGGCTATGCTACAGCAAATAGTTATTATTCTACGAATGATTTCTAAGGTATAAAAATATTGACAAGAAAATTCAGTGACCGCATATTAATATTTACAATGAAAAACCCACAATAGCTCCTTAAATACTTTTTTGTTACATTTGGTAATAGTAACTTTTACATGATTTTTTTTCGATTAGTTTTTGGATAGCCTGTTGATAGATTGTCAAAAACATTATTTTCATTATATTGCGTACATAACATAAAGAAAACATATTAGATTCGAACTAATTTTGAATAATTTTAACTAAGATTCGTAATATTTGCGTATGACTAGTTGCTTTTTATTTTGGTCGTATCTAAATATTTTACATTACGGTATGCTACATATTTATACACTTTTATTATTTAAAGTATTTTAGAAAGTATCTCTCATAACGTTTTTTTAATTTAGTGGAATTACTAACTATGAAGCACATTTACGTTCTTCAATTGATATGTGCAAAACTTTTATACCAAATCTAAGAACTAGTAAAATCATTCAAGCGTCGTGATTTCTACAGATTAAATAAAAAGAAATAAGTCTATCATACTCTTTTACGTCACGTAGTTTCTCGAGCGCATTCAAATACAAAGAACGTTATATACATGAAATCTCATTTTTAATGTTTCCCTTTCAATCAAAGATGCAATCTTTTCAGCATTTCCATTGGCGCGGAATGAGCCACTGAAAGAATAAAACATCAATAGTGAAATTGTATGTATATGACTTTCTCTGCATTTGAACGCGTTCATTAAATTATGTGACGTAAAAGTGTATGGTAAACTTGTTTGTTTTTATTTACTTTGCAGTAATCACGACATTTGAATGATTTTACTAGTTCTTAGATTTGGTGTAAAGGTTTTGCATATATCAATTGAAGAAAGTAAATGTGCTTCGTAGTTAGTAATTCCACTAAATGAAAAAAAAATATTGTAAGAGACACTTTCTCAAATACTGTAATTATTACAAAATTGTATAAATACGTAGCATGGTGTAATGTAAAATATTTAGATACGACCAAAATAAAAAGTAAAAAGCAACAAGTCATTCAAAAATATTACAAATCTTAGTGAAAATCATTCAAAATTAGTTCGATCCTAATATTTTTTCTTTATGTTATGTACTCAATATAATGAAAATAATGTATTTTTGACAATCTGTCAACAGACTGTTCAAAAACTGAACGAAAAAATTCATATAAAAGTCACTATTACCAACTGTAACACAAAAGTATTTAATGAGTTATGGTGGGTTGCTAATTGTAAATATTAATATGCTGTCGATGAATTTTCTGGTCAATATTTTTATACCATAGAAATCATTCGTAGAATAATAATTCTTTATTGTAGCATAGCCCATTAACAATGACTACCTTCATTAATTATTCTTAACACTCGAAAATGTGAAACGGAGTACAAAGTCATAAACTCCGTAGTTCAAACAAATGACGCTATTATGCTATCTACCCAGACCTTCTAGAATCATACGTGCCGATTTGAAGTGAATACTCAAGTGATTGTTTAAAAAGACGCGGAATTTATTTATTTACGTCAATCGACTATATGCAACTGAAATTAACAATTATGAATATTTGTGTTTGTAAATTGAATTATAAATGAGATACAATACTTATATAAATCAGCACAGAATTTTTTATTTTTGACGAAAATGTTGATAAAGAACCTTCAAAAAAATGAATATCAAAATAATATTCATAGCCTAGATTTACTATTCTGTTTCTCGACCCATAGCTTACAAACTTACTACTTACTTTTTGAAGACTTCATTGTGTGTACAGCTTTTGAATTTTAATTTTGGACTATTATATCTTCGAACGATATCATCGGAATACTTCTCCGATTTAATAAGTGCGCCAAAAATATTTTTAATTTCATCTTTCGACATAAATCTTTATGGTGGCTGACCCATCATTCCGTATTGTTAATAGGAAAATTAACTCTCACGAGTATAGCTGATTTTGGAAATCGGTTGATATACAGAGCTATGAAAACATTAAGATCAGTTTATGTTGTTATTTAGATAGTAGTATATCAATTGATTCCACCACTTATATAGAGCACAGGCTTCGTTTTATATCGCTGAATTGTTGAACAACTTGTTTGACTTTTGTTCACGAAAATCACGGAACATGAAATATTTTCTAGCATAAAATGTTAAAGGAAAACCCTTAAGCATATTTTCTGTTGTATTACTAAAATACCTCTTAGTAGATAACTAATTAAACATAAAGTGATAATTGAAATACCTCTAATTAGTGTAACTATTGTATTTCATGTACATACCTTATTTAATTTCACGTAAGTTGTCGCAAATACTCTTTAGTTCAACGACTGAAACTCATCTGAAGCTAACAGAGCTGGAAATATTCTGCGAAAGTGCTGCGAGTGTGCTGCGAATATAGACTGTTTTTGTGATGTTAGAGTGACATTATATTCGGTATTATTACTAAAAATATGGTTTCAAAACATATGTTATTTAATTGTATAATAAGACATGCATATTTGAGGGATTATTATTTTAGAAATATGAATTATGAATACATCACGTCACCTTTCAAAATTGTTCATTGTAAATTAAAATAACAAATAATTCTTATTTAGCTAGAAAATGACTATAAAAAATGTTGCTAAAATGACATGAAACCGTTTCTTTTTTTCAATGAATATATTTGAAACTTTTCAAGTAAAATTTTGTTAAAACAATTTCGAGTAGCTTAAATTTTAATAATCTCATATCCTTAAGTTTCAGTTCAATTATATAATTCGGTAAGAAAGCATCCTATTGTCCTATATTTTATATAGCAAGGATCTATATAATCTAATAGTATTTCCACGTTTATAACATGATTAAGTGAAAACAAATACGCGTTTAAATAATGCTATAAATGCATGTGATAAATGGGTAATGAAAACAATAAGTATTCACATTAAGACATTTACAATTTACACAATTCGGAAATATTTAAATGATCCAAGCTATTAAACTCTCCTCACGACACGTTTAACAGAATGACAACCAATAAATAAAACTTCAAACTTTATTATTTATGGCGTCTGTATTTATTTTTTAAATATCACCGTTAAAGTGGAACTATTTTTTTAATTCAAACAACGCATATTTTTAGGAAGCTTAATATAATTTCAATTAATTAAATGGACATAGTATATAAATTTGATTGATATTAAGGACATAACAAACAAATTTATGCAAATATTTTTAGAACAAATTTAATATTTAAAACTTAATCGCAATAATGATAAATTGTAAGAAAACGTGAATTTAAAAGACTAACGACTATTTAATTAACGATTTAACACAAAAGCTCTTTGCCACAATAATCAAAATGGATTCGCAATATACATAGGAACCCAAAGAAGTATATTAGTCGTTTTTAATGCTATACTAATAAGAGTAAAAATAGCTCTTAGATGGGTGGTTATAAATTTAATTACATTTTATTGAAGATGGAACCTTAATAAAATTTATGTAATGAGAACTTATTATAATAAAATCATTATTAGAAAAGAGAGCTCTTAGCGAGTTTCATATTTTAATCTCTCTACAATTTCCCTCATTCTGTTCCGAACACTACAAACCGACTACTACAAAGAGCTCTATCAAGATTACTTAAAGTTAAGATGAACTTTAAAACTCTAAAACTTAAGAAAAAAAGCCCTACATACACCATAACATAAAAAAATATAATTATATATGATCATAATAAAACAGTTAGTAGCACGGGTGGTCACGGCGAGAGTCTTTGAAAAAAACCTTCCATTAGAAGGAAACTGCATTGAAACAATAAATCTATGGTCATTACTGACATCAGTAAGACAAAATCAATTTGAATACTCTCTTTATAACATTAAATGGAAAATACATTAGGCATTTCTGAAGTCAAAACAAGTTAGAAAAGTCGTATGTTTCAATGGGGTTGGAGTAGTTTGGGTTAGTTTGGTTGGGGTAGTTTCAATGGGGTTGGATTCATGGTGAAAAAAAAAACATTTAAACATTATATAATAGATCTCATTCTTGCTTCAGAAAGAATAGCAAGATTAGATTTAGCCATATAGAATGTAGATCTAACATTAAAGACAATTGTTAGACCGACGTGAACCAAATTATCGGCCCCGTTGGAGGATGATTGAGGAGACCTTTTATAAAAAATGGGTACCCAAATATCATTAATTTAAATTTCATTCACGTTTACCTTTTAGGAAATAACGATGGTTGTACTTTATTTTCAAATTTACTAAACGTATTTAATTGCAAATAATCACATTATACAGCTATAGATATTTCGAATTCATATATATGTGATAGTGAACAGAGTTGGGAAATATGTCTTGATAATATTTATGAAATGACTGAAGTTTCTATGTATATTAATTTTTTTCTTAAATAACGAATAACATTTTTTAATTACGTAAATACATATTTTCTTGAATTATGTCAGAATAACAGCAAGTTAAAAAAAAGGAAACGGGAAGTCCAACATTATTGTATAATAAATCTGCATGTTTGAAAGTTGCCAAAGGGTATTACGGGATTAAAATGCTTATTGTTATTATTATTTACATATTCTCCTTACATTCCAATGAACTGCTCATTGGAGAATTATGAATAAATGAATTTTCTTCATCAATTTTCTTTTCGTGAATTTTTCCAATATTTTCATATTTATTATTCTATTCCCGACGAAGACAAATCCAAAAACACAAAAATAAAAAAAATTGGTCCAGCCGTTCTTGAGTTATAAACGGTGTAACTAATACGACTTTGTTTTTTATATATAGATTCTCCTTACACTCCAATGAGCAGTCATATGTTTTGAAGCGTCACGTATATAAAACTACTATGTAGCATATTATGCTGTTACGAGAAATACCTAAAAATATTCCGCTTTCTGTAGTACATGATTAATGAATATTAAATATTTTGTATTAATAGCCTTAAAGAGAGTATTGTGGATGTGACGAAATTTCAAAACGTGGAATAAAAATACCGAATTTCCACTATTTTCTTACATTAACAATTAAAAAAGACCCGCACAAAGAAATGAAAAATAGGATGATGATTATAAATCAAAAGCACCAACAAAAGATTTCCCGATTTCTAATTTAAAATAAATTTTAGTTTTCACTGTGTGGTTTGTGTAAACCATTGAAACAAACAAGGTAACAAGAATTATTGTAAGATAACTAATTTTTTAATTTTGGCTTTCTAATTTTTAAGACCATTTTAAATGTCTATGTGTTAACTATGTCACTATAAAAAAAAATCTTATTTAAAATGTAGTAAAAGAAAACTATTCCTTTTGTTACAATCAAAATATAATCTATCAATGTTCAATGTATTATTATTATGAAGAAATATTTTGTTTGAGATATATATTATTATTATACTGTCTTATACATCGATAGAAGCAGAAAATCAGTATAAGTTCTATATAAATCTATCGCAAAACGTCCAATTTTATTGAAACCTTTCGGTTTTCATCTCTCTCAGTTTCGTAAATTTTATTTCAATTGCTTTTTTGCTGGTTATTATTTTCTGGAATGTTTGTTTAATACGCAATGGAAAGAAAGATGTTAAGCTCATTAGGTGTACATTAAAAATTAATCACGGAGGGCACAGAATAAAAGTAATTGTGAAACGTGCTACACGGCAAGTTTTCAGAATACCCGTTTTGGGTCTTATTTAATTTGAATAACTGTCACAGCGAAAAACGTATGTACATAAATAAACTCATATTATAACGGTGTGAAATTAACAATATTTTATGAGAGCATATTTAATTATAATAAATTACTTTACGAGGTAGATTCTAATAACTAAACTGGGTTTAAAATCGCAGTTTAAAAGGGTAACTAAAGACTGTGTTTACAGTAAATTTTATTTTATTTTGTTATTTTTTTAGCCGATAATTAATTAGAGCATTCTAAAAGTTATGACCATATAATTTACAAGTAAATAAATAGATGCACAAAGAAATATCCTTGTAAATGTTGCGTCTTTCCTTTAGAACTACGCGACTATCAATACGAGGTCCTTTTCTATAGCTAAATCCAGCAACTAAATTTGCACTTTAATATAAGTCGAAATTATGCATTATGAGTGAATGTATATAGAATATCTATACCAAATCAATTAAGGTACTAAACTGATATCATTATAAAGCAGGTGACACCGTAGAACATTATTATCCTTTATACACTAAACTATCTTGTATTTAATTGATTTGTCTTATTTTTAATGTTTTCGAAAAAAAATATAACAAAATATTACATTTTTCTCAAATACATTGATATTTATAAGGTAAACTTAGTGCTTTGCGTATGAATTTATCGAAGTCATTGTTGTTCGAAGTTGGCTATTATCTGTTGATCGTAACCACCGAAGCACTTGACCTGATTTGATCGTATCGGCACGTGGTATTGGATGAATACGGTAATGGTCATGCGTTTCCTATATGAATTCAGTGCTATATGTTTAGTTTCATACATCACTTCAATAAGAGTAAATTCTACCAGAGAAAAAGTTGGAGCAAAATTATTTTCTGTGATCGAATATATAAAATTGTTATTTAGTGTAATTTACGTGAACGCGCGGTCGTCTGCGCTTATTCCATCGAGTTTAGCTTTGTATATTACTCTATTCGGTGAAGCCAAATGAAGGATTATGTGATTTATGTTTCTTTATGTGGATGTGAATTAAGCGACAAACATAAAATGGAATTTTGCATTATAACTAAATTATTGTAAACAACATTAACATTTTGCAATGATCTACGTTTTGAGGAAAATAAAAAAAACATATTATACAACCGGAAGCAGATTTCAGTAAGACATAATTTAATTAGGATTAGTGCCATAATTTAAAAAAATTAGAATTTTTCTTTACATCCTAATATAACTTACTTACTAAACTGCCACAATGATGTGCATTTTTATTGCTCATTCCTCTTAATTACACGATAATATAAATTTCATGGCTTCTTTCATCCTCACGCAATGTACAAGAAACATTTTAGGATTTCGTTTTATTACTACCTAAATATGTAGCGTAGCTAATTTCCCATTAGTTTATCTCGGTGACTAACGATGTATTTGGAAAGTTATTTAAGACTCAAGTTACATGTATATGGCACATTGAGCATATTTGTGGTGTGTACTTGGAAGAGTCAGATAAAAAAAATGTATTTGGCTCGTATAAGTAGAATAGAAATATTTAAAGAAGGTCGTTCGTCACTCTCTAGCTAGATGAAAGCATCACTAAGTACAAAAATTTCTGCATGCAGTTTAATTAGAGGGTGTAGCCGGATAAGTAAGGGCATTTTTTTACAATAAAAAGTCTCTATACATAAACCTATATTAAATTCTAAAAGACCTGTCAAGCACGAGCGGACGGAACGGAACAACCACATACGGAACCCTCACACTACGAAGTTTCCCTATGTATTTAAGCATTTATAAAGATTTAATGCTACATAATATTCCTAGTAAACTATATACAAATTTTAATTTTTTTAAAACAAAACTTTATTGTATACATCTTTCACAGGCACATATGTGATATAATAACAAATTAACGAATTTTTGGTTTTTTCCTTTACTTGTGCTGTCAGACCATGCTTTTTGCCAAATTTCATGATCGTATGTAAAAAAGAAAATTTTAAAAAATGCTCGTGCCGTGCATCACGGAAATTTGATCTTCAGTTGTAATCGATTTAACTCAGTCTGAGAAAAACTCCCCTCTTGTTCGCCGTCAGCCCGCCAAGGGAGAGTAAAAACTCAGACCCTGCCGGCCAGCTAGGGGCACTGACTCCACTCGCCTAACCATATCCTATTTATGCCCGACCTAAGACCTAGAAAAGTGCAGCATAAATGGCCGTATTTTTAGTTTTTTTTTATTGACTTAAAAGCTTGATTTATAGTTCCAATAGACCAAGTATATGATATTCATTTCAATTTGATACCACTGACTGTTCCTGTGAAAAAGGATCTTCACAGACAGATAGGCAAACAAAGGTACAACAAAATTAATTTATAGGGGTTTATTTTTTCTTTTAGGGTACGTAATGCTAAAAAATTACAAAAAGTGTGACAAATATTTTCCACTTGAATTGTAAAATTATAGAACTATTTATAAAGCTAAAACTATTAGGATGGACAATATTTAACACATTTGAATTAAACAACAAATTTAAAATTGTTTAATTTTGTTTGCAAGTTTCCCTTAGGTATGCCACTTAAAAAAACATATTAAAAAAACATTTTGGAGTTTACTGCTTAGGAATCGGTTTTCATATATAGCGCCCGGTATAAAGTTTTATGAGGAGTAAAATCAGTCCGGAGCGTTGAAAAAAGTGTAACGGTTTGTAAGTTTGGATGTAGGAGGTAATCTTCGAAAATACTCATTCGATTTCAAAAATTCCTTCACAAATATTTAGAAAGGACCTTCACAATAGACACAGGTTGTATATTATCACGTTAAAAAAATTTCATGTATTAAAAACAAGTTAAAGTTTGTATGTTTGGATGTAGGAGATAATCTCCGAAACTATTCTTACGATATCACTGATATTTAGAAAAGAGCTTAAGGATTTGTTGACAGTGTTATCTATTTTATACATTACAAGACAATCGAAATTATTAAGTTAACACCAGTGGGGTGTCAGAGCTGACCTGCACAATGCTTTCTTTTTACTTATCTTTTATTATCACTTATCTTTTTCTAAATTCACTTGGTGTAACACTTTGAAATTTACTTTATCTAGTGAATTTCATGTTTAATTGTATAATATATACAAGGTATTTGTTGAATTATATAGTCTGTTAATTAATATTATTATATAATGCCAATGAATATTTTAACCATACATAACTCTTATATAAAACATTATAAACTATTTAATTTACTTAATTTCGTTTTAGACTAATAGCGATTCTTGGTAAGCCATAGTAAAGACGTATACTATGACAATACAAATGCATCTAGTGATGTCACGTACGAAGTAATAATAGAATAAATGACGTGAATAGAAGTACCGACTATATAATTCGTTTCTGTATTTACAAATTTGTTTATTTAATTACGAAATTAATTGTGGCACTCGTTTTAATAATTCAATTACTTTTAATAAGGCGTAGTGAGCTGTTGAAATATTTTGTGTACACAGCTTACCCATGAAGTTACTTAATGAAAACAAACACATTTTGCTTCTTAAAAAATTAAAAATTCTAGAGTGCAAAGAGTAAAATCTATATTGCATTATGTGCTAGAAGCATATAATTCAAGAGCGCAAAATAAGAGCCAGGATTATTTTTTGTTCATTACCATTTAATTATATTTTGACAAGTTAAATATTTTAGAAGTGTTCTACGTATTTTATTGTATTTGACGTAACATCTTTTCAGAATTTGACTTCAAATTTTACAAAACCAGATCATTATAATCACCTAAAATCAACGAAAAATTGTTGAAAATATTGACAAAAACTGCGTCGTAATTAGACTACTGGGTGTTGTATCTAAACTGCGTAGTAATGCTGCAATATAGTAACGCTGTTCGATTTACACGTATGTTTTAGGAACAAAAAGGGATGCAAGGATTATTTTTTTACTACCAGGCTCCTTATCTCCTCCTTATCTTAAGAGTTATGATAACAATGTAAAGGAGAATTGTGAAAAAATGGTAGAATATTAAAAAGAAATTACCTAAGTATAAATTAAATTAACCAGTAATTAATTTAGTCCGTATTTTGTTTGTGGGTCGATTAACTTCAGAGAAATAAAGATTTTTATTAGACTCGCGTTATGTTTTAGCCGCTGTTTAACGTTCATCTGAAAAATTGCATTTATAAAATTATTTAATGAACTTTGAAGAATATGAATGGAAACTATTTTAACCTTATGTTTATTGCATAAACATAACGCTATCTTATTAGCATCTATCTAGTTCTCATATTTTAATATTACAATTTTATATACTTCTATAATATTTAGTGCCACGAGTGTTTAAACTGCGGGTGCCGTTTAATATACGTATTAATATTGATAGGTGTAAAGGTGTGGTTAGCAGGAAATAAAAAATACATAAACATATGTACTATAACGATAAACCCAACAACGCGGTTAAATAGTATTTGGAGGAGTTTGCTAATTTAATATGTTACGGAAAGAGAAGTGAGAAAAAAATATCAAACGGTGAGGGCACGTGTGTATAAAGCATAGTAAATTGAACGATACTTTTATTGAATTAATGTGTTAATATGACTTTAAAAATTTATTAACAAAAAATACTGTCATCTAGTTTAGAATTATAAAAGTACAATGGAGAAATAGAGGTCACTCTCAATTTGTTAAGTAGTATTAGGTTAAGTAATAATCTTGATGGTTTTTATAGTAGATGCTGGCCAAACGTTTCATGTATACGGTAAGGTACATTAAAATTTGTCTGGTGATTTTTGGGTGACACGCGTAGATACAGGGCCACTTAAGCATTTAGATTATTTAACAGATATTTGTACTATTATTAGAAGTGGTAATGTCACGTTGAAAGTTCAATCATTTTTTTTATGGAAACGAGAAATTTCATTAAAATATGCCCATCAAATATTTTTTATTTTACATAAATAATTGATTATATTAATTTTTGTAACAAATAATATGGTCCCCGCTCTTGTGATATATAATAAACACTCAAATAGCCCGAGGGCGTGTTTATGTCTTTATAAATATGGTAAATACTTTATACTCGTACTTGTATAGCATTATGAGAGTTAATTATGACATTTCCTTACGCATGAATTATGAAAATAATGTTTATGATGTTTCCTTAATAAATAAATAGCATAAATTATGGAAACATTAATTGATATTTCCCTTTACAAATATTCATCTGCTATTTATTCGAAATACTAAGCAAACAAGATTGTAAATAATTGTCGTTTTTTGAACGAATTAAAAAGGGGGTATTTTTGTTTATTCATTTATATAACGTGTTATTTTCTGCCCACCATGATAAAATAAGCTAATAAAATAAGACAACTGATTGCCACATTCGTAACATAAAATAATAAGAATTTCCATTCTTATGTGTTTGTAAGTGGGATAATTTTAATTAGATTCTTCTAAGATATAAACGATTTTATTTGAATTAATGTATTTTTCCTAATAACTAGAGAATATTTCATTGCAGTTCCCTTAAGATATCATCTAGATGTGTAAAGGAAATGTTAACAATTTATTATCTTTACAAATTGCCCATATGAAACCTAGCTCGTGGTAATGAATTTAAATAAAGTAGAAATAATAATACATCGTATAGTTTCATCTAGTTGTGAAAAATTAAATCATAGGTTTGGATTAGGATAAGAAAAGAACAAGTTTATTAAAAATCTTGTGAAATATGAGAATATTTCTCAAAAATATCAACACTAATATGGGTAGAATAAAAAATTAATATTGATTAATTAATTAATTAGGTAATAATTAATTAATTAATTAATTAGGTAATAATTAATTAATTAATTATTAAGGTAATTTCTGCATTTAGTTATTTTCCTATTTTACTCACGTGGAAAACGAGGTTATTTTACGTTTTAAAGACCTTGAACTAAAACAGTTTTGTACAAATATGGAAGAAGTCTAAAGAACCATTGTCTAAGGGGGAAGTGAAAAAATTAATGATTTCGTTGTAATTTTCTATAATTTACAAACTGTAAAAAAGTTAAGTATTGTAAAACTGTGATGAAATATCTTATGATGCACCAGTAGTGACAAGTAACTTGATAACTTTTTATGTAGGTAATTTATTGGTTAAGTCACTTCAAGATTTCGAAAATTATAATTTTGATTTCAATGATATTAAGATGCAAAAATTAGATAATGTCAAATACAACTGATTAAGAATCAAATGAAAGCAGCCAAGTTTTCATAAAACTTGGCTGCTTTCATTGATTTTTTTGATTTTTCATGATTCTTTACGATGAGATTAGATCTTTACGCCTAGATTTATTGCACATTATATCAATTCTAACACTGCACTTGGACGTGGTATACGTTTATAGATATTTACCGTTTTACCAATTTTAATGGTTTTATAGAACTTCCCGTAAAGTAAATTAAGAAAGTGATAAGAACATACAGTGACAGTTAATATATTTAATTAGTTCAGCACTGTATCTCATTTATCTGCACTTTTTAGCAATGCTCTACAACGACTTGTCTGCTTTTATTTCACTACTTTTAGGTCTAAGTTTTTAAGTGAAACCTTTAAGAAGTTTTATAATAATCTTTAAGGAGGTTGTTGTTATTAACATGTACTACCCTGATGAAAAGGGAAATACTGAATGTAAATAAAAAAAAGTGACGCAGCATTTTTCGGTCTTTCTAGCATCTTAAATTTATACATTTCTAAAGAAATGTGAATTTGACTACTAAAGATTCAGTGTACCAAGAATATGTACAGTTTAATGTCCGTCAAAATATTAGCGACGGATTTTCTCCCAAACTTAACTACGATAATAGTTTGTTCCAAAGTCACGACCGAAAAAAGCATATTATTATATTTAAATTTGTGAGGCACAAAAGGCTAAAGGGAAAAATAAAATTATTTAAAATCGTACTATGTATTGCGCCCGAGTTCTAAAATAGCTTCAGAAATATTAAAGCGATTTACAACTGAGAAACAAATTATGCGATTTATTTTAAATTAATACTTTTACTTTAATTTTATTTTTGCTTTAATATAACGTAAATCTATTCCAATTGTAATCTATAAACATTCTTTCAGTTTTCTAGTGTCAATATTACATGACCATGTATAATATACACGCATATGTAATCAAAGTTAACAGTAGGATATTTCTTTTGTCGAGGTAACTTAAAAATCTAAGCTTAAAAACATGGACCATCGCCGTATTCATTGAACACTACGCGCTGCTACGATGAAATCAAGTTGAGTGTTAGTGGTTACGTGCACACGTATTCAACGCACCAGCGAGCTATAGTGACTTTTTTTAAAATTCGTGCTTGCCAGCTAAGCTCATAAGTAAATCATATATATACTTGAGTTAAATATATCGACGTATTCGAACAGAAAAATGTGATATTTTTGTTATATATGTATATATATATATATATATACATATATATATATATATATATATATATATATATATATATATATATATATGAATATATATATATATATATATATATATATATATATATATATACATATATATATATATTAGAATACTGTAGAAGATGGAAAACGGAACCGCAGCCGTTTTAATTGTAACATTAAGTCAGTGTAATCGTCCTTATGTACATAACAGATAGGGACCCAAGTTTATTTCTTAGGTATACTCAAAAACACTCTTGTAAAATATAAACTATTCTTTCAAATATTTCAGCATGTATAATAATTATACTATCTCTACCTCCATTTTACCATAAACAATAACATAACTGAACTACTTTCGTGTCTCGTAGTTGATGTCTAAAGCTGATTATTTTGTTTGATCTGTACTTCAAGGTAATGCTGATTAATCGCAGTGTTGATTGTACTACAAGTGTTGCGTTCACATTACTAAATCAACCTGCAATTGTTGGATATTTTAAATTTATCGTTAGCAATAATTAAAAAGGTGAATTATTTTATCAATAAATTCATAAACAATTTCCCAACAGGTATCTAAACATACACGCCCATAAACGAACAATATCAAAGCAATACAACGTTATTTAAAAAACTTGCATTACTTTATTCAAAATATTCCAATAGACTTCAACAAAATTAAAAAAAGTAACTATATAATAAGTTATAAATTTTGATAACAAAATTATTTTGCTATCAAAGTTTATAATTTATTTTTAGTCGATAAGCTCCAACGGAAAGGGAATACGAACGCATTGTTCCGTCATACTGAATGGAGTTATTCAATCGAAAAACATTTACAAAAAATGTTCATGGGGGAATTATATTTAATTACAATAAAATGATGGGTTAAAACACGGCTTTTACTCATCTTTTTATTGTAATAAAATATAATTCCTCCATGTTCATGATTTTTTTTTTGGAAATATTATTCAAATTGTACGAAAGCTTAAACGGATAGTTTAAAATTTACTGTGCACCCTTTGCGCAGAAAGTTGCTTTTACGTGTAATTTTATTTTTATTAAAGGGTGCAGCTGCATTCATCTCACCTACCAAAAAGCAGTTGCCACAAATTGTTAAAGCGTAGGATTATCTGTGCGAAGGCGATTCCAAATAATGAAACACAAGATAATCCTAAATATCAGAACTCGAGGACGGATAACGATTCGAGAACGAGAACTCGGTAAGCGGTAAAGGATGGTTGCAGTCCTAAATATCACAACGCTTCGGTTCGAGCGGTGGATGTGCGGTGCAGCCATTATCCAGTGCGATGTACGGATGTGCGATATATCGACGATTTAAAAATTTTGATGTGAGTCATTCATTTAAACCGTAAACCTGTCGCTGTAATTTTTTCTCGAAAATAGCCTGACTAAATTTTTGTGGCACTTGTATCGTATTGGCAGTATTTGTATAATTTGTTTTAATATTCTCTGCCAGTGAGAGCTTTTCCAGAAAATTACCTTAAGAATGCTTATTGACTCGTGAAACGTTCACATTTGTTTTCTTTTAATAATTAATGTTGAATTTTCCAAAGTATGCAATTTTTGAAATGTCTTGTAAGTTACAATGGAAAGCTTCGACTTTACGGTTATGAAATATAAAAGTTCTAAGACAAAAAAAATCAACGTAAACTATTAAAAAATAATAATAACACATCCTTTTCTCTTCGACTTGAGATTGAGTATCTTTACTTAAAAAACTTGTAAGCGGTTTTCTGCGCTCTCGTACTTATTTGATGGCTGTCTGTAAATGCAAAAGCAAGATAGAAAATTGAATTCGCAATCTTTTCAGCATTTCCTTTAGCGTGGAATGAGCCACTGAAAGAATAAAACATCAAAGTGAGATTATGTATATGACGTTCTTTGCATTTGAACGCGTTCATCACGTAGTTTCACGTCACGTAAATGTGTATGGTAAACTTATTTGTTTTTATTTAATTTGCCAAAATCACGACATTTGAATGATTTTACTAGTTCTAAGATTTGGTGTAAAATTTTGCATATATCAATTGAAGAATGTAAATGTGCTTCGTAATTAGTAATTGCACTAAATGAAAAAAAACATTGTAAGAGTCACTTTCTCAAATACTGTAATTATGAAAAATTTTATAAATACGTAGCATGGTGTAATGTAAAATATTTAAATACGATCAAAATAAAAAGTCATTCAAAAATATCACAAATCTTAGTGAAAATTAGTTCGATTTTAATTTTTTTTTTCTTTATGTTATGTACGCAATATAAAGAAAATAATGTATTTTTGATAATCTGTCAACAGGCTGTCCAAAAACCGAACGAAAAAAAATCACTTATTATTACCAACTGTAACACGATAGTATTTAAGGAGCTGTTCTGGGTTGCTAATTGTAAATATTAATATGCTCTCGCTGAATTTTCTGGTCAATATTTTTATACCATAGAAATCATTCGTAGAATAATAATTCTTTACTGTAGCATAGCCTATTAAAAATGACTATCTTCATTCATTATTCTTAACACTCGGAAATATAAAATTGAGTACAAAACCATGAACTCCGTAGTTCAAACAATTGACGCTATTAGCTATTCTCTGGAATTTTTAACATTCTCATCTACCCAGATTTGCAGTGAATACTCAAATGAAGCTGCTGTAGTAAATTCTACCCTTCTAAACAATGAGGTAGTATCGAGTAGAGAATAAAAGCTCTACATAATAATGTCTATCAGTCGTCAGTGTACATGGATTGTTTCAAAAGAAGCGGAATTTATTTATTTACGCCAATTAGCTATATACTGCCCAAATTAACAATTATAAATATTTGTGTTTGTAAATTAAATTATAAATGAGATACAATACTTAATTAAATCAGCACATAATTTTTACTTTTGACGAAAATCTTGATAAAGAACCTCCAAAAAAGGAATATCAAAATAATATTCATTGCCTAGATTTACTATTTTGTTTCTCGACCCATTTTTCTCACGATTTAAAGAGTGCGTCAAAAATATTTTTAGTTTTATCTTTCCATATGAACGTTTATGTTAGCTGACCCGTCATACGTATTGTTAATAGGAAAATTAACTCCCACGAGTATGGCTAATTTTGGAAATCGGTTGATATCTATAGCCATGAAAACATTAAGATCAGTTTATGTTGTTATTTGGATTAATACATTAATTGATTCTATCACTTATGTAGGGCATAGGCTTCGTTTTATATTGTTGAACAACTTATTTGACTATTATTCACGAAAATCACGGAAGTGAACAATGAAGTGTTTTCTAGCACAAAATGTTAAAGGAAAACCCCTAAGTATACTTTCTGTTGTATTACTAAAATACCTTTGAGTATATAAATAATTAAACATAAAGCGATAATTAAAACACCTCTAATTAGTGTAACTATTGTATATCATGTAGATACGTTATTTTGTTTTACGTAAGTTGTCGCAAATACCCTTAAGTTCAACTACTGAAACTCATCTGAAGCTAACAGAGCTGGAAGTACTCTGCGAAACTACTGCGAATCGATATAATATGGACTATTTTTTCGTGATGTTAGAGTGACATGATATTCGGTATTATTACTTTGAATTATTACTAAAAATATGGTTTCAAAACAAATATTATTTAATTGTATAATAAGACATATGTATATTTGAGGGATTATAATTTTGGGAATATGAATTTTGAACACGACATATAATTTATCAAAATTCTTTATTGTAAACTAAAATAATTCTAATTTAGCTAGAAAATCACAATCGAAAATGTTGCTAGAATGACATGAACCCGTTTTTTTCATGATTATATTTGAAACTTTTCAAGTAAAATTTAGTTAAAACAATTTCGAGTTGTTTAAATTTTAATAATCTCATGTCGTTAACTTTAAGTTTAATTAATTAATTAAAAAAAAAAACATCCCGTTGTTTATTTTTTAATTTCATAATTGTGGCAAAACGTGCGTATATTTTATATAGTAAGGATCTATATCATCTAATAGTATTTCCACGTTTATAACATGAATAATTGAAAACAAATATGCATGTAAATACTGCTATATGAATGCATGTAATGAATGAGTAATGAAAACACTAAGTATTCACATTAAGTCATTCACAATTCACACAATTCGGAAACTTTTAAATGAACAAATTATTTAACTCTCCTCACGATACGTTTAATATAATGACGGCAAATAAATAAAATCTCAAGCTTTATTATTAGCTTAAATATCACCGTTAAAGTGGAACCTTTCATTATTTTTTTAAATTCAAACAACGCATATTTTTCGCAAGCTTAGTATAATTCTAATTAAATAAATGGACATAGTAAATAAACTTGGCTGATATAAAGGAAACAACAAACAAATTTATGCACATATTTTTAGAACAAATTTATCGTTTAAAACTGAATAGCAATATGACTAAATTGTAAGAAAACGTGAATTTAAAAGGCTAACGACAATCTAATTAACGATTTAACACAAAAGCTCTTTGCCGCAATCATCAAAATGGATTCGGAATATACATAGGAACCCAAAGCACTATATCAGTTGTTTTTTAATGCTAATATGAGTAAAAATAGCTCTTAGATAGGTGGTTATAAATTTAATTACATTTTATTGGAGACGAAATCTTAACAAAATTTATGTAATGGAAACTTAGTATAATGAAATCATTATTAGAAAAGAGAGCCCTAAGAGAGTTTCATATTTTAATCTCTCTACAATTTCCCTCATTCTGTTCCGAATACTACAAACCGACTACTACAAAGAGCTCTATCGGGATTACTTAAAGTAAAAAACTTAAGAATAAAAGGTCCCATTCACACCATAAGATAAAATGTTAATAACTGCATGTTTGAAAGTCATAAAAGGGTATTGTGAGATTAAAATGCTTATTGTTATTATGATTTATATATTTTCTTTACACTCCAATTAGCAGTCATATGTTTTGAAGCGTCACGTATATAAATGTATTTTCATAGTAGATATATACATGACACTTATTATCGTATTACGAGAACTACCTAAAAATATTTCGCTTTCTGTAGTACATGATTAATGAATATTAAATGTTTTGTACTGATAGCCTTAAAGAGAGCATTATGAATGTGACGAAATTTCAAAATGTGGAATAAAAATACTGAATTTCCACATTCTATTGTTATATTGACAATTAAATACACGGGCACAAAGAAATGAAAAATAGGATGATGATTATAAATCCAAAGCACCAAAAAGCGATTTCCAGATTTTCTAATTTAAAATAATTTTTAATTTCAAATGGGTTGTTTGTGTATCATTGTAACAAACTAGGGGATAAACATTGACATTGATAGTAACATTGAAACAAACGAGGTGACAAAAATTATTAAATTAAATTTAAATTTTAGTGTGTTCAGAGGCTTAGTTCTGATTAAACTTAAAAAAAGTTCTCTGGCTTTCTATTTTTTATACCATTTTCAAAGTCATAATTAACTAAAAATAATTGACAACGATTTTGATTGATAGTTTTATTATGATAATATGACAAAAAATAATCTTATTTAAAATGTAGTAAAAGAAAATTATTCCTTTTTTTTTCAATAAAATTTTAATTGACCAACGTTCAATGTATTAATATTAAGAATAAATACTTTAGGATATATATTATTATTATACTGTCTTATCCATAAATAGAAGTAGAACATCAGTGTAAGTTCTATATGAATCTATCGCAAAATATATATATACGAATCTATCCAATTTTATTCAAACATTTCGGTATTCACCTCTCTCAGTTTCGTAAGTTTTGTTTGAAATATTTGTTTAATACGTAATGGAAAGAAAGATATATATCTCATTAGATGTATATTAAACTTAAAATTAATCGCGGAGGGCACAGAATAAAATTAAGCGTGAAACGTGCTACACGGCAAGTTATCAAAATACCCGTTTTGGGTCTTATTTAATTTGAATAACGGTGACAGCGCAAAGCGTATGTACATAAATAAACTAACCATTTTATAACGGTGTGAATTTAACAATATTTCATGAGAGCATATTTAATTATAATAAATTACCTTACGAAGTAGATTCTAATAACTAGACTGGGTTTAAAATCGCTCTTTAAAAGAGTAACTAAAGGCTGTGTTTACAGTAAATTTAGCTCATGTTAGCTTATTACTTAATGGTGCATAAATTTGAAAGCACATTTTTTCGTTTGTAATTAAATAAGCATTTTGAAACAAAAATATTCTGCAAACATATTTCGTTTAATTAAACTTTTTATTGAGGCTAACCAATCCATTCCCTTTATGCTGTAATTCGTTGATAAAAAATATCCTTAAAACCAAATATAAAATATTGTCGTTAGACATTCATAGAAGTTTTTTACTACTACTTTATTAAATCTCAACAGGCTATAATGAATGAAGTAATAAAACTTTTGTTAGAAATATTGTTACAAATGTAAAATTATTTATGAATGTGTCGTTTGCCTAAGAAAAGTTTTGGATGGCGAACAGACGCTTGTGGATTAGCATTCGTTTTTGGCTCGTAGTTCATTTATCACGTGGACAACCTATAACTACCTTGCGAACGCGATGAACCATAAAAATCAGCTTTAGATACAACTGTAACAGAAATCCACGCGTGTTTGCTAAGATCGTTATTGCTGCCTATGGGCAAAAGCGGTGGTTCATATATTTAAAGTTTTAAATTCTAGCTCGAATAATTAATTTATATATTAAAACATATAAATTATACGCCGTTTTCATATTTTCCAGCAAAATTCGTTATTGTTATTGTTTTTGTCGATAATTAATTAGAGCATTCTAAAAGTTATGACCATATAATTTACATGTAAATAGATAGATGGACAAAGAAATCTCCTTGTAAGTGTGGCGTCTTTCCTTTAGAACTACAGGACTATCAATACGCGGTCCTTTTCTATAGCTAAATCTGGCAACTAAATTTGCACTTTAATATAAGTCGAAATTATGCATTATGAGTGAAAGTATATAGAATATCTATATCAAATCAATGAAGGTACCAAACTGATATCATTATAGAGCAGGTGACACCAAAAATTATTATCCTTTACACACTAAACTAAAAAAAAAGAAGAAAGTTTTCTAAAAAAAATAAAACAAAATATTACATTTTTCTCAAATACGTTGATATTTATAAGGTAAATTTAGTGTTTTGCTAACGCTCATGAATTCACCGAAGTCATTGTTGTTCGAAGTCGGCTATTATCTGTTGATCATAGCCACTGAAGCACTCGATCTGATTTGATCGTATCGGCACGTGGTATTGAATGAATACGGTAATGGTCATACGTTTCCTATATGAATACAGTGCTATATGTTTAGTTTGATACATCACCTCGATAAGAGTAAAGTCTACCAGAGAAAAAGTCGATACAAAATCATTTTCTGTGATCGAATATATAAAATTGTTATTTAGTGTAAATTTCGTGAACGCGTGATCCTCTGCGCTTATTCCATTGAGTTCAGCTTTGTATTTTACTCTATTCGGTGAAGCCAAATGAAGGTTTATGTGATTTATGTTTCTTTATGTGGATGTGAATTAAACGCCAAACATAAAATATAATTTTGCGTAATAAATAAATTATTGTTGTTTTGTTTAGTATAAAAAAGTTAATACCAAAGTCATTTAGTTTCATTATACTTAAGATTTTGCAATGATCTATGTTTTGAGGAAAATAAAAAAAAACATATTATACAACCGGAAGCAGATTTCAGTAACACATAATTTAATTAGGATTAGTGCCATAATTTAAAAAAAAATGATAAGTTTCCTTTACATCTTAATATAGTTTACTAAACTGCAATAAAAATGTGTATTTTTAACCCCATGATAATGTAAATTTAATGGCTCCTTTCAGCCTCACGCATTGTACAAGAAACAATTCAGGATTTGGTTTTATTACTACTCAACTACGTAGTTAATTTTACTTAGCTAATTTCCTATCAATTTATCTAGGTGACTAACGATGTATTTGGAAAATTATTTAATACTCAACTTACATCTATATGGCATATTGAGCTAATAATAAGTGTACTTGTAGGAGTCAGGTAAAAAAATTTTATTTGGTTCGTATAAGTAGAATAGAAATATTTAAAAAGGTCGTTTCGTCACCCTCTAGCTAGATAAAAGCATTATTAAGTTTAAAAAAATCTACATATATTTTAATTGAAGGGTGTAGCCGGATAAGTGAGGGCAATTTTTTACAATTAAAAGTCTCTATACATAAACCTATGTTATATTCTAAAAGACCTATCAAGCACGAGCGGACGGAACGGAACAAGCACGTGCTAAGTTTAATGGTACATAATATTCCTAGTAAACTAAATACAAATTTCATTTTTTCAGAACGAAAATTTATTGTCTACTACATATTTCACAGGCGCATAGGTAATAAAATAACAAATTAACGACTTTAGGGTTTTTTTCCTTTACTTGTGCTGTGAGAACTTATACTGCAGGCCAAAAAAAATTTGATCGTAATTAGGCTACTGGGTGTTGTATCTAAGCTGCGTAATATTGCTGTAATATAGTAATGATATTCGATTTACACGTAGGTTTTAGAAACAAAAAGGGTTGCATGGATTAATTTTTTACTACCAGGCTCCTTATCTTGAAATTATGATAAAAATGTAAAGGAGCACTTTAAATTGCATTAATACGATTTATCTAGTTTTCATATTCTAATATTACAATTATATATATATATATATATATATATATATATATATATATATATTTATATATATATATATATATATATATATATATATATATATATATATATACTAGCGGCCCGGTACGTGCTTCGCTACGTATAAAGTGAAATATTAAAAAAAATTAATTGGAACATCAAATTCTTTTATTCAAACAAAAAATATTCTATTAATTGCTAGCTATTTTAAAACTTAATCCAAAACATTAGGATAAACAATATTTTTTGTTTTTCCATTTTGGGCATGAATAAACAAACGGCTGGGGGTACCGACTCTGGAACAGGCAACATTAAGTTGGCCATGTGAAAAACATGATTCCTCCAAATTCACACCACAAACGTTAAGTGTTTGCCCTTGGGTCTTGTTGATGGACATCGCAAATGATAAACGCACAGGATATTGTAATCGTTTGAATTCAAATGGCATATCAGTTGGAATCATAGGGATACGCGGTATCAAACAAACTTCTCCTTTTGATTTAGCAGTTAAGATCGTAGCTTCAATCAAATTTGGCAATAACTTTTTCACTGCCAATCTGGTGCCATTACACAGTTTTGGTGGATTAATATTTTGCAATAATATAATCAAAGAATCAACTTTCAGATTCAAGCAATGCGGTGGCATGGCAGCCGGTTCCAATGAATTTAAAAATTCAATTGGATAATTCATTGCCTCATCTTGATTCATAACACTGTCAATTGATTTATATGTCGTGACTACACCTGGCAGTGTCGCTTGAATTTGAAAATTAATAGTATTTATATGAATGTTCTTTGGTGCTAAAATGGCGCATTCTCTCAACCAATCATGATTTCTGTAATTCTGCAGAATATTCGGAAAAACACATTCAATCAATTCATCTAAAAAAAAATAAAAAAAATGTTGTATCATTCGATTGCGCAATTGTACAAAAATTGTTCGGTACAGCGATCAATCCGTTGATACTGTTGATTTGTATTTTGCCATCACAAATTTCTAACAATTGTTTTGAAAACTCATGGGCAGCTGGATCATTTTGTAGGTGAATACGCATATTAATGTTCAGTGTCAATTTTTGTACATATCTATAAAGAACTGATGACTTCAAACAGGCATTTATTTCATCAGCAGGAGTTGATCGAGGAATGACAGGCAATGTTTGTCGAAAATCCCCTGACAGTAATACCAAAGCACCACCAAAAAGCTGTTGATTACCACGTAAATCTTGCATTGTTCGATTAAATGCTTCTATTGATTTTTTATTCGCCATTGAACACTCATCCCATACAATAATTGACGTTAATCGCAGAACTTTTACCATAGCAGAATTTCTCGAAATATTGCAAGTTGGAGTTTCAATCACCTGTATATTCAATGGCAATTTTAATGCAGAGTGTGCGATCCGACCACCTTCTAATAATGTAGCAGCAATTCCCGAAGATGCAAGTGCCAATGCAATTTTTTATTCCGATCGAATAGTCGCTGAAATCAATGATATAACGAACGTTTTGCTGTACCACCGGGTGCATCCAAGAAATATAATCCACCTGCATTATTGGAAACGGCATGCATGATTGTGTCATATACATGTATTTGCTGAATATTCATTTTGGTTATATTCGATTGTACAAATAAACTAAAATCATTAGAATTGAATTCCTGCTCACGTTGCAATTCACGATCAAACAAACCATGCATCTCACGATTTGGTGCGGTCATACCCAATTGTACTAATGCTTTATTTACAATCGTTAGACACATATCTTCAATTATTATCAAAGCTTCGTTGTACATTTCCAAGGTAATCAACAAATCAGGATTTCTTGCATGATGACGCATTCGAATTAAAATATCTTCTGCCATATAATGTTTATATTTGTTTCATAATTCAAGTAGATTTGATGGCATACATGTTGATAATATAATGGCAAATAGCATTCGTAATTGTTGTGGATGAGCTGAAGTAGATGCATCTTGAAGTGTTGAATCCCAATGTGCATCATCCTCCAACAAATGCAATAGTTGACATGCTTCACGATATGTTTGACACAAATGACCGTTGACTGTTCTCAATTCTTGAAATGATTTTGGGTCATTGACGTTAAATAATAACAATCTCAAACATAAACACTCAGCATTGTTTGGATGTACTGTGTATATTCTCCCAATTGCATCTGTTTGGAAAATGCCAGGATGCCCATGGACTGCTGTTCCTTGTTTACGTCTTTGAATTTTTTTCGAAAACACATTCTATGCGTAATACTGAGGCACTTCAGAATATAACAAATTCATCGCAAAAGTATCAGTTTCGCATAATTTGATAAAAAGCTGTCAACGTAGTCGCTGGTGATTGTACTGCTCTTTCAAATACATTTTCTACATTAAAAAACGTTGGCCATTCTCAAGATGCACAGCCAAGTGAACAACCACAGGATGTCTTTCGTGCATTGGAAACGACATAATCCTCCAGACAGCTTCATTACTACTAATAGAAATGGGGCGCTGCCATTTGATACTGAGTAATTTCATCATTTCTATTATCACCAGCAACACCGAAAACAGCCATATCGCTTCCTTTATTTACATACTTGCAAATATATTTAATGGATTTGACTGAATTACAATACTCCACATTTATATGAGCATTGAATATTTTCGATAATAATGGACAATACGGAACCATCCAACGATTATCAACTTCAACGTCCTGGTTACGCATTCTAATGGTTGCCGTTTTCCCATTATCATTAGGTGATCTACGTCGATACAACGAATATCCGTCATTGCCCGTTATTGTGTCTGAAGTCAATTGCCTTGGGTATCATTTCAAACACTTTCCATCAATCATACATGGCGAATTCATATTTAGTTTACCGCACGGACCATGTATCATGTTTTTAACAACTTGAAATAACTCAGGATCAACAGTTTGATCAGGAATTTCAGCTGATATAATTATGTGATTATCAGAGAGCAATTTTGAACAATTGGACTAATGCGTTATGCTGATGGAAAAACCTTTGTAGCTCACGAATAGTTTCTCGTCTTGTATTCAAAACAATTGCACAACGTTGATCCAATTCACGATTTTCATCACCAATAAAATAAATTTGCAAAAATTTATGATCAGCGTCGGAGTATGGCAATAACGAACCAGCTTGACGATAAATCTGGCCCTGAATCTGTAACATGTATGCAATTTTAGGTAGATGTTGTATCATAATTTTTATCATTTTTATTATAATTTTAGGTAGATGTTGTATCATAATTTTTAAAGCTATCGAATACTTTATGATTCAGATTGATATAAATATGGGACAATCCTGTTGAAGTATTTACCTTAAACGTCGGCATAAAATTATCTCTAATAATTTTAGTAGCACCAAAAGAAGTCATTTCAAATGCCGAATTGTATTGTTGAATATGACTCAAAAACTGCTTCGACTTTTGAGATATCCCAAAAATTAATGAATACAATGGTTCGGCTGGAGTTTCTAATGCTGGCAATCTCACTTTGCCAGTAGCACAATACATGCCGGGCGTTTCACCTGGAAAGTTAGCTGCATCACAATGTTGACATATTACGTCCATCATTCCAATGTATCCGTACACACTATAATTAATCTAACTGTTGTGATTAAAAGCAGCACGCATTATTTCAGCCAAAACAGCACGACGTATTCGTGATCGCCTTGCAGGATTCAGTACAGGTACCGGGTCAACAGATCTATTTCGTGCATTACGTTTAAGCTGCGATACATTAGCTTGTGCGCGTTCATCTGCAGTCTGTGATCGTCTTAGTAATGCCACATCATTTGCATTACGCGTTCGGCGACCTATATTTGCTCGTCTTGCTCGTGGAATTTTTCCTTCAATTAAAAAAGAATAAATCAAATTAAAAAAATAATTGCTACATTAATAGTGGTACATAAAATGTTTTTTCAAATAAAGAAACACACATGTATATATGTAATTTACTTCAACAGTTCAAAACTTACCGTTTATGTAAATGCGTTTGATCCGCCATTTGTTGAATTCAGTTGTTACAAAAATGTGATAAATGAAGAAGCATTCTACCGATTTTGTGCAAACTTCACATAAACGATCTACTAAATAGTCCGAACAAAACCTAAACATTTGGTTTGGATAGGTGTGCCCATTCTTGAGTTATAAAATTACAACGAAAAGTGGCATTGATTTTTATATATATATATATATATATATATATATATATATATATAATATTTAGTGCCACGAGTGTTTCAACTGCGGGCGCCAGTTCGTATATGTATCAATGTTGATAGGTATAAAGATGTGGTTAGCGGGAAATGAAAAATACATAAACATATGTACTATAACGATAAGCCAAACAACGCGGTTAGATAGTATTTGGAGGATTTTGCTAATTTAATACGTTGGTTGTTGAGGACGGAGAAGACAGAAAAAATATCAAACGGTGAGGGCACATGTGTATAAAGCATAGTAAATTGAACGATATTTTCATTGAATTAATGTGTTAACATGATTTTAAAAATTTATTAACAAAAAATACTCTCATCTAGTGGAGGTTTATAAAAGTACAATGAAAGCTTCTATAGAAATAGAGGTCGCTTTCAATTTATTAAGTAGTATTAGGTTAAGTAATAATCTCGATGGTTTTTATAGTAGATGCTGACCAAACATCTCATGTATACGGTAAGGTACATTAAAACTGGTCTTGTGATTTTTTGGTGACACGCGTAGATACAGAGCCACTTAAGCATTTAGATTATTTAACAGACATTTGTACTATTATTAGAAGTGGTAATGTCACGTTGAAAGTTCAATCATTTTTTTTTTGGAAACGAGAAATTTCATTATGATATGCCTATCAAATATTTTTTTATTTTACAGAAATAATTGATTATATTTATTTTTGTGACAAATAATGGGGTCTCCGCTATTATGATATATAATAAACACTCAGTTAGCCCGAGGGCCTGTTCATGTCTCTAGGAATTCGAAAACTAGTTTATACTCGTACTATAATATTGCCTTATAATATTTCCCTTTACAAATATCATTCAAAATTATAAGCATACAGGATTGTAAATAATTATCTATTTTTGGACGAATTAAAATAGGAGGGTTTTTGTTTATTAATTTATACAATGTATTATTCTGTATTGTTTTCCGCCCTCAATCACAAAATAAATTAATAAAATAAGACAAATGTTTTAATACTTTTCCGATTTTCATATACCATGTTCATAATATAATATAATAAACTTTTAAATTCTTATATGTTTGTAAGTGTGAGACCTTTAATTAGATTCTCCCAAGACATAAACAATTTTATTTGAATTAACGTATTTTTCCTAATAACTAAAGGATATTACATTGCAGTTCCCTTCAGTATCATCTAGATATGTGTAATGAGAATTTAAAAAAGTTTTTACCTTTACAAATTGCCCACCTAACAATTTTGTCATACACCGAAACCTAGGTCGTGGTAAAGAATTTAAATAAAGAAGAAATAGTACCAGATCATATAGTTTCATTTAGTTGTGAAAAATTAAATTACGGGTTTAGATTAGGATAAGGAAAGAACAAGTTCATTTAAAATCTTATGTTTTCACATCTCTTAAAATATCAACGAGACTATATTTAGAACACAAAAAGGAAAATTAGTTGAAAACATTTTTATTTACATAGTTTCTGGAACAGGTAACTTCGGCAATTAGTTATTTCACTATTTTACTCCGGTGGAGAAGCAGGTTCTTTTATGTTTTAAAGACTTGGATTTATACCAGATTTGTTCAAATTTGAGAGTCTAAACAACCATCGTCTAAGGGGGAAGTGGAAAAATTAATGGATTTCTAAGACTGTGGTGAAATATATTATGATACGCCAGTAGTGACTTGATAATTTTTTTATGTAGATATTTTAAGGATTAGGCCACTTCAATTCTTTAAAATCTGGGATTATATTAAATAAATTTAAATATTACGGCAAACGCTTATAAAATTGACTGTGCCCGTATGGAACTATTGGGTTCACAGATAATTGTAAAACTGTTCTCATAGGACTCAACATTTTTATGGTAACGGTAGACATTTCGATTTTATAATAATGTGATGTTATGTTGAATATTTTGAAGTCATTTATGAAACTAATTTCCGAAGTCCTCGTAATAAAACCAAAGATTTTTTGAGTGCCAGCGAACAAAAAGTTAGTAGTGGTAGCGAAAAAAAAATAAAAGTCACAACATTTCTGTTAAAATTGAGAACTTTAAATGATACCAACGATATACATTTCTGAAGACGGTACAACACAGAAAACTTTTGTAAGTAGAAACAAATCATTCACACTGTACACACATCTATTGCTGTTTTATATAGATGTATGAGAGGCAAGGAGCGCTAACTTAGCCTCGAAAGTTGGCCTTTTGGCAAATAATAAATTTCTTCTTGCTTTTTTGCTATATCAGTGAGGTTGCTCTGTGAAGCTCTCACACGCCCCGTTCGTCAGTTTTCCGTAGCAGTAGTAGTAGTTTGAGCCTACAAAAAGAACCTTGGGCTTTTATATGTTTTATCAAAATATCTCCTTCATTTAATATATCCAGGATATGGTACAATAATCAGGGCTTTAAATGAAAAAAATACTTTCGTAAATAAGTATTTTTCCTTATATTATACTATGTTCTACTAATAAATTGACATTTTCATTCATACAAAAAAAACGCAAACCAATATTTTAAAATTTAAAATTTTAGTATAATTTTTAGGTTTTTAGCATGGTGAACCTACTTAATTTAATATATATGTGCTATATTATTTATTTGACAAAGACTTGTGATATACAGATAGACAATTTTGATATGAGTTAATCAATAGAACTATAACTATATTGAATTTGTGAAAGCCATTCCGTAAGGAAGCTAGAATATCGTTCCTTTGGGAAAGACTTCAAAGCCTTTGGAATTTTTTTCTTGGGCACTATAAGGAAAAAAGTCCTTTTTAAAGATTATAGGAAGCTAGTTTATTTTACATATTATTTGTAAGACATACTGGAGTGTATTCTATACTTAACGATATTTACTAAGTCATAATTTCTTTTTTTCTCCAGTTATAAAAATATCATGAAGATCAGACATGAATGTAACAATGGGAAATTAAAGAAGATATTTGCCAAATGTACGTTTTATAACTAATTAATTCTTTAATATCTTTATATGTTTCATGATCAATCAGCGTTACCCGTAGTTCCGAAATTTCAAACCAAATAGGAAAGAGATTACATTCCACACTCGAATTCATTATCAAAGTTTGAAATAATATTTTTTCAAAATACTTAGATATCTACATACTTCACTTAAAGTTCAACTTATGTTAAATATTGTTCAGTCTGTCACAACAATCTTATAGCAATTTATTTCGAAACGAGAAAACTGTCTCTTGAAAGCTTTATGAAAGCGCGTAACCTTTATAAAGGCAAATACGAACAAAATTTACACTAAACACAGCTTTTACTTATCCTTTTATTGTAATTAAATATAATCCCCCCTTTTATTGTTTAGTGTTATGAAATGGTTAGTTTATTTATGTTTATAAACTTTTTATTGCAAACATTATTCAAATTGCACGAGAGCTTAAACGGATAGTTTCTTTTATGTGTAATTTTATAATAAGGGTACAGCTGCATTAATCTCACCTACCAAAAGGCGATTACCACAAATTGTTACAGCGCAGGATTATCTGTGCAAAGGCGATTCCAAATAATGGAACACAAGATAATCCCAAATATCAGAACTCGAGGACGAATAACGACGCGAGGACGAGAACTCAGTGTGCGGTAAAGGATGGCTGCAGTCCCAAATATCACAACGCTTCGGTTCGAGCGTTGGACGAGCGGTGCAGCCATTATCCAGTGCGATGTACGGAGAGTAGTTGGTCGGTGGCGAAAATGAACGTATCGAATTTACCGGTGATGCCCGTTCTGCGGAAAAATGTCTCAATCAAGCGATTATATGTCGTATGTGAATATGGTATCAATAACTACACATGTGTAAATATATGTTCAGTGAGCAACTTCATCCTGCCGATTTTTGTTACATCGTACGCGCATCGTGACCAACTGTTTTGTTGCCTGGTATTCGCTTTGTGACCAACTTCACCCTGATGATTTTCCTGATGACTTCATCCTCACATTTTATTATAACGCGAAGCTACGCGAAGAAGTATAACTTTTAAAAATTATTTACTGTTTAGTCTTGATAAAAATCGCTCTAAAATATTTGTACAATTAACATTATAGGAAAAGTAATACTTTCACCATACTTCCTTATAAAAACGCGTGGAATGATTTGTTTAAAACTTTAAAGAAAAGGAAAAATATTTACTGTTTAGTTTTGGTATAAGTCCCTTGCAAAAATTATATGATGAAATATTGTAGGAAAAGTAGAAATTTCACCACACTTCATTTTATTCAATAAACGTAAAAATTATGTTTCTATCTTACAAACTATTGAAATGATGTTATATTAACAATTTTTCTATAAAAAAATAATAATTTTCCGTGAAAAAGTTTATAATAACTTTCGGATCTTTCTTTTATCAATAGTGACATCAAGGTAACCATATTTTTCATTATTTCCCAAAACGATTTTACAATTATCGATTTTGTATTTCATGGTTCACCATTTCGAAGTTACTTATTAATATTTTCATCAAAAATATAATATTAATACAACTTCCAGTACGTTTAATATTAGTATATTCAGAAAATATAGACATTTTTGAATAAGAGATGGACGCATATTTTATCAATAGGTTATCCTTCACTAAAAGTTTTTTGGCGACAACCTTTTTTTTAGACGCCAGATATATCTTTGTTCAAATTAAGGCAGCATTTCCGGTCTTCTTATCTTATGAGGAATTTTTGAGGTAACTTGTGAATATTATTTAAACTATTTGGAATCCTTTATGTTCCTCGAACTTCTAAATTTTGCTCTCTTAATTTTATTAGTTTTCAGTTTGTTCAGGATTATTGGATCTTTATGTTTAATAGCATAAAGTTTATCTATTGCTATATTATTGCTTTGCTTATTATATTTATTGACATAAATATATAGTATATTTTCTTAGAGTACATTCTGCACAAAATTTATTATGTTAGCTAAGAGTTTTACATACTTAAAAAATATTATAAATAATAAAAAACTCTTCTGTAAAAACATCCATTTTTGAAATAATTTTTAAAAGTTTTTAAACATTATTAGTTGTCCTTGACTAACGAAGGTTTAAATGTAAATGGTGATTTCACTCTACATGCTTGTTATCTCAATTATATCGACGATTTAAAATTTTTGATGTGAATCATTCATTTAAACCGTAAACCTGTCGTAAAAATCGCAATTTTGTCGCGATTTTGTCGCAAGATGCAAAATCAAAATCGCGATCTTTTCAGCATTTACATTAGTGCGGAATGAGCCACGGAAAGAATAAAATATCAATAGTGAGATTTTATGAATATGACTTTCTTTGCATTTGAACGCGTTCATCTCGTAGTTTCACGTCACGTAAAAGTGTATGGTAAACTTATTTGTTTTTATTTAATTTACAGAAATCACGACATTTGAATGATTTTACTAGTTCTTAGATATAGTGTAAAAGTTTTGCATTTATCAATTGAAGAACGTAAATATGCTTCGTAGTTAGTAATTGCACTAAACGAAAAAACATTGTAAGAGACACTTTCTCAAATACTGTAATTATTACAAAATTGTATAAATACCTAGCATGGTGTAATCTAAAATATTTAGATACGACCAAAATAAAAAGTAAAAAGTAACTAGTCATTCAAAAATGTCACAAATCTTAGTGAAAATCATTCAAAATTAGTTCGATTCTAATATTTTCTCTTTACGTTATGTACGCAATATAATGAACATAATGTATTTTTGACAATCTGTCAACACACTGTCCAAAAACCGAACAAAAAAATTCATGTAAAAGTTACTATTACCAATTGTAACACAATAGTATTTAAGGAGCTATTGTAGGCTGCTAATTGTAAATATTTATGTGCTATCGCTGAATTTTAAATACTTTTATACCATAAAAATCATTTGTAGAATAATAGTTTTTTACTTTAGCATAGCCGATTGAAAATGACTACCGTCATTCATTATTCTTAACGCTGGATGTGAAATGGAGTACACTCAAATGTAAAATGGAGTACAAAGCCATGAACTCCGTAGTTCAAACAAATGACGCTATTAGCTATTCTCTGGTATTTTTAACATTCTCATCTACCCAGACCTTCTGGAATCATACGTGCCGATTTGCAATGAATACTCAAGTGAAGCTGCCGTAGTAAATTCTACCTTTCTAAACAATGAGGTAGTATCGAGCAGAGAATATTCTACATAACTATGCCTTTCAGTTGACAATGTACACGGATTGTGTAAAAAGACGCAGAATTTATTTATTTTCGCCAATGGGCTATATACAACTCAAATTAACAATTATAAATATTTGTGTTTGTAAATTGAATTATAAATGAGAAACAATACTTATAAATCAGCACAGATTTTTTTTATTTTTGATGAAAATCTTGATAAAGAACCTCCAAAAAAATTAATATCAAAATAATATTCATAGCCTAGATTTACCATTCTGTTTCTCGACCCATGGTACACATAGCTTTTCGAAGACTTCATTATGTGTACAGCCTCTGAATTTTAATTTTGTAGTATTATATCTTCGAATGATATCATCAAAATACTTCTCCAATTTAAAAAGTGCGCCAGAAATATTTTTAACCTCTCGATATAAACGTTTATGGTGGCTGACCCGTCATTCCGTATTGTTAATAGAACAATTAATTCCTACGAGTATAGCTAATTTTGGAAATCGGTTGATATGCATAGCTATGAAATATTAAGATCAGTTTATGTTGTTATTTGGATAGTAGTACATTATTTATTCCACCACTTATGTAGAGCACAGGCTTCGTTTTATATCATTGAACGACATATTTGACTATTATTCACGAAAATCACGGAACACGAAGAGTTTTCAGGGATAAAATATTAACGGAAAACCCCTAAGCATATTTTCTGTCGCATTAATTAAATAGCTCTGAGTAGATAAATAAATAAATATAAAGCGATAATTAAAACACCTCTAATTAGTGTAATTATTGTATATCATGTACATACGTTATTTATTTTTACGTAAGTTGTCGCCAATACTTCTTAGTTCATTGACACTTATCTGAAACTAACGGAGCTGGAGGCATTCTATGAAAGTGCTGCGAATCGATATAATATGGACTGTTTTTTCTTGATGTTAGAGTTACATTATATTCTGTATTATTACTAAAACTATGGTTTCAAAACATATATTATTTAATTGTATGATAAGACATATGTATATTCGTGGGATTATAACTTCTATAACAGAGAGCTTATATTTAAATGTTACACGTAACATACTACGTACAATTGGCAAAAAATATTGAACAAAACCAAAATCATAACTAGCACCGTTTAATGTTTGCTACTATGCGTTCTTGATATTCGCTGAGAAACAATATTCCGGTAATATAATATTAGAGTTTTTTCAATTGTATATATTAGACAGCGACGCAAGTTTATTACACTCACTCAAAAACAGCCTTGTAAAATCTGAATTATTCCTTTAAATGATTCCATGAAAAAGACAATTTTCATCTAAATTAAACGCACGAAAGGAAAAATACGTTGAAACTGATATTTGTGTAATATTTTCCATCTAATGTCAATAGAAATGTTTTGTTACTCGTTTTTCTGTGCCTATTTCTCGATAAAGCGAGTTAACTTGAATAGACAGGGTATATTGTCCTGAACTTGTCTATACAAATGTTTAAGGTGAACAACCTTACTTTACCTTATTTTAATGTGTCTTTGACAGTTTACGTAGGATACGTAAAGAAATCACCCGGACGGTTCATTTTTAAAGTTTTATTTTTCCTGTAACATTAAGTTTGAACACTAAGTTATGCGATTGTGAATGCACGGGGTAATTATAGTTTGGAGAATAGGCATATCTTTGGGTTTATATTGGCAACGATTAAAATATGTACCACCATTTTTACCCATAAGAAGTGACACAACTAGATTACTCTCTATACCAGTACTACTGTACTACTGTCTTCTAGTCTTTGTCCAAAACTGATTGTTATGGTGCATTGTGGTTACGAGTGTGACAAGTTCTCGCGATGTTAAGTGTACTATGAGTAGTATATGCCATCTCTGAATCCACAAACGTGTGTTTAACATAACGAACTAATCGTTAGCGATCATTAAAAGTTTAATCAATTTAACAATAAATGAATGGCTCATTTCAAGACAGTTAGCCCTGCGCATTGCAGGACTATGTATAAACATGAGCAACGTGTGACACTATTATTAAAAAAAGACTTACTTTCCTTCATTCAACACAAACCTAGGACATTTACAAAATTGTAAAAAAAACTTTTTTAGTAAATATTAAATTTATGCTAACTATTAAATTTATAACCGATTTTTACGACATTTTTCGAGTTGGGACACGAAATAAAATACGAAGGCATTATTCCGCCACACTGAGCGGATTTAGCCAAACAAAAGATGTTTGCAGAACTTTTTAATTACAAACACTAATTTATTTACAAAGAGATAACTGTATTTAAAAATTTACGCTTTACAAATTCACACATTTATCCTTGCAAAAATGTTATTACGACTACGTTAAAAATCAAAATCACACTATCAATGACATCGGCACTCTTTTTATTCAACAACTTCTTTTTTTAATTATTTGTTACTCGAAAAAAATTATTATGTAATATATTTAACAATATTTAACTCCTAATACTATTTTAATCTAAGGGAATGATAAATACTAAAAGCGGTAAGCAATGAAGGCTGTAAAATATGTTTTTATTAATTAAATCACATTCGGTGTAAAATGTAAGCAGTCCAATTAGTGAAGTGATATTGAGAGATATAATTTTAAACCTTTTAATACGGAACTTTATTATCAAGACATTAATATATTCAAGACATTAATATATAAATTACTGGAGGAACGATAAAAAATATACTTTATTGTCTTACGTTTAGCACATTTTTCTATGAATAATGATGTCAATTAGGAACTTGCCCGCAACAAGTTTCTTTAAGTAGTATTTTAGAAAGGTGTTACATGCTTCTCTACACACATTAGCTAATCAAAAAATAAAGTGAGATTGTGAGAACTGCTAATATGCCCACAGAAAAATAATTTGTTTCGACTGCGAATTTCTCAAATGGATATGCATTGAGTCGTTAGTTATACCTACAAATATTCTATATTAATGAAAGGCTCATTATATTGTTCGTTTTGAAAGGACATTGAGTATTTCTTCTCGCTTCCACAAGTTTTTTCTAATCATTAACTTAGCACATATACGTTAACTTAAGTTGGTGGACCACGCTAAGAATCTAAAAGTGATATTAAATTTTTTTTAATGAACGAAAATGTCGATTTTTAAATATAACACAGTACAAAATAAGGAAAATACTTATTTTTGAAAGTAATTTTTTTCATTTAAAGCGCTGATTGTTGTACCAAATACTAGATATATTAAATAAGGGAAATATTTTCATCAAACATATAAAAGTTAAAAGCTCTTTTTGTAGGCTCAAACTACTACTGCAACGGCGAAAAAATTGATGAACGGGGCGTGCGAAAGTTTCACAGAGCAACCTCTCTGATATAGCAAAAGAGCGAGGAGAAAATGATTATCTGTCAAAAAGCCAACTTGCAAGGCTAAGTTAATATCTCTTTGCCTCTCATACATCTACATCAAACAGCAATAAAGGCGTGCACGGTTTTAATGATTTGTTTCTATTTGCAATAGTTTTTGGTGTTAGTGTACACACAGTCATCAGAAATGTATATCGTTGATATCACTTTAAAGCTCTCAATTTTTTAACAGAAGTGTTGAAACTTTTAAGATATTTCACCACAGTTTTAGAATACTGAACTTTTTCACAGTTTGTAAATTATAGAAAATTGCAATGAAATTCATTAATTTTTCCACTTTCCTCTCAGACAATGGTCGTTTAGACTCCCATATTTGTACAAAACTGGTGTATTTCCAGGTTTTAAAACGTAAAAGAACCTCCTTTTCCGCTGGAATAAAATTGGGAAATAACTAATTACAGAAGTTACCTGTTCCAGAAACTATATAACTAAGAATTTTTTTTAAATAATTTTACTTTTTTATTCTACCTATAGTCGTGTTGATATTTTTGAGAAATATGAGAACACAAGATTTTAAATAAACTTGTTCTTTTCTTATTCCAATCTAAACCTATAATTTAATTTTTCACAACTAGATGAAACTATATGATATAGCATTATTTCTACTTCATTTAAATTCTTTATTACGACCTAGGTTTCGTTGTATGACAACATTTCCATGTGGGCAATTTGTAAATATAATAAATTTGTTGAAATTCTCATTATACATCTAGATGATATCTTAAGGGAACTGCAATGTAATATTTTTTCGTTATTAGGAAAAATACATTTATTTAAATAAAATCGTTTATATCTTAAAAGAATCTAACTAAAGTTATCCCAATTACAAACACATAAGGATTTAAAATATTATAATTTAATATTAGGAATGTGACATATTAGAATCGGAAAAGGAGTAAATCGGTTGTCTTATTTTATTCAACTATTTTGTCATCCTGGGCGGAAAATAATACAGTGTAATATATAAAAGAATAAACAAAAATCCCCCCTTTTTTAATTCGTTCAAAAATAGACAATTATCTACAATCTTGTTTACTTATTATTTCGAATAAATAGCAGGTGAATATTTGTAAAGGGAAGTATCAATTAATGTTGCCATAATTTTTGCGTAAGGAAATGTCATAAATTTTATTTCCATAATTCATGGGTAACGAAATGTCATAATTAACTATTATTACGATATACAAGTACGAGTATAAAATGTTTATCATATTCATAGAGACATGAATATGCCCTCGGACTATTTGACTGTTTATTATATATCATAAAAAGCGGGGACTCCATTATTTGTCACAAAAATTAATATTATCAATTATTCCTGTAAAATAAAAAATATTTGATAGGCACATTGTAACGAAATTTCTCGTTTCGGTGAAAACAAAATGATTGAACTTTCAACGTAATGTTACCACTTCTAACAATAGTATAAGTATCTGTTAAATAATCTTAATGCTTAAGTGGCCCTGTATCTACGCGTGTCACCCAAAAATCACAGACAAATTTTAATGTACCTTACCGTACATTAAAATTTGTCTGTTTGGTCAGCATCTACCATAAAAACTTTATTACTAAAAAAAATCGACAGCGACCTCTATTTCTTTAAAAGTAACGATCATTGTACTTTTATAATCCTCCACTAGTTGAGAGTATTTTTTGTTAATAAATTTTGAAAATCATATTAACACATTAATTCAATGTGCCCTCACCGTTCGATATTTTTTCTATCTTCTCTTTCCTCAACTATCAAATTAAATTAGCAAACTCCTCCAAATACTATTTAACCACATTGTTTGGCTTATCGTCATAGTACATATGTTTATGTATTTGTTCATTTCCCGCTAACCACTATACCTATCAACATTAATACCTACGTATATTAATCCGCACCCGCAACTGAAACACTCTTGGCACTAAATATTATATATAAATATATAAAATTGTAATATTGGAATATGGGAACTAGATAAATGCTTACAATACAGCGTTATCTTTATGCAATAGACATGAGGTTAAAATAATTTCCATTCCTATTCTTCAAAGTACATTAAATAATTTCCTAATGCATTTTTCCAGATGAACGTTAAACAGCAACTAAAACATAATGCGTCTCTAATAAAAATCTTCATTTTTCTGAAGGTAATAGACCAACTAACAAAATGCGGACTAATTAATTACTCTCTATTCTAATTTATGCTTAGATAATTTTTTTTCTATATTCTACCATAATTTCACAGTGCTCCTTTACATTTTTGTCATGACTCTTTTCAAGATAAAGTGGAGATAAGGAGCCTGGCAGTAAAAAATTAACCCATGCAGCCATTTTGTTCCTAAAAACTACGAGTAAATCAAATAGCATTACTATATTACAGCAATACTACGCAGATTATATACAACACCCAGAAGCCAAATTACGATGCAGTTCTTGTTAATGTTTTAAATAATTTTTTGTTAATGTTAGGTGACTACAACGATTTGATTTTCTAAAATTGGAAATAAAATTCTGAAAAGATTTTAGGTCAAATACAATAAAATAACTAGAACACTTCTAAAATAGTTAACTTGCCATGAACAAAATATAATTAAATGGTAACGAACAAAAAATAACCCTGACTCTTATTTTGCACCCTTGAATTATATGCTATTAGCACATAATTCAATATAGGTTTTACTCTTTGCACTCTTGAATTTTATTAGTGTAGATAAATATATATCTTCTTTTGCTACAGAAGGGATATAATTTTTTAAGAAGCAAAACCTGTTTGTTATAATTAAGTAAGTTCACGGGTAAGCTATGTACACAAAATATTTTAACAGCTCACTACGTTTTATTGAAACTAAGTGAATTATTAAAATGACTGCCACAAAAAAAGGCAAAGGAAATATTATTGTAAACATGATATCACGGATTCAAAGATATACAAATTTTATTCCTCATATTATTAGGTATCTGATGAAATATTTTTTCCCACAATTAATTTCGTAATTAAATAAAAAAATGTAAATAGAGGACCTAAAAACCACGCAGAAATTGAGTGACAAAATTAACAAATTATATATATATATATATATATATATATATATATATATATATATATATATATATATATATAATTTAAGTATGTATATCAGAACTTCTATTCACGTCATTTCTTCCATTATTCCTTCGTATATGACATTACTAAATGCATTTGTATTATCATAGTATACGTCGTCACTATGGCTTACAAAGAATCGCCATTAGTATGACATGAAATTGAGTGAATTAAATATTTTATAATATTTTATATAAGAGTAATGTATGGTTTATACATTCATTAGCATTTTGTAATAACATTATTTAACAGACTATATAATACAACAAAGACCTTGTATATATTATACAATTAAACATGAAATTCACTACATGAAATCCACTGTTACACCAAGTAAATTTAGAAAAAGTTAAGTGATAATAAAAGACAAGTAAAAAGAAAGCATTGTGCTCTGACGCCCCACTGGTGTTAACTCCTTAATTTTGATTGTCTTCTAATGTATAAAATAGACACTGTCAACAAATCCGGAAGCTCCTTTCTAAATATTAGTGAAAGAATTTTTGAAATTGTTAGAATAGTTTCGGAGATTATCTCCTACATCCAAACATTTTGTATAACTTTAACTTTTTTATAATATATGACATTTTTAATGTGGTAATATACAAACTATGTCGATTGTGATGGTCCTTTCTAAATGTTTTTGAAAGAATTTTTGAAATCAAATTAGTACTTTACGAGATTCTCTCCTACATCCAAGCTTACAAGCCGTCACACTTTTTTGTTAAAAATGTTTTTTTTAATTTTTTTTAAATGGCATATCTGGAAAACTTGCGAACAAAATTAAACAATTTCAAATTATATTATTTAAACTAACACAAAAGTTAAATGTTGTCCATTCTAATAGTTTTAACTCTGTATTTTGTCATTTTCATATTTATAATACAATATTTTTGTTTATTTTATTTTTTTTAAAGTCTTTACTTGTTACTTTTATGGTGGAAAATATTTGTTACATTTTTTGTAATTTTTAGCATTACGTACCTTAAAAGGAAAAAAGGAACCCTTATGAATTCATTTTGTTGTACGTTTATTAGCCTACCTGTTTGTGAAGATGCTTTTTCTCAGGAACAGGTAGAAATATGAAATTGAAACTAATATAAAATACTTAGTTCTGTGGTCCCTTGCAACTTTAAATCAAGCTTTAAGTCAACGCAATAAAAAAAACTAAAAATACGGCCATTTATATGGCATTTTTCTAGGTCTTAGGCCGGGCTTAACTAGGCTGTGGTTAGGCGAGTGGATTCGATGCCACTCGCTGGACTAGCAGGGTCTGGATTTTTACGGTCCCTTGACTGGCTGACGGTGAACAAGGGGCTGGGTTTTTCTCAGACTGGATTAAATCGATTACAACTGTAGATCAAAGGGCCGTGATGCACGCCACGAGCATTTTTAAAAATTTTTTTCACCTACAATCATGAAATTTGGCAAAAAGCAAGGCAGTACAAGTAAAAATCCTAAAGGCGTTAATTTTTTATTATATGACATATGCGCCTGTGAAAGATGTAGTAGACAATAAAGTTTCGTTCTAAGAAAATAATATTTGTATAAAGTTTACAAGGAATATAATGTACCATTAAATCTTTATTAATGCTTAAATACTTAGAGAACCTTGGTGGTCGAAGGTTCCTTGTACGCGCTTGTTCCGTTCCGTCACCTCGTGCTTGACAGGTCTTTAAAATATAATATAGGTGTACGTATCGAGACTTTTTATTGTAAAAAATTGGCCTTACTTAACCAGCTACACACTTTAATTGAAATGGATGCAAACATTTTTAAACTTAGTAATGCTTTTATCTAGCTAGAGAGTGACGAAACGACCTTTTTAAATATTTCTATTCTACTTATAGAAACCAAATACAATTTTTTTACCTGACTCCTCCAAGCACACGTATTACTTGCTATATGTGCCATATACACACAATTTGAGTCTTAAATAACTTTCCAAATACATCGTTAGTCACCGATGTAAACTGATGGGAAATTAGATACACTACGAAGTTGAGTAGTAATAAAAAGAAATCCTGAAATGTTTCTTGTACATTGCGTGAGAATGAATGAAGCCATTAAATTTATGTTATCATGTGGTTAAGACAAATGAGCAATAAAAAATACACGTTCTTGTTGCAATTTAGCAAATTATATTAAGATATAAAGGAAACTTCTATTTTTTTTTAAATTATAGCACTAATCCTAATTAAATTAGGTTTTACTGAAATCTGCTTCCGATTATATAATATGTTTCTCTTTTATTTTCCTCAAAAAAATAGATCATTGCAAAATGTTAAGTATAATGAAACTAAATGACTTTCGTCATTTTTAGGCAAAATTCCATTTTCTATTATCGCTTAATTAACATCCACGTAAAGAATCACATATCACATAATCCTTCATTTGGCTTCACCGAATTGAGTAAAATACAAAGCTTGAACTCAATGGAATAAGCGCAGAGGACCACGCGTTCCCGTAAATTATACTAAATAACAATTTTATATATTCGATCACAGAAAATGCTTTTGTCATAACTTTTTCTCTGGTAGACTTTACTGTTATCGAGGTGATGTACCAAACTAAACATATAGCACTGTATTCATATAGGAAACACATGACCATTACCGTATTCATTCAATACCACGTGCCGATACGATCAAATCAGGTCGAGTGCTTCGGTGGATGCGATCAACAGATAATAGCTGACTTCGGAAAACAATGACTTCGATGAATTCACGCGCGTTAGCAAAGCACCTTATAAATATTAACGTGTTTGAGAAAAATGCAATATTTTGTTAGATTTTCTTTAGAAAACAATAAAAATGAGACATATGGATTAAATACAAGATAGTTTAGTGTATAAATGATAATAATTTTCTACGGTGTCACCTGCTCCATAATGATATCAGTTTATTACCTTCATTGATATGATGTAGATTTATATTAAGTACAAATTTAGTTGTAAGATTTAGCTCTAGAAAATACCGCATATTGATAACCCCGTAGTTCTAAAGGAAAGACGTAACACTTACAATCACATCTCTTTATCCCTCTATCTATCTACTTGTAAATTATATGGTCATTACTTTTAAATGCTCTAATTAATTATCGGTTAAAAAAAATAACGATTACTAATTTTGCTGGAAAAGATGAAAACGGCATATAATTTATATTTTCCAAGATATATATTAAATATTCGAGCTAAAATTGAAAACTGTTAATACATGAACCACGTTTTTGCCCATAGGGCAGCATCCTAATAAACACGCGTGGATTTCTGGTGCAGTTGATATATAAAACTAATTTTATGTTTCATCGCGTTCGCAAGATAGTTATAAGTTATCGACGTGATGAACGACCTACGAGCCAAAAACGAATGCAAATCCACAAGGGTCTGTTCGCTATCCAAAATTTTTCTAACAATATTTCTGACAAAAATTTCATTCCTTCATTCATTAAAGCCTGTTGAGATTTAATAAAGTAGTAGAGAAAACTTTTATGAATGTCTAACGAGAATATTTTATGTTTGGTTTTAAGGATATTTTTTATCAACGGATTACAGCATGAAGGGGATGGATTAGTTAGCCTTAATGAAAGATTTAATTAAACGACATATATTTGTAGAATATTTTTATTTCAAAATGCTAATTTAATTACACACGGAAAAAATGTGCTTTCAAATTTACGCACCATTATATAATAAGCTAACATGAGCAAAATTTACTGTAAACACAGCCTTTAGTTACCCTTTTAAACTGCGATTTTAAATCCAGTCTAGTTATTAGAATCTACCTCGTAAAGTAATTTATTATAATTAAATATGCTCTCATGAAATATTGTTCATTTCACACCGTTATAAAATGATTAGTTCATTTATGAACATACGCTTTGCGCTGTGACCGTTATTCAAATTAAATTAGACCCAAAACGAATATACTGAAAACTTACTATGTAGCACGTTTCACACTTAATTTTATTCTGTGTCCTCCGCGATTAATTTTAAGTTTAATGTACACCTAATGAGCTATAACACCTTTCTTTCCATTGCGTATTAAACAAATATTTCAAACAAAATTTATGAAACTGGGTGAGGTGAATACCGAAATGTTTCAAAACTTTTGCGATAGATTCATATAGAACTTACACTGATGTTCTACTTCTATTTATGTATAAGACAATTTAATAATAATATATATCCCAAACAAAATATTTCTTAATAATATTAATACATTGAACATTGATCAATTATATTTTGTTTGTAATAAAAGGAATAGTTTTCTTTTACTACATTTTAAATAAAATTCCTTTTTTGTTATATTATCATAGTAAAACTATCAATCAAAATCGTTATCAATTATTTTTAGTTTATTATGACATTAAAATTGATCTAAAAATTTAGAAAGCCAGAGATCTTTTTTTAAGTTTAATCAGAACTAAGCCTCTGAACAGACTAAAATTTAATTTTATCCTACAATAATTCTTGTCACCTTGTTTATTCCAATGGTTTATACACATTGAAAACTGAAAATTATTTTAAATTAGAAAATCCGGATTTATAATCATCATACTATTTTTCATTTCTTTGTGCGGGTCTATTTAATTGTCAATTTAATAAAAGAATGTGAAAATTCAGTATTTTTATTCCACGTTTTGAAACTTCGTCACATCCACAATGCTCTCTTTAGGGCTATCAATAAAAACATTTAATATTGATCAATAATGTACTACAGAAAGCGGAATATTTTTAGGTAGTTCTCGTAACATGATAACATGCTTTACAGTAAAGTAGATTTATATACGCGATGTTTCAAAACATGTGACTGCTTATTAGAGTGTAAGGGGAATATATAAATAATAATAACAATAAGCATTTTAATATCGTAATAAGCTTTTACGATTTTCAAACATGAAGGTTTATTATACAATAAAGTTGGACTTCTCGTTTCCTTTTTTTTAACTTGCTATTATTCTGACATAATTGAAGAAAATATGAATTTATATAATTAAAAAATTTGATTCTTAACTTAAGAAAAAAAAGGAATAGACATGGAAACTTCAGTCATTTTATAAATATTATCAAGACATATTTCCCACTTCTGTTCACTATCACATATACATCAATTCGAGACTAACTATATCTGTATAATGTGATTATTTGCAATTAAATACGTTTAATAAATTTAAAAAAAAACAACCATTATTATTTCCTAAAAAGTATACGAGAATGAAATTTAAATTAATGATATTTGGATACCCATTTTTTTGTTAAAGGTCTCCTCTATCGTCCTCCAACGGGGCCGAGAATCTGTTTCAGATCGGTCTAACAATTATCTTCAATGTTTGATCTACATTCTTTATGGCTATATCTAATCTTGCTATTCTTTTTGATGCAAGAATAAGATCTATTACAAAATATTTAAATGTTTTTTCACCATGAATCCAACACCATTGAAACTAAATATCTTTCCCTTAAGCGTGAGTCTATAATACTAATGTCCTGTGAATTTTCTAATTTGTTTTTACTTCAGAAATGCCTAATATATTATATTTAACGTTATGAAGAGAGTATTCAAATTCATTTTGTCTTACTGTTATTAGTAATGATCATAGATTTAGTGTTTCAATGCGGTTTCCTTCTAATGGAAGGTTTTATTCTAAGACTCTCGCGGTGGCCACCCGTGTTGCTAATTGTTTTGTTATGATGATCTATGATCATATTTTTTATGTTTTGTTGTGGGTGGCGCCTTTCCTGTTCCTTAAGCTTTTTCCTTAAACTTTGATGAACCGTCTGGTTGTTGTTGTTTTTTAATCCAAAAAATTAGTAATTTCCTGCTTGTTATTTATATTTATGTGTTTTGTTCTTGAGTCTTTCAGATAGGCCATCTTAACTCTAGCTTCAGATAAGTTTCAATGAACTAAAGAGTATTTGCGACAACTTACGTTAAATTAAATAATGTATGTACATGAAACACAATAGTTACACTAATTAAAAGTGTTTTAATTATCGCTTTATGTTTAATTATTTATTTACTCAGAGGTATTTCAGTAATACGATATAAAATATGCTTAGGGGTTTTCCTTTAACATTTTATCCCTGAAAATATTTCGTGTTCCGTGATTTTCATGAAAAATAATCAAATAAGTCGTTCTATGATATAAAACGAAGCCTGTGCTCTACATAAGTGGTGTAATTAATTAATGTACTACTATCCAAATAATAACGTAAACTGTATAGCTATTTTCATAGCTATATATGTGAACCGATTTCCAAAATTAGCTTTACTCATGGTAGTTAATTTTCCTATTAACAATACGGAATGATGGGTCAGCCACCATAAACGTTTATATCGAAAAACGAAATTAAAAATATTTTTGGCGCACTTTTTAAATCGGAGAAGTATTTTGATGATATCTTTCGAAGATATAATAGTCCAAAATTAAAATTTAGAGGCTGTACACACAATGAAGTCTTCGAAAACCTATATAAGCCATGGGTCGAGAAACAGAATAGTAAATCTAGGCTATGAATATTATTTTGATGTTCATTTTTTTGGAGGTTCTTTATCAACATTTTCGTCAAAAATAAAAAATTCTGTGCTGATTTAATTGAATTATAAATGAGATACAATATGTATCTCAGTTATAATTCAATTTACAAACACAAATATTTATAATTGTTAATTTCAGTTCTAGATAGTCGATTGACGTAAATAAATAAATACCGCGTCTTTTTAAACAATCCGTGTACACTGTAGTAGAGCTTTTATTTTTTACTCATTGTTTAGAAGAGTAGAATTTACTACGGCTGCTTCACTTGAGTATTCACTGCAAATCGGCACATATGATTCTAGAAGGTCTGGGTAGATAGGAATGTTAAAAATTCCAGAATAGCTAATAGCGTCATTTGTTTGAACTACGGAGTTTATGGCTTTGTACTCCATTTCACATTTTCGAGTGTTAAGAATAATTAATGAAGGTAGTCATTTTTAATGGGCTATGCTACAATATAGAATTATTATTCTACGAATGATTTCTATGATATAAAAATATTGACCAGAAAATTCAGTGACAGCATATTAATATTTACAATTAGCAACCCACAATAACTCGTTAAATACGTTTGTGTTACAGTTGGTAATAGTGACTTACGTGAATTTTTTTCGTTCGGTTTTTGGACAGCCTGTTGACAGGTTGTCAAAAATACATTATTTTCATTATATTGCGTACATAACATAAAGAAAAAATATTAGAATCGAACTAATTTTGAATAATTTTCACTAAGATTTGTAATATTTTTGAATGACTTGTTGCTTTTTACTTTTTATTTTGGTCGTATCTAAATATTTTACATTACACCATGCTACGTATTTATACAATTTTTAATAATAACAGTATGTGAGAAAGTGTCTCTTACAATGTTTTTTTTTCATTTAGTGGAATTGCTAACTACGAAACTCATTTACGTTCTTCAATTCATATATGCAAAACTTTTACACCAAATCTAAAATCTAGTAAAATCATTCAAATGTCGTGATTTCTGCAAATTAAATAAAAACAAATAAGTTTACCATACACTTTTACGTCACGTAATTTCATGAACGCGTTCAAATGCAAAGAAAGTCATATACATAAAATTTCACTATTGATGTTTTATTCTTTCAGTGGCTCATTCCGCGCCAATGGAAATGCTGAAAAGATTGCATCTTTGATTTTGCATCTTGAACTAAATAGTTACCTTGATGTCACTGTTGATAAAAGAAAGATCCAAAAATTACTCTAATTTTTTTCACAGACATTGTAATTTTTTGTTTTTCGAAGTGTTAATATAACATCATTTTAATAGTTTGTAAGACAGAAAAATAGTTTTACGTTTATCTAAATAAAATGAAATGCACTGAAATTTCTACTTTTCCTGTAATATTTAATCGTCTAATTTTTCCAAGCGACTTATACCAAAACTGAAGAGTAAATATTTTTAAAAGAAAAAATAATTTACCGTTCAGTTTTGGTACTATTAAAATGATGTTATATTAACACTTTGAAAAAGAAATAATAACAATTTTCCGTGAAAAGAATTATAGTAATTTTTGGATCTTTCTTTTATCAACAGTGACATCAAGGTAACCAAATTTTTCATTATTTCCAAAAACATCCATTATATGAATTGGGTTTTATCGCATCTGTTTCAATCAATTGATATTATATTTTTTTTATTTCTACAATAGCTTCGACGAGTGTTACTTAGGAGATAAGCTTGCTTAAGTTATCATGTTGTCTAGGTTTATTCTTCTAAAATTGTCTCTACTAGAGGCAATAAACAATTTTCAATTTATCCTCTTTCACTTATCGATTTTGCGCTTCATCGTTTACCATTTTGAAGTTACTTATTAATATTTTCATCAAAAATATAATATTAACAAAACTTTCAGTAATGGAAAATGTTCGCGCACTTAAGAGTTTATCGTCAATGTTTCTGAATGAGATGGAAACGTTTAATATTAGTATTTTCAAAAAAGAGAGACAATTTCGAATAAGAGATGAACAGTCTTTTATCGACAACCTTCAATTACAGTTTTTTGTCGACAACCTTATTTTTATACGCCGGATATATGTTTGTTTAAATTAAGCCAGCATTTCCGGCCTACCAATCTAAGGAGAAATTTTTGAGGTAACTTGTGAATGCCATTTAAACTATGTTCCTGGAACTTCTGCTCCCTTATTTTTATTAGTTTTCAGTTTGTTCAGGATTGTTGTATATTTATGTTTCATAGTATAAAGTTTATCATTTTATTACAATCATCACAAAGCATTCTACACAAATTTAATTACGTTAGCTAAGAGTTTTACATACTTAAAAAATATTAAAAATAGTAAAAAACTATTTTGCAAAAACATAATTTTTGAAATAATTTTTAAAAGTTTTTAAACTTTACTAGTTGTCCTTGACTAACGAAGGTTTAAATGTAAAAGGTGATTTCACTCCACATGCTTCTTGTCTGAATTATATCGATAATTTAAAAATGTTGATGTGAGATATTAATTTAAAACAAAACTTGTAGCTGTATATTTTTCTGAAAAATAGTACGACTAAATGTTTGTGGTAGTTGTATTTTATTGGCAGTATTTGTATATTTTTCTTAATACTCTCTCCCAGCCAGAGCTTTTCCAGAAAATGACGTTAAGAATGCTTATTGACTCGTGAAACGTTCAAATTTGTTTACCTTTTTTTCATTAGAATAATTATGCAATTTTATGAAATGTCTTGTACATTATAACGGAAAGCTACAACTTTACGTTTATGAAATATAAAAGTTCTAAGACAAAACAAATCTACATAAAATATAAAAAATAATATGAACACATCCTCTTCTCATAGACTTGAGATTGAGAATCTTTATTTAAAAAACTTGTAAGCGGTTTCCTCGCTCCCGTACATATTTGATGGCTGTGTGTAAATGCAAAAGCAAAATGCAAAGTCGAAGTCGGGATCTTTTCAGCATTTCCATTAGAGCGAAATAAGCCACTGAAAGGGAAACACCAAAAATGAGAAATCATGTATATAACGTTCTTTGTATTTGAACGCAATCATGAAACTAAGGGTATGATAAACTTATTTGTTTTTATTTAATCTGCAGAAATCACGACGCTTGAATGATTTTACTAGTCCTTAGATTTGGTGTTAAAGTTTTGCACATACCAATTGAAGAACGTAAATGTGCTTTGTAGTTAGTAATTGCACTAAGTGAAAAAAGCGTTGTGAGAGACACTCTCTCAAATACTTTAAATATTAAAAATTGTATAAATATGTAGCATAGTGTAATGTAAAATATTTAGATATGACCAAAATAAAAAGCAACTAGTCATTCAAAAATATTACGAATCTTAGTGAAAATCATTCAAAATTAGCTCGATTCTAATATTTGTTCTTTATGTTATGTACGCAATATAATGAAAATAATGTATTTTTGACAATCTGTCAATAGGCTGTCCACAAACCGATCAAAAAAAATTTATGTAAAAGTTACTATTACCAACTGTAACACAAAAGTATTTAAGGAGCTATTGTGGGTTGCTAATTGTAAATATTATTATGCTGTCACTGAATTTTCTTGTCAATATTTTTATACCATAGATATCATTCGTAGAATAATAAATATTTACTGTAGTATAGCCGATTAAAAACGACTGCCTCCATTCATTATTCTTTACACTGGAAAATGTGAAATGGAGTACAAAGCCATGAACTCCGTAGTTCAAACAAATGACGCTATTAGCTATTCTCTGGAATTTTTAACATTCTCATCTACCCAGACCTTCTAGAATTTTACGTGCCGATTTGCAGTAAATACCTAAGTGAAGCTACCGAAGTAAAGTCTACCCTTCTAAATAATGAGGTAGTATTAGCGAGTAGAGAATATATAGTATTTATAGATAAATAGTAGATAGTAGAGTTATAGGTGAGTAGATAATAAAAGCTCTGCATAATAATGTCTTTCCGTCGACGGTGTACACGGATTGTTTAAAAAGATGCGGAATTTATTTATTTACGCCAATCGGCTGTATACAACTCAAATTAATAATTATAAATATTTGTGTTTGTATACTGAATTACAAATGAGATGCGATACTTAATTAAATCGGGAAATAGTATTTTATCTAGCATAAAACGTTAAAGGAAAACCCTTAACTGTATTTTCTCTTGTTTTACTAAAATACCTCTGAGTATATAAATAATTAGACATAAAGCGATAATTAAAACATCTCTAATTAGTATCATGTATAATTATATACATAATACAATTTATATCATGTAAACACATTATTTTATTTTATTTAAGTTGTCACTAATACTCTTTAGTTCAATGACTGAAACTTATCTAAAGCTAACAGATCTGAAAGTATTTTGCGAGAGTGCTGCGAATCGATATAATATAGACTGTTTTTTCGTGATGTTAGAGTGACAATATATTCAGTATTATTACTTCGAATTATTACTAAAAAATACGCTTTCAAAACATGTAATATTTAATTATATAATAAGACATATTTCCATATTTGGGGGATTATAATTTTGGGAATATGAATTTTGAATACGTCACGTCACGTCTCGAAATTCTTCATTATAAACTAAAATAACAAATATTTCTAATTTAGCTAGAAAATCACAATAGGAAATGTTGCTCAAATGACATGAATCTGTTCCTTTAATGAATATATTTTAAAATTTTCAAGTAAAATTTTGTTAAAACAATTTCGAGTAGCTTTAATTTTAATACTCTCATATGCTTAACTTTCAGTTTAATTATCTGATTCGAAAAAAAACATCCCATTGTTTTTTTTTTAATTTCATAATTGTGGCAAAACGTGTTTGTATTTTATATAGTAAGTATTTATATCATCTAGTAGTATTTCTACGTTTATAACATGAGTAAGCGAAAACAAATATACTGCTATATGAGTGCATGTGATGAATGAGTAATGAAAACAATAAGTATTCACATTAAGTCATTCACAATTCACATCATTCGGAAGCTTTTAAATGAACCAAGTTATTAAACTCTCCTCATGATACGTTTAACAGAATGACGGCAAATAAATTAAACCTCAGGCTTTATTATTAATGGCATCTGTAATCTTTTTTTAAATATTACCGTTAAAGTGGATCACTTACTCTTATTCTTTTATTAATTTTATTAATTCAAACAACGCATATTTTTTGGAAGTTTAGTATAATTTTAATTAAATAAATGGACATAGTAAATACATTTGGTTGATATTAAGAACACAACAAAAAAATGTATGCAAAAATTTTTAGAACAAATTTAATGTTTAAAACTTAATCGCAATAATCCTAAATTAAAAGAAAACGTGAATTTAAAAGGCTAACGACTATTTAATTAACGATTTAACACAAAAGTTCTTTGCCGCAATCATCAAAATGGATTCGGAATATACATAGGAACCCAAAGCGCTATATCAGTCGTATTTTAATGGTATACTATTAAGAGTAATTTTAGTAGCTTTTCGATGGGTGGTTATAAATTTAATTACAATTTATTGGAGACGGAACCTTAACAAAATTTATGTAATGAGAACTTAATATAATGAAATCATTATTAGAAAAGAGAGCTTTGAGCGAGTTTCATATTTTAATCTCTCTACAATTTCCTTTATTCTGTTCCGAACACTACAAACCGATTACTACAAAGAGCTCTATCAGAATTACTTAGAGTTATGATGGACTCTCTGAAAAACTCAAGAACAAAAAGCCCCACCCACACCAAAACATAAAAAATATAATTATAGATGATCATAATAAAACAGTTAGTAGCACGGGTGGTAACCGCGAGGATCTTAGAATAAAACCTTCCATTAGAAGGAAATTGAATTGAAACACTAAATCTATGGTCATTACTGATAACAGTAGGACAAAATGAATTTGAATACTCTCTTCGTAACAATAAATGGAATATATGAGGCATTTCTGAAATCAAAACAAATTAGAAAAATCATAGGACATTAATACTATACATTGATGCCTAAAGGAGAGATGTTTAGTTTCAATGGGGTTGAATTCATGGTGCAAAAAAGGCATTTAAAAAGGATGTAATAGACCCATTCTTCTTACAGATAGAAGAGCAAGATTAGATTTAGACATATAGAATGTAGATCTAACATAGAATATAATTGTTGGACTGATCTGAACCAGATTATCGGCCCCGTTGAAGGACGATGGAGGAGACCTTTAATAAAAAATGGGTATCCAAATATCATTAATTTAAATTTCATTCACATCTACTTTTTAGGAAATAATGATGGCTGTACTTTGTTTCGAAATTTATTAAACGTATTTAATAGCAAATAATCACACTGTACAGATATAGTTAGTTTCGAGTTCATGTATAGTGAACAGAGTTGGGAAATATGTCTTGATAATATTTATGAAATGACTGAAGTTTCTATGTCTATTCCTTTATTTCTTAAATTACGAATTAAATTTTTTAAATACATAAATACATATTTGCTTGAATTATGTCAGAATAATAGCAAGTTAAGAAAAATGAAATGGGAAGTCCAACATTATTATATAATGAACCTGCATGTTTGAAAGTCGTAAAAACGTATTATGGGATTAAAATGCTTACTGTTATTATTTATATATTCTCCTTACGCTCCAATGAACAGTCATGTGTTTTGAAGCGTCACGTGTATATGTGCTATGCATATTATCATGTTACGAGAACTACCTAAAAATATTCCGCTTTCTGTAATACATGATTATTCAATGTTAAATGTTTTGTATTGATAGCCCTAAAGAGAGTATTGTGGATATGACGATATTTCAAAATGTGGAATAAAAATACTGAATTTCCACATTCTTTTATTACAGTGACAATTAAATAGACCCGCACAAAGAAATGAACAATAGGATGATGATTATAAATCAAAAGCACCAAAAAACGATTTCCGGATTTTCTAATTTAAAATAATTTTTAGTTTTCACTGTGTATTTTGTGTATCATTGTAACAAACTAGGGGACAAACATTGACATTGATACTAATATTGAAATAAACAAGGTGACAAAAATTATTGTAGGATAAAATTAAATTTTAGTCTGTTCAGAGGCTTAGTTCTGATTAAACTTAAAAAAAGTTCTCTGGATTTCTAATTTTTTATACCATTTTCAATGTCATAATAAACTAAAAATTATTGATAACGATTTTGATTGGTAGTTTTACTATGATAATATAACAAAAAATAATCTTATTTAAAATGTTGTAATAGAATACTATTCCTTTTGTTACAATCAAAATATAATTGATCAATGTTCAATGTATTATTATTATGAAGAAATATTTTGTTTGGGAAGAAATATTATTATTATGCTGTCTTATATATAAATAGAAGTAGAACATCACTGTATGTTCTATATGAATCTATCGCGAAAAGTCCAATTTTATTGAAACCTTTCGATAGTCACCTCTCCGAGTTTCGTAAATTTTGTTTAAATAGCTTTTTTCCTGGCTATTATTTTCTGGAATATTTGTTTAATACGGCAATAGAAAGAAAGATGTATAGCTTGTTGGGTGTGGTAACTTAAAATTAATCGCGGAGGGCACAGAATAAAATTAAGTATGAAACGTGCTACACGGCAAGTTTTCACAATACCCGTTTTGGGTCTTATTTAATTTTAATAACGGTCAGAGCGCAAAGTTTATGTACATAAAAAGAGCATATTTAATTATAATAAATTACTTTACGAGGTGGACTCTCATAACTAGACTGGGTTTAAAATCGCAGTTTAAAAGGGTAACTATAAGCTATGTTTACAGTAAATTTTGCCCATATTAGCTTATTAGTTAATGGTGCGTAAATTTGAAAGCACATTTTTCCGTTTGTAATTAAATTTGCATTTTGAAATAAAAATATTCTACAAACATATTTCGTTTAATTAAACCTTTCATTAAGGGTAACTTATCCATTCCAAGGATAAATGGTGGTTTTATTTTATGAAAAGCGTTCATACTTGAAGATTTTTTCTTATATTGATATATAGTTCTGAAAAATTGGTTCTGGTCCAGAATATCTAATTTGAATTAACTAAGAATTGGAATATTTTTAATGTAAGCATTAACAAGGTATATTTAATTCGATAATAATCGAATCCATGTAGACTAATAAAACACGGAAGATTTAGAAATAGCTGATAAGTTAGCAAAGATTTAGTATCAATGTCTAAATGAAGCCTGAATTGACCTCTTATTTGTTAAATGTGCGTCTGAATACAATGGATAAATTACTCTTAGTTTAATTTTAATTTAAGTATTTCGCTCACTGTATAATATGGCACTTGGCTTAGGATTTTTTGTAAGACTCATTTTTTTTTGAAATGGTGCCATATATTTTTTAATATTTTAAGTTTAAAAGCGGATAATTTCCATGCGATATAGATGCATGTTAGGTACTTCCAATTCCTGGATTTAGATGAAAGGTTTTTATTCCTTTCTTTTAAATATATGCGTGGCTACTTAAATATATGGTTGGTATATAGATATATTGCTTCCTTATATATATATACATATATATATATATATATATATATATATATATATATATATATGTATATGTACTTCTCTTTATGAGTGAAATTTAATACATGTGCCTCTAGTTTAATGCTAATATCTATCTTTTAAGGAAATTTCTGGAAAAATCATCGTTTTTTACTCCATTACAGTTTTTTGAAGTCTTGGTGGATGTCCGCCACATAAATATAACTGCATTTGTCAAAAAAAGCGGAGGTGGATATTATTCCGAAATATGTTTAATATATAATTATTTATTCTAGATTATCACGGTATTGGTACGCCAATATATAGCAAATAATTTTCTTAAGGTAATACTAAGGTAATCTGTTGTGGCATGAATAAATATTTATTTTTCCAACTTTATCGATATTGGGCATACCGCTTTCGAGAATCAAAATAGTCAGTTAAATAGTAACAAGATTATAAGAAAAACATGCTTTCAGTAATTTAGGAAGAGAAAGAGTATGGTGGTGAGGTTAGGAAGGTATTCCTGCAAAGAGGAACTATGCATGGAAATTTTCAATCTTCTGATTATTTGTCAGACTTGGGGCTTAAATTCCACATCCATATTGAAATACAACAAATTAGCACAGATTTTGACTGAGGGAATGGAATCTTATAAAAATCAAATGCATATTTTCTTTTTCCTTAAACCGTTAAAGTAAAATTCGGTCTCAATATTTACAATATTTTTAATGTGTACTAGCAGGATACTTGTGCCAAATATGGCCATGGACCTTATTTTCATTTTCGTCACGGGTGTATTGTTTATAAAAAATTATGTAAAATTATTCATGAACGGAGTTGATTCACTGTCTTAAAGTGAAACAAAACAGCAAAATTAGTTACCGTGTTAGAAACGAACAACGATAACGAATAAAGACACATTGTCGATATAAGAAATTTACTTCTTATGAAAGATGTCGGTAGGCAGAATCCATCACGAAATAAAATTTATACGTAGAAATAGTTAGGAAAGTAGCAGGATCTTCTCCATTAATACCACTCAGAGCATCCAAAATCACGTGTCGCACTGAAAGTATTGACTCCACATTACGTGCAATTTTGTTTTTCGGAAATGGTAAATTGTAAAAAAGGGCTTCCCTATGATAATATGGGAGTCCGTCAAATATAGTCTAATTAATTAATAATTTAAAAACTTTGCTACTGTTAAGAAGGTGCTCTAATAGCGTTACTTGAAATTTTTAAAACGTATGAGATTTCGAAAAATTGCTACAGTTTACCTGTATATATTAATAAAACTGTAGTAATGATATATATTTTTAAATACTTTAGTAGTTTAAGAGTGAAGATAGCATAATTTTTGCAGGAATTTTCAATAATATCTGTTTTTGAACTAGGATTCTCCATGATATAAATTTTTCAATGAAATATCCAATGATTTAAATTGTCCTATTTAAAGTCTCTATTCTAGTATACTTGGGTATTAATCCTATTGTGCGGGTAAATGTAATTTATCAATATGCCATATTTCCAGTCTTTACGTCATACGATATCTGCGAAAAACGGCTATGAGGGACGAGTTGACGACAGGCAGTTGAGTCACCTCATAAACGTTCCGCTTTTTATCATTTTGAGATACGTAATACTAAAAATACAGCAAAAACAAATACGAGTATTAGACTGTATCCACTTTCTAAAATTAGATAATGTTCTTGTACTAATTACCATTTTTCGTTAAAAATAGAAATTTATTTTATTGAAAAAGGGACATTATAAAAATTCTGCGTATTTATTCGCAATATAAATTTATGTGTACTCGTCTCCATGAACATTGATTTACCAGGTGATTAAAAGTGTCAATAAGTAAAATATAAGCCCATTATGATATATGAATGTTAATTTTGTTATTAAGGGTTTTGATTTTTTATTCTGACTGAAATATTATTTATTCATGTGAAAATAGGATTGCTGCAATGTATTACGGTTTCAGCTAAGAATTAATCACATATATTTAGTGGCTAAATTGATGCAAAAACGAATTAAAACTGTTTACTTAATATTTAGATTATTTTTCTATCTTCTCTATTTATGAATTAGAACATTATACTGAATACTTAGAAAGCATTCAATACATTTCGTCCATGTTAATCTTATGAATCGAATTGAATAAGTGATTTTTACCACCACGTCTTAATTATTATTAATTATTTTCTTTGCGTTATCTCTAGATTTATATTTTCCTAAAGCTGGTTAAAATTTTAACCACCGATTCACCATCCTTATTCACTATTTTATTAAATACTGATTTGTTTAGTAAGAGAAATGTTCTATCTTATTTTAAAAGATAAGCAAAGTTTAGCGGTATTTACATTCAATAATCAGAGATATATATACTATTATATATATATATATATATATATATATATATATATATATATATATGTATATATATATATATATATATATATATATATATATATATATATATATATATAGCAATGCAGGTTGATTATAGTTCAGACCATTTAATTATTTAGCCGTCGGATGTAGTATGATAGCGTATCTAGACTCGGAGTTATTGTTTTTTAAATTAACGCCAAATATATTCCATCGTAATTATATACGATTTTGTTTTTTATTGTAGTTCGACTATCCCTTTTGTTGTTATCAATTCCAACGTCTTCTGAAAGTTTATGCCATCATTTAAACATGAATTGAAATGTCATATCAATGCTTAATCGTATTCATAGACACTTAATAAAAAAACATGCCCTATATACCATTATGCATAATACATTGGAGTAGGATACGCGTTAATTCATAATGATATCTACATTTATTAATAATTGTCCTAAAAGGAAGAATTGGAAATAATTTTCTTTCCAAAGAAGAGATTTTAAATTTTTTTCGATATACACATTTCTCTGATTCACATTTTAACAACCAATATTTCAACCACGCGGATTTTTTATCAGGCCGGCAGGATTTACGTATCGATTACACGCAATTTAAATACGTGAGCAACATGTTGACATACACGTCACATCATCTAAATGATACCAAATTTCGTCTTATTGGAATTCCATTTCGCGGGTTAAAAAGTATTAAATACATAAATCTATTAAAAATTTAAATCTAAGAATAATCTAATAAAAAATTTAATCTATTCATTAAATCTGTCCAGCTAGATAGGTTTGAGTTATTGGGAAGTTGGAACTGACAAGCAAACTAATTTTCGATTTATAATATCAGTGGGAATGTTTGTGACAGCGCCCTTTAAATATCTCCTTATTTCAAAATCGTCTCTGATACCTGAAATAATTATACGAATAATCTTATTCTGCTTTGTTCATTACTTAATTTTCGTATGTACACATTTATATCCCTAGAAAGTACTTTTCAATAGAGAGGTGAAAAATCGTTAAATTGATTGAAAGTTATAATAATGAGAGTTGTATATTATAAGATTTGATTCTCGTTTTTTTGCAAATATGTGTATGTATATATATATATATATATATATATATATATATATATATATATACATATATATATATATATATATATATATATATATATATATACATATAGCAATGCAGGTTGATTATAGTTCAGACCATTTAATTATTTAGCCGTCGGATGTAGTATGATAGCGTATCTAGACTCGGAGTTATTGTTTTGGCATTAATTTTTTGCATTGTCAATTGAAAATTATGAGTTTGGGCATAAAACTGTACACATTGCAAATTTTTCGTTATTACTCCACAGATATACTTAACTTTCATTTGCATCTATTTGTGTACAGACAAATTCTTTAGTTTAATTACTCGTTATCCACTAATTAAATACATTTGGGATGGATTTAAAAATTAACATAATATTACACATTTCCATTTTGAATTATTTTTTATACGTGAAAAATAAACGAGACATCATAAAGCAAAATTATTCGTTGTACCTCCGTCCTGAATTGATCTATATCGGAACACATTATTATACTGTACCATAAAACTTGTAAATTTTCACATCAAGAAATAAATTAATGTCACATATTTGCAAAAAAACGAGATTCAAATGTTATAATATACAACTCTCATTATTATAACTTTCAATCAATTTAACGATTTTTCACCTCTCTATTGAAAAGTACTTTCTAGGGAAATAAATGTGTACATACGAAAATGAAGTAATGAACAAAGCAGAATAAGATTATTCGTATAATTATTTCAGGTATCAGAGACGATTCTGAAATAAGGAGATATTTAAGGGCCGCTGTCACAAACATTCCCACTGATATTATAAACCGAAAATTAGTTTGCTTGTCAGTTCCAACTTCCCAATAACTCAAACCTATCTAGCTGGACAGATTTAATGAATAGATTAAATTTTTTATTAGATTATTCTTAGATTTAAATTTTTATTAGATTTATGTATTTAATACTTTTTAACCCGCGAAATAGAATTCCAGTAAGACGAAATTTGGTATCATTACCTAAAAAAAATTTGCAATACAACCTGTCATTAGATGATGTGACATGTATGTTAACATGTTGCTCACGTACTTAAATTGCGTGTAATCGATACGTAAATCCTGCCGGCCTGATAAAAAATCCGCGTGGTTGAAATATTGGTAGTTAAAATGTAAATCAGAGAAATGTGTATATCGAAACAAAATTTAAAATCTTTCCTTTGGAGAGAAAATTATTTCCAATTCTTCCTTTTAGGACAATTATTAATAAATGTAGATATCATTATATATCTATTTGAATTAACGCTTGTCCTACTTCAATGTATTATGCATAATGGTATATAGGGCGTGGTTTTTTTACTAAGTGCTTATGAATACGATTAAACATTGATAGGCCATTTCAATTCATATTTAAATGACGGCATAGGCTTTCAGAAGACGTTGGACTTGATATTAACAATAGGGATAGTCACATTACAATAAAAAACAAAATTGTATATAATTATGATTGAATATATTCGGCGTAAATTTTGTAGAAATTCATTAATCACAATTAAATGAAACTGGTTGATGTAGTATTATTTGCCGCCGCCGCTATTGTTTTTGAAATATATAAATGCTGTTGGATATTCCTAAGAGTTAATCTTTGCTAATATGTTGTAATACATCGAAACCTAGGTCGTGGTAAAGAACTTAAAGAAAGTAGAAATAATAATACATCACGTAGTTTCATTTAATTGTGTATAATTATGATCTTAGCTTATCCGTATCCTGTAACTTTAAACCTAAGTACATAAATGAGAAACCTAAAGAAGACCTAAGGACATAACGAAAGAAATAAACAAGTACGTAGAAAGGGGTAAAATATATTTTCATAAATTCTTTCAAACATTATGTATTCTGTGAGATATGAAAGGAAAACAATTAAGCTGGGTAGGCTTTTTTTCCTAGGGTTTGATCAGTTAGATTTGATGAATGCTTTTTATTAATATTATGTACCTATTTATTATATACACAAAGGGGCATCAATAAGAATCATCATCATTTTTCATGTAGGGAAAGTACCCTACAAATTTTTTTATAAAACATTTTATTTCTTCACTTTTTAGGCATAACAAATATGCAAACCCCGCCAATTTTTGCTTTGTAGCGCTAACAGTCTACGAATAAAATTTATACATATAACATACAGACAGACATATATAGACGAACAGTCAGACAGACGGACAAATGCGTAGCCAGTATGGGAAACTATAAAATTTCGCATACTGGCTACGGATTTTTAGAAACGAATAATTAAAAAACAATATGTTTAAAAAATTAAACCGAAAAGCAAAGAACATAGTACATTTGTGATTTAAATTTCGAAAAGTATACTGCAACCAAATGTCAACCATAGCATATCGTATTCATAACAGGAAATTTATGTCCTTTGATTGATTTGAAGTTGGGAGATTTGTCTGATAGAAGACAGTTCCAAATTCTAAAGCAAAATGTCGTACCCTAAACGAATAATTTTTTTAATTTAATTTTCATGGAACCTTGGGTTTCGCGGTAGAATCTCATGGTTTTAAATTATATATATATATACACATACACACACACACACACACATATATATATATATATATATATATTACATAATTATTTCTTCATGATCTTGAAGCGAGCACTAGGGTGAATACTTGTTTTAAAGTCAGCTATAAACGATGAGAGAAGTCCTGATTGTGAATATTGAATAATTTTTGAATTGTGACATGTTATTTTATACGTTTGTGCAACACTTGAAACTTTAGATAGGGCGCCGCGATAGAGATAGACTGTCGCTGAGCGAGACAACACGTGCCGCAGAAGCCTCGAGCCCCAGGCTTAACAAAAATACTTGTTCCTTTTCGCCGCCGACCGCCGAAGCATACAGAGCTTTTCGCGCATTGCATTAGATGACGGCTGATCTGATCGTACCGCGCTCGAATGGAAGTGTTGTGATGCTTGGGGCTAAAGCCATTCTTTACCACTGACATTGTTTTCCAGTTCTATTATTTTGGATTGTGTTTTATTATTTGGAATCACCCTCGCTTAGAAAATCTTCCGCCTTAACAATTTGTGGTAAACGCCGTTTGGTGGGTTAGATGACTGCAGCTACATTCTTCTAATAAAAATAAAATTTCACGTGAAACCTTCTGCACGGGAAGTTTTAGAATGCCCGTTTCAGTTCTCGTACAATTTGAAAAATGTTTACAATAAAGAGTTCATATACATAAATTAACCATTTTATAATGCTATAAATTAGCTATAACACATAAAAACATATTTAACTATAATAATCTATCTCGATTGTGGTAACCAATCAGAGATAAAATTCTAAAATAAAAATGATAATTAAAAGCTATGTCTTGTAATTAAAGGTATGTAATCGTGCAAGATTTTACAAAGCGTAAATTTTAAACCTACATTTTACATCGGTGATACATCTCAAATGATGATATACATTTCAAACGCTTTCTGTTTTTTGGTAAGTGCTATCCCATGAATCCATGCTTCTACTCTAGACATAAAATTTATTTCTAGTCGGCCTCATAGCTCCATACTTCAATTTCCATTTGTTTCATTTAATAAAGTCAGTTCGCTTTCAGTACCCTTATTTTTGTTTCATGGGGTATTCCTTTTAGAGTTACTCATTGGGCCAAGGGACATACATTTATCGACTTGTTCTATAGATTTTCCGTTAATTGTGATACTCGTGTTATTCCGGTGAATTTTTGACATTATAATGAATTATATTTTCTTTAAATTCTGATTTAGATCGTGTCTCGTTACATTTAGCCACTCTTGTTATCAGACTCTATTTATTTGTATTCCCTAAACATATTAAATATCAACATCTTGTCGTCGACGTAGCTTATCGTCACTGTCGTGATGGATTGATAACAAGGTGTACAGCTTTTGATGCCAAGGCATAACGTGGTGACTCGTTACGATTCCTGGTCGCTCATTAAGTGGCGATAAAGTGATATTTAAAATGGTGTATCTAAAATTCCACAAACCAATGATGAGCAGCAGCGCCACTGGTTCGAGAAGCTACGCCCTGCGATCGCCAACCCGCACGCTATCGTGGTGATTACGGGAATCAAATCCTCTGGTACGCACATTGGCCAAATGTTTAACAGAGAACTTAAGACAGACTGTATATCCTCATAGCCTCCTGTATATCCTAAAATCCTCATAGTCCAAATTATCTTAGTGGCAAATTTAAAGATTTGTCTGCTCACGGCCTTGGGCTGCGATCTGAAAGTTCATACACCCTACTTATTCCCAAACATACTTCTACCACTTACGAAAAATCCTTCACTGATCCTGACATCAGGAAAATCACGTCTTTAAATATTTTCAAAGATCGAGTGAAAAAGTACTGCATCTCCTGAAACCCTTTCCTTTGTGTCCTTGCCGTTTCCTGTCTTTCCCATCCCAAATCATGTCAATATTTTGTTTTCGTTTTTAATTTACTTTTGTATTTTTTTTGTCTAATGTGCTAGGAAGAATTTTAATTGTAAAATCTCTTACGGTCTACCAATTACATTTCAATACAAATTGTTATGGTTGACTGGAAGAGATTGCTCATGTAGCAATAACTTCGCCATATGTATTGTACATAAAAGTTAATAATAATATATGATGATCTAGGTTTTGCTAAAATATTGATCAAAACTAACATACTATTTTCGTACTGTTTTCAAGTTTATAAGATACAAGTGTACGTAATTAATGGTTATAGAGTAAAAAAACATCTTAAATCACAACAAACGTTGTACCCGAGTTCACAAGTAATTTCATAAACAATAAAGCGATTTACTTACTTGTTCGCAACGATTATTGTTACTGAAGTTGAAGAAAAGGGTCAAACTAAATTTGAACAATTTTCACAAATTTCACAGTCACGAAATGAGTACGGGAGCGGGGAAAACACGTTTTATAAGTAAACATTCTAAATCTCAAGGCTAAGAGAATAGAATGTGTTCCTATTATTTTTTATATTTTAGGTAGATTTTTTTATGTCTTAGAACTTTCACGTTTCATAACCCGAAAGCATTCCATTTTAATTTACAAGATATTTCATGAAATTTCATACTTTAGAAAATTTAGCATTAATTATTTCAATGAAAACAAGATAAATAAATTTTAATATTTCACGAGTCAATAAGCACTCTTCAGTTTATTTTCTGGAAAAGCTGTGGCTGGCAGAGATTATTAAGAAAAATTAAAGTATAATACAAAGTCCTCTAAAATTTGGTAATACTATTTTTCGAAAAGAAAATTCGGTGACAGATTTATGGTTTAAATTAAAATTATTTTAAATTGTCGATATAATTGAGATAACATCCATGTAAAGTGAGATCATCTTTTACGTGTCAAACTTTGTTAGCCAAGGATAATTTTTGCTGTAATAGAACTTAAAAATACATTAAAAAAATATGTTTTCACAGAATGGTTTGTTTATTATTCCCAATTTTTTTTTAAATATTTAAATGTACCCTTACTTAACACAACAATGTGTGTGCGGAGTACTTTAAAATGATTGTACTCTGAGAAATTATTTCATGTATTTATTTTCATAAATATAATAGACGAATTAATAATATAGCAATAGATAACATTTATATTATTTTATGTAAATTTCCAATAATCTTGCATTAATTAATAAAATGAAGACAGCAAAATTTAGAAGTTTGAGAAGCATAAAGGACTCAGAATAGTTTGACTTCACAATGTGCCTGAAATATTAATTATTATTAATAAGAAGGCCGGAATATGAACATCTGGCGTTTAAAAGAAAGGTCAGATATATGGAGTTTAAAAGAAAGGTCAGATATCTGGCGTTTAAAAGAAAAGTTTGCTATTAAAAAACTGCAATTAAATGATAGCCTATTGATAAGAATGTGTGTTCATCTCTTATTCCATAATGTTTATATTTTCTGAGTACACTGATATTAAACCTTTCCATCCTATTTCAGTAACATTGAAAATAAAATTGAAACTGCTCGAGAATTTTCTATTACCAGAAGTTTTGTTGTCATTATATTATTAATGGAAATATTAATATGTAGCTTTGAAATAGCAAGGAATAAATACAACATCGATAAGTGAAAGAAAGTGAATTTAAAATTGTCTATTGCCTTTATTAGAAACAGTTTTAGAAGAATTGTTCTAGAAAACATGATAACGTGATCAAGCTTATCTTCAAGTAATACTCGTTGAAGCTACAGTAGAAATAATAGAAAATATAATTACAATTGGTTGAAACAGAATCAAAGAAAATAAAATTACATGTAAACGTTTTTTGAAACTTGACACCCTATTGACATAATAAGCCTAATGTAAACAAAATTTTGTTTTAATTACTACTTTAGTCGTAATTGTATACAAAACACGTAGGGTGTGAGGGCAGTCGTCGCGTGACAGTAAGATCCTTATATTATTATAAACTTTTTCAATGAAAATTCTTGTTTTTCATTTTCCAAACTATAAATATAACATCATTTTGTTAGTTTGTAACAATTCAAATAATTTTTTGCGTTTTTTTTAAATAAAATGAAATGCGTTTAAATGCCTACTTTTCCTATAATATTTAATCGCATAATTTTTGCAAGAGATTTAAACCAAAACTAAACGGTAAATATTTTTCCCTTTTTTAAAGTTTTAATGTAACATCATTTTATATTGACGTATTTTATTAGATAAATTGCTCGACGCATGAATAAAAAAAAGCATTGAAATTGAAATTATACAAAGCAAGCATGCGTACGCACGATGCAATAAAATCGCTGGACGCGTTTTTTAAACGAAATGAGAAGTGTGGTGAAATTGTTACTTATGTACTTTGATTTTACAATTTTGAGAGTGATTTTTCCCAAATCTAAATAGTTTTTAGATCAATCACTTGACGGGTTTTTAAAATAAAACTGAATATGTGTAGAAATAACTACTTTTTTTGTAACGTTAATTGTACAATTTTTGAGAGCGATTTTATTAAAAGACAAAAGTCCTATAAAAGATATTTATAGTTTGAATAATATATCAAAACGTCAGTGAATTTTGACAGCTTATGAAAGCTTATTTTTTACTACCTTAAGTGAAAAATAAGCTTTCATATGCTGTCGGGATGAGTCAAAACGATTACGTAAGAAAACGTAAAGAAAAGCAACTCTGAATCGTAACACGTGGAATGATGTCGTAACGTTATTATGAACAGACTTCCATGTGAAGGTAACCATGCAATAAAAGACAATTTGATACGAGAAAGGAACAACCCGAAACTCAAAGCATGTCATTTGGCTTAACATTATTCTGCGGGGGAAGAGTGGTTTAATTTTCATTATATTAATTAGAGTGAACACGTGTTGACGTTTTCAACAAAGGACCTGGGCGTCACAAACGTTTTCCAAGAATTACTTGACATGCCGTGGAACTTTTGAAAATATTTCTCATGAGCAATTTCTGAATAAATTCACAAAATGGTATATTTCTCACGTTATTTGCTTACCGACGGTAGGAGTTTTAACGAAAACAAATCTTTTTCTGAATATTATAAAAAATGAGAAAATTTGTTTGCGCAGAATTTTTTTTATTCACTGTTCATGTTGGCCATTTGCTTAGGAAATTTAATTACTTACTGACGTGGCTTGCCGGAGTGTTGCGGAATCGTGCGGAAAACCTATGTAAAAGTAATTCAAAAGTGTCGTTCAAACTGTTCACAATTATCATATCATAAGAAGCCCACCTCCAATCTTCACCACTCAGTTCTATTTTAGGTCAGATGGATCAAGTCTGTTCCGGCCTCTTTCATTATGTCATTCTTCTATTTCATTAGCGGTCGCCCAACTTGTCTTTTGCACTCCCAGGGTCTCCACTCCAAGAGAATTTTGCACCATGAATCTGATTTTCGAGAAATATGACCAGCCCAATCTCACTTAAGTTTCGTCTGTTCAAAGTTTAAACCTATTGAACTTTCTACGTATATCCTAAGTTATAATTATGTTGAAATCAATGTCAGTAACATTCAAAAACAGAATAGAAACTCTATTTCAAAACATATTCAGCGACCTATCAAGTGAAATATTATTTAATTACAACTTCAATAACAACAACAACAGGAGAAAACTTGTCAAATTACCGTTTTTACATGAAACAATCATATACCCATATTTTTTACTGGCTGTTTTTTTAAATTTTTCAATAAATACTATATTATTACCTATATTATAACCTATATAATTTTATACCATACAGTTTTATAGATAACAATAAATAAATGTACATTTTTTTGAAATACAGTCTTCTCTGCCTGAATTGTTATGCTCTTTAATTTGACTAAAAAATAAAATAATTAATTTTTTATGTATAATTTTATCTATTTCTTCAATCAATTCAATTGAATCAAATTTATAAACTGAGGTATGTAAAATCTCTGTAGAGAAAAAGTTATGTATGAATTATTTTCATACATGAAAAAAACATTGATAAGACAAATTGAATGTTATGGTATGAATTTTCTAGAGCAATTCAAATTTGACACAAAGCGGTTGGTTTTTTAAATCACATGTGCTGTACGGTTAATAATATACACTAGATCACGCTATAAATTTGCGCCGAGTTTGGAGTGTATTACAGATCAAACTTTCATTGTATTTTTTAAAGCCAAATTACTTTCACAAATTTGGAATTTGCACATACGTGCTATGTATTAAAGTCACTTACCTTAGTGGAAATATTTACGTCTATGGGGAAAATTTACATTCTGGAAAAAGAATGTAAATGTTTTCCACAAACGTAAATATTAAATATATAAAATAAAAGTTTTTAACTTTTAACATATAGTAACGTGGACAAAACTTTTAAATTTTAATGTTAAATTTTCGTGCGGTTTTTGGCCCCTTATTTAAAAAACTTTCTATTTTCTTATGAAGTTATTTGCAAAGAAAATTATGTTAACAAGCAAGTATTGAGGTATTTATTCGAAATTATATTACTACGCTTGTTAACGTAATTTTACGAAAAATTCGGCTTTATGTTTATGAAGCCGTAATAACATATTCATAACAATATTTTTTTATCCATTTAGTCTTACAGTTGTTTTTTTAATTCTCTCATTTCGATGTACCATTAATTTACTCTTAGCAAATCAGAACCTGGTTGTGAAAATAGTAAATAAGAAATATCGAAAAGATTTACTTATCGGTAGAAAACAATCCGATTTAAACGTATATATACGCTCTGACATATAATAACCGATTAACATGTTTTTCTGAAAACTAGGCGAGACTATACATTTGGCATTGATTTTACGCAATTTCCTACGCTAAATACGTTCCATTATCCTGTTTTTAATACCTATAACGGGATAATAGAAGAACTCTTTTAAGGTGAATAGAACAAGAAAACCTAAAGGCTTAGGCGTTGACTGTACTTTGCTTTGCTGTAACTACACCTTATTCTTTTTGTCTAAGACGTTTTCCCGCTTAATACGCTGTTGATTTTACTAGTCGTCATTTTGTTTAATACTAGCTATAACTGTGATTTTCATCGCATGGATCTTAGGTTTCTGTTGTACACAGTAATAAAATGTTAAGTAATAGTCTTAGAATGGTGCAGTTATATTTCAGGGGATGTATATGCTGATGAAACTAAAAAAAATTGCTAGAGTAGCATTTCATCCTTCCGTTCTAATTCGTCTGGAGAGCTCCTGCAAACGGATACTGTAATTTTGTGTTTAAAAAATGAATGGTTATATTAACGATGATAAACATATTTCTATATTTGAGCCAGAAAGTACTAAAGTTTTTTTAATTAAGTTATTATGCGTGATAACAAATTTAAAATAGGATTTTTCCAAAACTTTTTTGTATGATAGTTCTAGAGATATTTTTGAAATTATCTACATAAAAACATGTTCCTCTCCGTTTTGAAATTACTGCATTAGAAATTAGAAATTTTTTATTTTACTAGAAATTTATCTAAATTTACCGGAAAGTTAAAGGAAAGTTTCGTACTTTTGGCGAATTTCAAATTTTTTTAAGCTTGTGAAAAATATGCTAGGCAACATAATATTCATGGTGAAAAATTATATTCATATTTGTAAATATATGAATAAGAATACTACATACACTTATACGGTTATGTATATACCCTTAATATACGGAACTCTCCTTCGATTTCTATTAGTTCATAACAGGTTTTCTTTGCAGATTAATATAGATTGTACGTGAGGAGAAGTGAAGATAAGTGTCCTGCAGGGATGAATTGAAGATAAACATCAGCTTGTCGGTACCATTGAAATATGACATAAAATTTAAAAATGTTTATGATAAAAACAAAAATTAATAAAACCTTATGTGACTCCTCAGACCCAGCTTCCTTTTCGATAACTCTTTAGTATATCTGACGTATTGTTAGTTATTCATTTGAAAAAAAAGAACAAAACAAAAGTCTGTTCACCAGCGATCATCAATCATCAATAATAATGGAAGAATAAATGAAGATATTAATTTAACAGAATAAAATCCCCAGTGGGCGGATCTAACCGTATCTACTTGTTTTATAGCTTTCTTTTAAATCGTGCACTGAATTAAAGATATAATTTTAAAAAAATTACTTTATTATAATCAGGTAAATATTTTTATATAAGTTTATTTCTTATTGTACCTTTAATTTTCATCTTGTGTAATAGTAATTAAACACATCAATTAAATGTTTAAGGCTCTGTATACATAATAGACATTACCGCCGTTTTTCTCGGAAATCGCTTGACGTAAAAACTAGAAATTGGCATTGTAGCATATTAATCTGGATATATTTTATTGGCTATAACTCAAAAATATTTGTTTGGAAATTTTAGTAAAGACATATTGTGTACTCGTATATTTTTATTGCTTTATATAGTGTGAAATATCGTTTGAAAGGGTAAATTACACAGATGCAAAAACATTGTTTGTCATAATTATTTTAAAGTATATCCTCAGAGATACACACAAAAATATGCCTCACCTTTTATTTCCAAAACTAATGAAAATATGGGCTTTTAGAAGCCCACGTAAGGGTTATGATTCTAGATGTCATAAGGTTTAAATTATCCACCACGTTTTTACGCCTACTGAACTATTCAGGTTTTTCTACATTCAGAGTTAATTTTCTCAGAAACATTTTTGAAGTATAAACTTGAAATTTGGTATAATAATATAAATACGATATTAAATCAAATGTGTTTTGCACTAGTTAACTATTAAAATATATTATTTATCAATTAATAAAGTCTCGAAATTTTTTAATTAAATTTGTATGCCATGTAGAATAATATTTCAAAACGCCTATTATAGGAAAATACAAAAATTATTTATATAGTTTAAAATTGCATCTTTAAGAAATATTCCAAAAATATAAAGAATTCCTTCCTTATGTCCAAAATCGTTGCACAAAAAATCATGAAGGAAATAGTACTGGTATAATCTAACTAGGAGATTACAATAAAGCTAATTTGATCATCCCAGATCTCATACTTTTTAAACTATGCACCATATTTTCCGCCTGTGAAAAATATAACAGGCAATGTATTTAGGTGAAATGGTAAAATGATTATTCGTAAATACTTTAATAGAAAGATAACGCACCGTTTAATCCTAATAAGTACCTGATATGGTATATAGAAAATCCTTAGACATATTTTTAAACTTTTCTCGTCGTTCTGTTAAATATTATATTTTTGAAAATAAGTATCACTCAAATTAAAGTAATCCTCATCGATATATCTGGCAACAAATAAATCCTTTTTATTATTCAGTAAGATGTTGTGTTCACCATTTAGTGTATTCAAATTATCGATAGCTGTCACACGACCTAATTATATGTATGAAGTAGCCATAAAAATAATCAGATTTACCCGCACTTTCTCTTTATTACGTAAAAACTTTTGAACGCACAAATCAACAATATACATCGTTGAGTTATGAAGATCATAAAGACGTTAATAAAACTCTCATGCACGCAGGCATATTAAACCTCCCAAACCTAATTCATTATTCAGCATGTTAATGGACACCTTTCTATAAACATATTATTTAGCTAAACTTTTCAAGTCAGGTTCCTAATTTATGTCTGTATTATATTGAGGTTTTGAATACTGGCTGATTAAATTTGTTTTTAAAAATGAGAAAATTATATCTATCCAATCAGCCCTTTATTATGTTGAGTTGCCTATAGCCAATAACGGAAGCAATTTAAGTTGTAAGAAAATATTTGACGGGCTTTGCAAATTATCCTTTTCATAATTTATGCATTCCTCAGATTAATGTGGTGAGCGAGCGATAATATTATTAATTCAATTATGTAATTATTTTCCTCTCAATAGAGTCGATAAAAAATGGCTTATGGAAATAAATGTTGATGTGATTGGCGATGCTGTTTTTGGTTGACAGTAGGGTGGCGATGTTTTCAAAAAAATAAATAGTGGTATTACTTTCACTGGAAAACTTCCGGTTTAAAAACTTTCACTTTAAAACATTCCTGTTTACTTGAAATTTTTAAAGTGGAAGTTGAAGTTATTTCCAGAATGCTGATTGTAGTTCATTGTAATCAGTCCTCTAAGTTTAAAATTGTTTAGGGTGAAGCTAGATATACAAATAATAGACGAGATTTAGATATAGCTACAAGTTAACAAAGATTCAGTTGTAATGTAAACCCTTCATAGTAATACAGTTGTTATAACGCCGGACCCACTTTTCCATACACTTCTCATAGGCCGAATATGGTAGAGCCTTTAATTCCTTCCATGAATTCCATATGATGTTTTGAATCGAGTCAAATCGGGTTCCATGGAATAGCAATTTCAGTTTTGGTTGCAGGAAGAAATCACACTGGGCTAAATTTGGGGAATACGGTAGATGGTCGATAGTATTTAGATAACTGAGTTTTTGACTTTGTATTCGATGAGAATTGTTGTTGTGAAAAGGCGTATTATCCATGCGTCATCTTTCTACAAATCTGACCTCTAATGATAAACATTCTCCCAGAAATTTCTCAGAACATTAAAAAAATACACCATCGTTCACAGTCTATTCTATCTAAAGAAATTCAGAATGTACCATACCATGGAAATGAAAGAATATAGTCAGCAACACCTTGGCTTTGGAGCGGTTTTTTGGATTGAGGTCGCTTTCAAATTTATAATTAGACACAGATATAATAAGATACCGGTATATTTATTGGATAATAATTTTAGGAAATGTGAATATTGATATTAATTTGAGAATAAAGTTTCATAAGAACATTCATTAGTATCTTGGTCTACGAATTAGTAACTATATTCAGGTATAAAATGTAAGAACAATATAATTTTAAACTGCATAGCATAGTTATAATACAAGTCTGATACTAACAGAGTCAAAATGAGTATACATAGTACAACATTAAACTTGTATGATATTCTGATATTCAATATGAAGTTTACAAAAATGCTTCACATTTCTTTAGCAGAAATTTCAGAATAAAAATAATACAGTAACAATTTAACGCACGTTTTCGGACTTATTAACGTGAGCTCGAACATTAAATCATTCTAGAAGCTTAAAGTGGCAAATATTCCTAAAATGACGTCAAAGTACAATTTATTTATAAGAATATTAGTTTAAATTTCATAAAATTAGTTTCAAAGTAAATTAAATTTTGATACCTTATTTTGGCACTCACGTTCTTAATTTTAATTTAATTATATTATCCAAAGAAATAAATAAATACTGTTTTTCCTTTTTTATTTTATATTTGTGGCAAAATATACTTACACTTCGCCGTTCAAAGTTATCTAATAGGAATTTTACACCTCTAACATGGTTCAATTCCTATTTGCAGAGGGTGAAAACAAAATAGGCCTTTAAAACCGATATATTACTACTTATGATCAATGAGTAATGAACAAAAGAAGATTTGTAATACGTAAACTATATAAATTAGGAAACTTGTGATCAAAGAATATGGATTATATTCGCATCGCGCTATGTTTAATAGAAGAAAAAAAATCATTGGAACATCAAATTTTATGGATTATAAATGGCGTCTGAAATATTTTTTAAAGCTTATAGTTAAAAAATGAATATGGTTCCATATTTTTACTAATATTTGAATTTAAATAATTCGTTATTTACAGAATCTAACTCCAAATTTATTTATTTAAATGGTCATGGTAACTAAATTCGGTTGATTGAAATATTTTATTTGCAAATTTATTTGACAATTTGTATGGTTGAAATTTTTCAAGAAAAATACTAACTTGAAAATAATCTCGAATTTAAAAGGCTAACAAGTATTAAAATTAAATTTCAGTACAATGTAACATCTTACTACGAATTCTCAAAATGGACTCGGAATTGTTAAGCATAGTGCACTAAGTCAATTATTATTTAATACGATTGACAGCAAAAAAATTAGTACTTAATTGGGTGGTATAAACGTAATTGATTTTTATTGAAAAAAAATATATAAAAAATAAAAGAAAAAATATAAAATGTTTGTTATGTTATATTTCTGTCCTAAATGTTCACTCTATTCAACTCAACTTTGTATTTTACTTATTCGTGGAAGCCAACGGAAGATTATGCGATTTGTACTTCTCAATGTGAGCATGAAACAAGTGCAATTAACTAAACTGTCGTTAGTGCTATATTTGATAGAAGAAAAATAAAATCATTTTATATCATTACTCTTAATAAGTTGCAATGGTCTATGTCTTGAGAAAAATTAAAATAAATAATATTTTACAACAGGAAATAGATTTCAGGAAGAAACAGATTAATCAAGATTGATATATTCATTTAAAGATATGAGGGATGTTCTTTCATCTCTGTTTACTAAACTGCAATATACAAATGTAGTTTTTAGTGCTATCTATTGGTAATAACGGCATAATATCATGCATCTTTTTTCCTAAAGCAATATAACGGAAATATTTTTTTATTTTTCTGACTTACCATTTACCAATCAGTTTATCTGACTAAGTACATATTGGGAATACTATTTATTTAGGACTTCAAGACATACTTTTTGTCAGTAAGCAAGTAGTTTCATTCAACTAAAAATAAAAATAAAAATCTTTTATATTGCTATAAAATGTTAAAATAATCTGTTATTTTTTAACAAATAGGATGTTTCGTGCTAATCAGCTAGAACTAGTTTACTTATTTACTTTTATAAGTATACGAATTTCAATGTAGTATCTCTCTTTATGAACATGTATACTTAGGCGAGCCAGACAAAAATTATATTTAGATAATAAAGTAGAATAGGAATATTTGGAACTGGTTTATTTGCCACACTGAGACTTTTGATATGAGTATCGCTCAGTTTACGAATTTCTGCACACATTTATGGTTAAAATGTAAAACCATATTCTGTAAAATATGTCCACAATTAAATGAAACTACGTGATGTAGTATTATTTCTACTTTATTTAAGTTCCTTACCACGACCTAGGTTTCGTTGTATTACAATATCTTCAGGTGGGCTATTAGCAAAGATTATCAGTGTGGCAAATAAAATCTTTGCTAATACCTGAAGATGTAATACAACGAAACCTAAGTCGTGGTAAAGAATTAAAGAAAGTAGAAATAATACTACATCACGTAGTTTCATTTAATTGTGAATAATGAATTTCTACAAAATTAATGTCAAATATATTCAATAAATAAAATATGTGACAAGTATTCTTGGCTCGAGTTTGAGTTATGTAGTTTTTCAAAAAGTAATAAAACATTAGGAATTTTAATTTTTTTTAAAAACTAAATTTAAAAATAGCTTAAAAACTGAGGGTAACTGCTAAGATAAATAATATTGAATACATTATAATTTATCTCTTAGTTTAAACAATAATAATAATTTGAAATATGCTTGATTTTTTTTAAAAAATTCAACCATTAAAAAATACCAAAAAATGTTTTGCTTGTCTTTTACTATCATTTAATTCTTTTTTTAATTTAAGTGGTATAATATTTTGAAAAAAAACTATGTTAATTCCATCTGCTAATAATTTATCGTGAATTTCAAGTTGCGTTGCATATTAAATCCAATATTTTTGTTGAGTCCAATGTTTTTTGTTAACACAAAAACCAAATATTACTCATACATTAAATATTTGTGTGCGGTTTTTATTTACAAAGTATTTTATTTCCTATGTTAACAAAATCCAATGTTTTTTGTTAACACAAAAACCAAATATTACTCATACATTAAATATTTGTGTGCGGTTTTTATTTACAAAGTATTTTATTTCCTCAAAGAGTTAGTTCCGAGAGAAAATATTTCAACAGTCAGGTACATATTGCTAACTAGGCTACTTGAAGTTACGTTACTATCTTTGTTTCAAACGAAATACTACGAGGAATTTAACTTCTGGGCTCTGAATCAGTAATAACAATATATTTAGTTGTATTTTATTTGTTGTGGTGTGGTCGATTTAATAAATTACTCAGTTCCAACAAACCTTCATGAGCTGTTGAAATACTCATATTTTTGTATGAGTAGCGATATTACTTAATCATTTAATTATAACACCTATACCTAAGGGTGGTACGGGATCAGATTTAAATAATTTCAAACCGATTGATATCCTCACTGCATCGGCCGCAGCTTCACGTCTTGTAGGCTAACAGTATTATGAAATTAAAAATATTTTTTCAATAGATTGCTAAGAAATATTTTTGTGATAAACTATTTCATTCAAGTAAAATATTTAAATTAATATTTGATTATTAACAATTATCTGAATATTCGTTTTCAATTCGTTGAAATAAAAATATTTCAATATAAAAAAATTAGATCTTTTACATCTGCCAGGCGTCTTACGATGGTACACAATTTTTCAGTTCTAACATAAGTTACCCATACTATACATACATAAACCTAATCTTGTTTCAGACAGACTAATAATTATGACGGTGTCCCACATCGTCAAGTTAAGTTTATTTTTTAATCTGTCTGGTTATTAGCTTCTTGTCAATATATTTTTTATTGACTACTTGTTCATTTACTTTGTTGCCCTTTGTTGTTTATATATTCACAGTTTATCACGTTAATTACAAAATTTCTGAAAATTAAAGTAATTGAGTGCGTATGCCTTTTAAATTTGGTACAATTATTGACGATGAGCTTTATTTCCGTTTTTCATTTTATTTATGCTTACATTTTATTTATAACTTTTTCCAGTAAGGGTAGTTTTTTCACTAGGATCTATGTGCTTTTTAAAGGCATGTTTCTAGATTGAAAGGAAGAGTTGCCTAAAACCTAACGTTTTTCTTGGGCTTCTTATTGGTTTGAATAGTATCGCATGAAAGCTACTGACCACAATTCAGATGTATTTATTAAAAAAGTTAACATAAATTTATATTTGGTTTTCATATCGTCGAAATCGATTCGATTCAAAGGAGTTAGATAATTTAAAAAATTCATTTTCTTTGAATTAGTGCAACAATAACAAGGAAGTGCCGAGTTAGTCGACACGTTGTAATTACAACTCTGGTGTTCCCCATATTGCTCTGCGGCGTAGAGAAATATGGGGAACACCAGAGTTCGAACGGGCCGAGTCTTAGTGGCTTTGCTAATATTTTGGTCCCTCCATATTTTTTCAATTTGTCCATAGCATATCTTGTCATCGACATACGCCTCCTCATCTTATTCACGCATCCGTCGTTGTTAGAGATCAACGCTCCAAGGTATACATATGACTAAACTACTTTTCAATTTACTATTTGAGTTACTTCGGGTGAGTTGTTGTCGGCACGGTCAACAATCATAATTTTTTTGCTACGATTGATCTTTAAACCATACTCGACGCTAGCGTGCTCCATCTTGAGAAGTAAGTCCGACGTGTGGCATGCATCAGAAGCAAACAAAATGGTGTCATCTACGTAGTGCAAGTTCGATATTTTGTAATCACCAATGTCAACGCCGTCCGTCCAGTTTTCATTATGAACTGATAAAGGTTAAATAGTAGTGAAGATATTATACGCCATTGACGAACACTAGAATTAGGATAAAAATTGTCTGCTAAAATTTCATCAATCCGTACTGATGCTATTCCTTCTTCATAAAGTGGTTTCAGAAGATGTACGAGAAGGTGTTTTAAGACAAGTATGCCTTCAGTGGTTTATTCAAGACGTGCAACATTATTTTGCTTGCATGTGAGATAAGGGCAGAAAGTCGGTAGTTGTTGCAATTCTTGGTTGAAATCTTTTTATGTAAGGGCACAAATACTTTGTAAATTCCTTTTTTGATACGTTCCTGCCTATGGCATCTGGCGTGGACGATATCGACTTCTGCTCGATATCTGCTCTCTCATAGCTTTTATGGTTTCTATAGAAATTGCACCTTTTACATTTTTTAAACGCTTACTTACGGCCCTAGCTTTCGAATTAGAAATGTTTGGTACCAATTCTTCTTCCTCAGGCCACGTGAAAGGAAAATTGTTCAACTGCGAGTTTTCGAACAGAGACTGGCAGTAATTCTTCCACGTTTCAGCAATCCAATTTAGGTATGCTACGACTTCGCCACCACTATTTTTAATAGCCCATATTTTGTATGACATTGTTTTGATGATGAATTGAATCTTGCGATAAAAGTCCTTGGACTCATGTTTAACGGCATATGCTTCGATTTCTCCACATATTGTGTTAAAGTAGGTGCCGCGGTCTTACGTACATGCCGTCTGTATTTATACCGATTTAAGATTGAGGTCCTTGACAGCCGCGTCTTCCGCTTTCGTTCTACACCTTTCCTCAACAAATTCGAGTGTGACTTCAGTCATCCAATATTGTCACATATATTTTTCAATCAGTGGTAGTTAGGACTCTAGGACCGCGGTCTCCATCAAATTCTTCGCTTGATTCCGAAGTATGTCAAGCAACTCTGTGCAATCCGAATCCACTCAATCTGTCCAATTTCGGTCTAGTGTTTCTAAAAACTTTGAGTTATTCTTTATTGATATTTCCATGTGTTTGTCGTGACTTCTGTCTACTTTTAGTCTCAGTTTAATTTTTTGAAATGAGTAGTCGATGGTCACAGTCACTATCTGCACTGGGTAGCATGTGAGCATCTTGGATGGACATTCTCCAGCGCAACCAAATAAGGATACACTCTATCTGGTTGCGGTAGTTGTCATCTAGAGATGTCCAGGTATAAAGTCTTCGTAGATGGCTTTTGGTGGTCTGAAATTCTGAGTAGAAGTCCTCGATATCCTTCTCGCTTGTACTACTCGTAGGGGCGATAACTTGTGTAAGGTTTAAGTTTATAGGCGACGGCTTAAGTTTGATAAGGTGTATTCTGTCATTGACTGACTCGTATCCCAATACATTGTGTATCTGTCCTCTAATGTAGGAATATGAGACACGCTACTCCATTTCGGTGCCATTTCCAAAGAAATGTATGATATGGGTATCAGTGAGGTTATTTTTCCAGTGAACTTAACTAATTCGCAGATATTTAATCCGCAATTGGTAATCTTCCTGTATAAAATCTTTAGTTTCCGGGGCTGAGCAAACCGCGTACATTCCACGTAAAATGGTATGTCGCAGTTTGATGGTATTTTCAGTAGCTGGATTACCACGAGGAGCCTGGTTGCTCACTCCAGCATGGCCGGTAACCAATTTTCCAATACCTGCCTCGAACCCAGAGGAACAACGGTCGCTACGCCGTTCGCGTGGCAATCGTGATTTACTTACTTATACTTCTATGTAGACTTTCGTGAGAAAATAGGTGCAGTAGTTTCCGGTTGCTTTCTACACCAGTCCATATAGAGGTTATTTTGACCTGTAGGCTGCTGAGATCTCTTCCATAAATTCCAGCCTGGTCATGCGTATGTGGTTATACTGCCACAGCTACATCGCCAGAGCCTCGTCGGTTTTCTGGCAGGGGGTACCGCAGCGTTTGTGCCACTGCCGTCGGTTATTCATACGAATCACTAAATCGAGCAGGTGAAGATGACTATTGGGGCCGGTAGGATCTTAAGCCCATCTACCCTTTACCCCCTTCTCCCCTAATGACTACTTTGCCGACTCAAAAATTGTTTTAAGAGATTACAGAGATAAACTGGAGATAAAATATAGTTTTTTTTCATCAAAATTGTTTTACTTTTTGAGAAGATCTGCAAATTTAATGTTTCTAAAAAATATTAATTTTGCGTTAGTACAATAACAACAACAAAAAGTGCCTAGATACCCGGCGCGTAGAAATTACACAAATAGATCGGTGAAGATTTATTTTAAATGAAATCGAATGTTTTCCACCGAACATACATTACTGAAATGAGTGTGGCATGTGGGGAAGCTTGGGATGGTGCGGGAGGGGTAGGTACTTGAGTAAACAATTCGGATGCAGGCAGGCGCAGATGTCGTTGTCAATCGTCTCTCGCATACAAAATGTTTTATTTTTTTATGTATACCTTATAACTTTACTTGGATTTTTCAATTCCTTTAACGATTACTTCGAAGGTTGATATTTAAAATTTACTTATTTTGTACAATTTCATTATTTGATGTAGTGTATTGAGCGTAATGTTAATTGTGGCGGATTTTATGTTTTATACGTTTGAAAAAAAAAAACATAGAATTGGTGTGTCTTTTCATTGAAATAACTTAGGAAAAGACATTCGGGGGTACGTAACAAAAGTAATAGAATACAAAATTACTATTTTTGTAGTTTTTCCATCGGTTTTTAATTTGTTCGCTCGCCTTTATTTATTTACTGGTACACATGTTTTATCACAGCCAATCAACTAAAAGGAAGATAGACCGTAATTAAAATTTTCAACATAAAATGCACTTATTTAAGAAAAGTTTATTTTTGTAATTATTATAACAAATTGTGCTATGTATATTATCATTTTAATTATATCTAGATCGTTTAAATAATATATGTACGGTTATTAACAGCAATTTTATGTCGGAAGTTTCAAAGATAAATATTTTTTCGCAGAATGTTTAACGAATGCTAAAAATCGTTTAAATATTGTTATAAAATATTTTTTTGATGTTACGGAAATTATTTATTGTAATAATTTATATAATATATATCATTATGGTAATTTATTTATTGTGAAATTAGGCGTTTTGGAGACATCAGGGTTTGGGATTCAACTCGTAGGAGGGCGTGTCATTGATTTAACGCATATCAAAACAGTTTATATATATATATATATATATATATATATATATATATATCATATTAATATATTTTACTGTCCAATTTTAAAATTGATTCACCATTAGAGCGTCCCCATATATGAACTTTATAAAACAATTCACAAGTTACCCTCTAAATATTCTTACCCACTTTTTATTCGAAATAATGAGCAGATTCAACTGTAACAACTTTTTTTATTTTTAACGTATTTTGAAATAGGAATGGCCTTTGTTTATTCATATATCTATTACCTTTTACTATGCAGTATTTTCAGTTGAGTATTTTCAGATGAGAAATCTTGTATTATCAAATTAAGTTTATAGGATTCTATACATCACATGGCAATTCGTGTGTCCATCTGTCTATTCGTCGGTCATAGCAGCTTTTCTCAGAAACATTTTGACGTAGAATTTCTAAATTCAACATAGTAATAAATCGTGCTAATGCCCATGTATTTCAATGAAATAAAACACGCATTACTAAACAGCATTATACGCGAGTTGCAAAGCATTTTATTAATAATAATTTCTTGTAAGATAATTGCTACATTGTTAAATATGTTCACAAATATTTTCTCACAAATCATTTGACGTAAAAACTTCAAATCTGGCCTAATTATAATTATATTAAACTGCTTATATATATCTGTGGTTAACACTCAAAAATATTAATATGTTGATCTCTGACATGGAAAAAGTACTCGGTTTTTTTTATTTATTTATTTTTAGGATATCAAATGAAAAAAAGAAGATGTTTTTCTTAGTTTTATTTAAGACAATTTTAGAGATACTGAGGAAATTATCCACAAGAAATATAGTCCCATATTTGTTTTCAAAAGTGCTGTTATGGACACCGTTACTAAAAGTTCATCTAAATTTACGGGAGATCTGAAATGATGATTCTAAATTTCATGGTTTGAAGAAATTTTACGTAAAAAATGTACTAGGTATATTTACGAGCTGAAAAGTAATGTTAATTTTATAAATAATTTAACGGAAGTCTATAAAAATTAACCCACACTTACTTTTTCACGTACCCTTACCTTAATGAATCATTAATGTACGGAACCCTAATAGTGTGAAATTAAATCGTATCTAAGCATGAGCGAAGAGAAGCATCGTGTGAGGATAAAAAACAGCAACTTATCGACATTGTTGCAATTCCGTATAAATTTTGAAAAGATAACCAAACTCTGTAATGTATCGCAAGTTACGTATCGTGAGTAATTTATTTGAGAAAAAGCGTAGAAGCGAAAAGAAAAATGCTGAATGGTAGCTCGCAATGAATAAGACACAGAGCTTTTCATTTGCGACTCTAGCCGTATATCATTGTTTCAATTGTCTTTTTAAAATTATTCATAGACCTTAAGATGTTATCTTCCCTGATTTTTAACTAGTCATGCAAATATATGATATATTTATATTTCTAAAAATGAAGCGTAGAAGCAAAAAGAAAAATGTTGAATGGTAGCTCGCAATGAATAAAACAAAGAGTTTTAGCCATGTATCCTTGTTTTAATTCTTTTCAAAATTATTCACAGACCTTAAGATCTTATCTTCCCTGATTTTTTTAAACTAGTCATGCAAATATATAATGTACTTATGTTTCTCATCATTCCTTTTAGTTTTGTGCTGAATCTAAGTAATTAAATCAAATATAATTAATTAAATTGTTTAAATTATTTTCTTTCAAATATGATATTTTTAAAATAAATATGAACATAGTTAAACTAATCTACCTACATTAATACATTTGATGAACAAGTAAATATTTTTTTTAAATTCTATTTTCGTCTGGGTTCTGGTTATAATCATCTGCTGTATTCAAATTTTGGATAGCTGTCAGGCAACATATTGGTTGAGTTGTGAAAAAAGTTATAAGAATCATAAGAGTTATTCGCACTTTCTATTATAACGTCAAAACTCTCGAACGTCAAAACTCACATTAACATCGTCGAACTAAGAAGTTCATAAAGTCGATAATTAAACAATGTCATGTACGCAGGGATATTAAACTTCCCAAACCTATTTCATTTTTAAGCGTGTTAATGAAAGGTTTTCCATGAATATGTTACGTAACGAAACTTATCATGGGAAGGTTTCTAATTTACGTCTGTAACCATAGAAACAGATTTATCTCTCAATGGCAAGTAATAATGTCATTGTTACTTGTTAATTTTTTCATCATTCGCTTGAATAATTTGGTATTAAATAATTCAGAATTAGATTTGTTTAGTTGTCTATAGATTAAATCTTGTCTATAGATTAAATCTTCTCTTTATTATTAAACTTTTTTGTTTCACAGGATTCTTAGCTTTTTGTGAAATAAAATTTCTCCAGATTGAAGTGGTGAGCAAGCGTTAGACATTAAATAAATTATGAAGTAATTTTCTTCCAGATAAAGGCGATTAAAAATAGCATGATGGAAATAAATTCCATTGTGACTGATGGTGTAGTTTTATGTGGGTAACTAAGTGTCTTCAATCATTTTGGAAGAAAATAATTATGGTTTTGTTTTCAATAGAAACTTTACTCTAGGGAAAATATTCATACTTTAAACATGTTTCTAGAATGTTGGAACATATTTGAATGTTGGTTTTTATTAAATATAGAATTATATCAGAATGTTGGTTTTAGTTCAACATGATAAATCCTCTTAGATTCAGAATTTTTCAGGGTAAGCTTTGGCTGATATATTTTCTTCAATAGTCGAAGCTAGAGACATATGCGAATAGATTATGACGCTTACGACATTACTGAAAATTAGAAAAGATTTATTTACAATATGGTTGAAAAATTTTGAGCGAATCTCAATCTGGCACCTCGATGCTCACGGAGCAATATAGGACCCCGAACTGGGCGATAGCTACGTATATTGACTGCCTGAAGTCTCCTTCTGACTGTCCATAGGCTTACTCGTGTACCTCTGTTGCCCTCAAAGTTCTGTTTGCGATCCACGTACGTAACTTGAAATTTCGTAGCGCTTGACTGACTATGAAGCGGTCGTCCCGTGGCTCAGTGCACCGTTTTCTTCCAGAACCGGGCCTTCTACTGACGGAGGCCGTTTTTTGCTATCGTTGCTAGGTCCTTTGGACGGTGGAACGGCTCACATTATACTGCTGAGACCTATAACATTGGCCACAGCCTTATTCAAACGCTTTCAGTTCTATGATATCAGTCTCTCCTGAATCTCTCTTGCTTGCAAATATATTCTTAATTTTTCTAATATGAATATTCGTGTATCCAGCTATACCGAAAATATTCCATAATTTATTTGGAGTCTTTTATCATTCCCCCTTTCCTAACAGTATTATAAGATCTCGTCCTTGCATTAGAAATACATGGATTGTGGTTCCATTTCGTTTGTTTCTTTTTACCTACGCAATACAGCTGACCCCATGATTGGATGGAAGAAAGCTCACTTTCATATTCTACTAATTAGTGTTCAGTGTCAGTGTAGTGGTTGCGTTCACTGCAGTAGTCGCTTTCAATATTATCGACTCTAACAGCGATAATATTGATATATTATACAAACGTTAACTCATTACAATTTTCACTTTAAAAATGCGGGCGAATTAAATACTCTTTGCTCTAATTAATACGCTTCTTAATATTCTGCCGTGTTCCCATCATTCAGTCTTTCATCTCCATCACTGCTCATCTTAATAGCCATAAAATCGTGGTAAACTTATAGTTTTGGCTTCATGTAGATGATTAATGCCGAATCTGGTAGTAAAACTTTAATACATGCATCCCTTTTTTCCCTAAAACTAGAATGTATAGAAATGGAACTATCTTATTTAAATAATAATTTGGACATGTTAAGTGAATGAATTATTTGACATTCTAAGTACTACTAAGTAAACTATAAAGCCGAGTGAATAGATAAAGTATTAAAGACTTATATATATATATATATATATATATATATATTGGAAATATTTCGTACTTAATTGAAATTTCGTCTTTGCTTATAAACCATCGTCTGTTAGAGTTGGTCAATTGGCAGGCGAACGACTCCTGGAAGCTCTACGATAACTTACGTGCCAGATGGTAACCAACGAAGGTGTATTATAATTAATGAACGTTACGCGTCCTTCACAGTTCAACTTTACAAACGACTATAGAGAGGGCACGACTAGATTTCTAGTTATTTTCTATGTTGCGTTGCCGTTAGTTATGTTTGGTTGTTTACTCGGATGATTAATATAATCTAACATATGTCTACCGCTGTTACGTAATCACTACTCTATTACAGATCTACAATTATATAATAGATTTTATATGTTTTGAACTTCAATTTATTCGGAACTGTAATGGTATAAAAATATATAAATATATATTTTTGTTATACATTGAAAGAAATAAGCATATAGGTTAGAAGTAAAATCTAATTTTACAGTTTTTAAATCAATTTAGATGGGTTGTTTATTTTAATTCGTATAATATACGCTTATATTAGGCACTTTAACCATTTACGTGTTACATTTTATATCTGTGAACAGTACCTACTAATTTTTCAGTTTCATTCTTCGACTTAGGTTAAGGCATCACACCATTGTTTAAACTCATTCCTTTTTGCTATACCAATTTCACACATGAATTTAGATAATACTCTAAGCGAATTAACTAAGGAAGGTGAGGTATTTTCGTTAATTATCTTTATGTATTATTAAATTGTGGAACTCGATGCATGTGCCTCTAATTTCATACCAATATCTTTCGTATGTGATGTCATATTTTTTGCTGCTATCGGGTATATTTTAAAACGTCATCCGCAGTGGAAATTCTAGAAAATATATTGCAGTACAGCGCTAATTATTGGTATAATTTCGAGGCTTTTTCTTTTTTTCCTACTTTAAAATACATTGCGTGCAGAGCTTTGATGTATTTCAAAATACCTTACCCTAAGTTATTATTCAGAAAATATATTCACGCACAAACCGTGCGGCCGGTATGGGTTTCTCTCTCTTTCTTGCACATAGTGCTATGAGAACAAAGGGTATTTCTCCGCAAGGTGCACGCTGAAATGTTAATTGATTTGCTTGTTTATTCACGTCACGACCGCGTCGCTAACTGCCATTGGAATTGTTTTCTTTATTTAATCAGTCCAATTTGCCAATAATGTAATTAAATTAGTAGTTATCGATATTGTACTAGATTATAATACCAATTTAGTATGTGTTTCATTGGAAAAGTAGTTGGAATGTCAAAAAAGCACCGAAATGTTTACAAAAACGGATTTTAAGTATTTTCTTAGCAACGTTTCAGGGAATTTTCATTTTGCCATATTAAAATTTGAGTCAGCAAAATAATTCTTGATTTAAATTGCGTGTAAAGTTGAGAAAAATAAAAATACTCAATACTATGACAATGTTGTGATTGGATATGTTTTGAAACTGTCATCGTATATAAATATTAGATTATTAGAAGAATATTTATAAATATGGAAAAAATAGCCTATCAAAAAGTTTATATTTGTCGACACTCATCCTTTAATAAAAAATCTACGCACACTAAAAATGCGAAACTTCTATATGGTCAAGCCTGTAGAGTAGGGTGGAGCGATTTTTTTTATTTTACAATAGCTTTGGAATACCTGTTAAAAATTGCTCTTTAAACTCACAAAATTTCAGTTGGCACATGATATATTTAGAAGTGTCCTCAACATCATTGAATTTGGAGAAGTTCATGAATTTAGTCAAAAAATCACAAATATCTTAGGAACGCTAAATGATATTCTGAGTGTTGCCCTGTTAGTATAAGATAGGTAAGGTTAATCTTGAAACGTGCGTGTTGAGACGCAAGGGGTAGTGGGGTACGGAGGAGGTGATTTCACAACTCTCTTTAAACGTTGTACGAACACCGTTCAGTCAATTCGCGTGCGTACTATTTCATTTGTAATACGCTTTGAATTTTACGGCTGGGATCAAGAAATAAGACTCCTTTAAGTATTATCTTCAATTTCCTGTTCACTGTTTAAGTAATTATTGTAATACTTTAGCACATATTATTTGTCTTTATTGCAGTAAAATGTCTCAAGTCAAAACACGACGAACGACGATCTGTCCTGTGTTGGGTTTACCAGAAAAGTTACCAGTATCTCAATTACCAACTTATAATGACGTTATGATAAATTATCCATTTATTGAAGTTTGATAAAATGACAAATGAGCCGATAGTTCATGACATACCCGACAAATCGGTTCAGGAAGTTTTAGAAATTTGGCAAAAAGCGTCGCTGCCAACTGTTAGTTTTAAGAGAATACTACAACTTATTTTTCCTACCGTGACAAGCGACTATTTTGGGCACGTCACGTATGAGTTCGGAACTGCAAAAGTATTAAGGATACTATACTAACTCACTTGAAGGTCAAATCGGTAAAACTGAGTGAAATACCTGTTGTTGGTTGCGATGGGACAGTAGTGAACACAGGTTCCAAAGGTGATGTTGTTCGTTTGATGGAAGAAGAACTTAATAAACCATTACAGTGGTTTATCAGCCACTTGCATTCTAATGAATTACCACTGCAACATCTGTTGTTACATTTGGATGGAAAAACTATAGGGCCTAAATACTTTTCAGGTACCATAGGATCTCAATTAAAAAAGTGAAACCATGCCGATACTCGAATTCACCGTCATTCCTACAATATTACCTGAAATTACTAGGAATGATTTGAGTACCGACCAAAAATATCAAGGCCGCTACCAGCACTAGTGTTTTTTCCGATTAGCTAATATTGAACCTGGACCCCTCAACCATCTTCATCAGACTTCTAAGATTATATGCTACTAAAACGGAACCAGAAGAGAAACTAGTAATATTAGCCACATACGTTATGAGAGTTCATGGTCCGATGTGGTTTAAAATAAAATGTAATCCCTCGTGTATAAACTATATAATAAATCGTGGCAAAAATTTAAAAAATAGTCATACATTATCGCTTCATCCTACTGTACAGTCATTATTAATTTTATTATTAAAAAAAAAAGTAATATAAACACAGATGAAAATGATAAAAATGATAATAAAGGAAGGTTTTAATTTGATTATTCAACTGGACTTTTTTCATCCACACGGCGTAAATGTTGCTGAAGCTTTTTCATTTCTTAAATGTACGAAGGAAATTGATGATGTTTTTCTCCAGTACTTTAAAATGACACGGAATGACACCTGCTGCAAACAAACCTTGTCATGAATTAAAATTCTCAAATATTTTTGATGATATTAAAAGAAAAGAGCTGGCAAATGTTCAAATAAATCCCATTGAAACTGATATTCATTTAATGTTCAGCAAATGGCCATTGGCAAAATACCACTACCGAATTGAATGTAACTTTCAAAACATTATATCGAAAAGTCAACACTACAAAAATTTAAGACTAAATTATTATTTATAATCCTAGTTATATATCATTTATAACTCCAATTAAAAGAGAGTCTTCCTATCAAATGGGTTCAACCATATTGTATTCGTAGACTCCACTATATCACGTGACCAAAACAAGTTTCTCAATTACTTTCTTTTTTGTAGCCAGCAAAGTAATTGCACTCCGAATAGCACGTGCATTGCATGGCTATCAAACATCAACAAATTATGCATTGATATTCAAATCCATAAAATAAACTTTAGAAAATAACCATGTTGGGCTAATTTTCCAAACAAATTATAACCGATAATTGCATTGCAACGAGGAATGGTATAAGACTTATATTTTCTAAATCTCAATTTTTTCTGTGCAGTTTTCGTGTATGCCAAGCATTTTGAAGGTATGTAACTCCAAGCATAGATTAGAATTAGAGAGGCTGCCAATTGCATGTCGTGTTCCTTTTATTTGTTAAATTTGTTTTCCAAATTTTTTGGTTATTTTTTTGCAAGTGTTTTTTAATAAACAAATCTATCTAATTGGCAAATTTCTTTGTATTATTTTAATCAAATATTAATCATATTTGATGAAAATGATTTTATGAAAATGATAATCTAATGCCGGAGTTGTATGGTCATGTTTTATCCGATAAGTATTACATTTATGTAAAATGACTACATACGATGAATTGTAAGATGGGCTCAATACGCTTTAGAATTACTGTGTATATTTTAGAATGTCCGCAGTGCAGATCCATACTTATTCTGGTTTATTTTAAAAATTCAATCTAAAAAAGGACTTTAGAAAATATACCGCATCCCAAATCCGAATTGTGATATATTTTATAATACGGTTTTCTTAAAATTTCCTTTCTAGTGATTACTAGAGTATAGCTCTTAGAAGATATGTGTAATGGAATACTTCTTAAACACGCTTTCTACACACGTTTATTTACTTAATTATCAATATTCTTGACTATTATCCTTTTCTTAGAAACAAAATAATTTCTAATTCATTCTTTTAGAATAATTATTAATAAATATACATATGCATGTATTTAAATTGAAATTAGCAAATTTTACTAGCAATTTTAACAAGTTTTAGTGTTTATAAAGAAATGATAAAATCAAAAGTATTAAGTGTTCCATTCATTTTTAAAACTATAACTATTACAAAATTCAAAATCTATTTTGTCTATATAAAGAGAAGATGTATAAACTTTTCGTATGTGAAATTTCGAGTTGATTTGTTGTAAAAATCACTTACGGGGAACAAACTTTTGTTATTTAATTAAATTACATTTTACATATTTTTACTAATATTAAAAAGTATAGGAGTGGTAGTGGTTTTCTAAGACTCAATGAATGTAGTCTTAAAGTAGTATGATAACAATAGTGGTTCTCGAAAATTCTAATCAATGAATGTACGGTATATTTATATGTTTACGATTATAGCTTTTTTATTATTTCTATGTTTATGGAAATTCGCTATATTTTTCTATTACTACAAATGGGTGGTTTATTTTTTTTATATCGGTCTTATGGTACTTTGGCATTAAAAATGGATTTTGTTCGTCAGTGACTGGAAAATTTATATTATGCTGTTTGGTACCTCAATTATTTTTAAGGTTCCGTGCTGGTAGAACGGGACCCTATTGTTATGATAACGTCATCTGTTTGTTTCTTTGTCTGTCAAAAACTGTTAACTTCTGAAATAAGATGAAATCGTGAAGTTCACATTTAATATGCCCAAAATTAAAAATAATATTTAAAATAACATAAAGTCGCATTTCTAAAGATATATTTGAGGTCTGAAAATATGTATAGTCGTGTAGATATTCCACATAATGAAGATACTTCTGTGAGTAGAGAAAAAATATGCTCTTTCATTTTTTTCTCACTCAAAAATAACGATAGGGCGCATCATACAAGTTATTAGTTTTAGACTAATTTTTTTACCAGATTTATTTAAAAAAACTCCATTGCATAAGTAGCTGTAATTCGATTCGAATTTTATTCATTTCTTGCATTTAAGCAAAGAATAATGAAGATTTATATAAAGAACATTAATCGTTACGAGAAATTCTCAATCTTTTTACAACTGTGAAAGATGTGCCAGGTAATGTTCTTTTATAGTATTTTAACGGACACACAATAACAGAAAGACTTTAAGAGAAACTCACAAATATTTAAATTTTTAAACTTAAATGAAAACCTTGTAGAACGAGTTCTACTATTAAAATAATCTTACCAAATGTTTATTTTTACTATGGAAGTTTATTTTTATATATTGAGGAGGAAACTGAGTTTTCGGATCATGAAGATGGTCAACTGTGTATTTATACCGAAATTCTTATACTAGATGATATGCCATATTTATTTTGTCCTGTGTACGGAAGTGCTGGGTATACTTCTAGAGTCAGACCTAAATGTCGTGTTGGATGTAATAGATCTCTGGGAAGAGCTTAAGCTTACATTAGTACATAATGCGGACAAGAATATCGTTAACATCATAATATCCAATATGTAACATCATAATATCCAATGGCTCATATTGATGTCTGGTTATGAGTTCATATCTAAATTATACTTATGAAGTACATGAGAATATAATACTAAGGGGCCGATTTTATGGCGGTCTTGTGTTGGTGATATTGGTGTACTGGTTGATAGTGGGTGACTACGGTTTTTTGAGGAATTACATTGAAAAGATTTATAATTTTTGTTTATTTATTTGATATTGAATATATTTGGCGTTAATTTAGTAGAAATTCATTATTCACAATTAAATAAAACTACGTGATTTAGTATTATTTCTACTTTATTTAAGTTCTTTACCACGACCTAGGTTTCGTGGTATTACAGCATCTTCAAGTGGGCTCTTAGCAAAGATCTTTGCTATATCTTTGCTAAGAACCCACCTGAAAATGTTGTAATACAACGAAACCTAAGTCATGGTAAAGAATTTAAAGAAAGTAGAAATAATACATAACGTAGTTTCATTTAATTGTGTATTTATTGAATATTATGATGTTTTGCATAGTCGAAAACCTTTTTGAAATAGAAAGTTAAACTGTATCCTGATGAGCGTGGAAATGTCAGAAAAGTAAGCATTAAATTCAACCGTTGTTTTCTGTATTAATTGATACCTGTTAAAACTAAGTTTGAGATTATCAATAGAGCCCACATCTATAGAATGGTGTATATTCATAGCGTATATCATAACAATACGTAAAAGTTAGGAACCTATTTTCAACAGAATTTTAATTGACATCGGGTTTGGAGCTTTGCATCTGGATTTATTGAATATTTTATTTGGCACAACATAATCGGAATGGGTTGCGATAATTTTTTTCCGTCATTTATCGCCTTAACAACCAGACTTACGTTAAGAAATATTTAACTCTAAATACGTACCTATTGTTTGCAATAAATAACCAAGTTATTTATTTTTGAAGTCGGTGCCAGCGCTGTCGACCAACTTTAACAAAATTATAATTTATAACGTAAATTGAAAACTTTAACTTCTAATGTATTTACAATACTAAATAGGTTAATAAAGGACGTATTTACAATATAAAAATTTACATTCGTTTAAGGTGATTGACCGTGCTGGCGCCGACTTCAAAAATAAGTAACTTGGTTATTTATTGCAAAAAAGTAATTTAGAGTAATTAAGAGTTAATTATTTTTTACTTTTTAGTAAATACCTTTTTTGGAGTCGATTTTTTAAAAAGAAATTTTATTTTAGAATTTTAAGTGATTAAGATATTAATATTAATAATCACAATTATTTTGTTTTTTAGAATTTTGGATAATTATTAAAATTCACGGGTAAAAGCTAGTATATAAATAATTTCCTCTTTGGAACCGAACTCCTTCAAATAAAAAAGGATCATCAAAATTGGTGTACTCGGAAAATAATTCTCGCTGAACATACATAAAAAAAGATTCCGTCGAATTGAGAACCTCCTCTTTTTTTAAAGTTGGTTAAAAATGGGCCAAAATGTAAGTGTTGTTAGCATTTATAGAATAATAAAATCATTTAAATCGTACCATGGATTATGATTACGTTTTAAAGTCGTTTCAAGAATAATAAAGGTATTTATAACTTGTTTGTACCAATTTTCGTTATCAGATTTGAGAAGGGCTAAACTAAATTTAGATGCTTTTCATTAATTTATCATTAACAGTTTCGAGATTTCCGACATGAAATCTATGAATAAATTTTTTCGTGAATTGGTACATGGAACAATTTATGAGTCTGTTTTGTTTGGGAGGTTATCTTATTTTAATTAATTTGTGTATCATTTTTAGTCTCGTAAATAATTTAGGATGTCTGCCAGATATTCTTTATCTATCTCAATTTGATCAAGATTATGTATTTCTACTTTAATGGATTACAGGAATGACGAAATTTTCGAAAATTCTATTTGTAATCATCAAAAAATTGGTATTGAGATTGTAAGAAATTAATAAGAAATTAATCTTAGTACATAAATACGGTGCAAAAAAAGGAAAATAATGAAAAATATCCACATGTGGATGTGTCTAGTATAGAATCTGAAACTCTGGATCGATGTTAGTAAATTAGAAAATTCGGTAATTTTTCATAAATTTCTAAATGTGTTTTGGTAACATTTTCTCACTTAAAAATTCGGGTATATGCTCTTAAAAAACTAATTTTTTCTCAAAATTGCTTTAGAAATTTCCTTAAAATTTTTCGTTCCGAAATAATATTAGATAATCTCTTATAAAGGTGTCTCAGCGCCGAATTAAAATTTTAAATTTGAATATCTCGACAAGCAACGGAGTTAGCGAGAGGGAAGGTTGTGGCGTTCGGCTAATTGGCGCAAATTTCTAAATCACTAAGCTACAGTGGTCTGGCGTACACCATGCTTACGCTGTGGAAATCCAGTGTTCAGTTCAGCCCACCGAGTTGTGGGTAGCTAAGTTTAGAGCGTAAGGATGTATACTAAATCATTCAAATGGACCTCTAAATAGACGTCGCCACTGTGGTCGAAGAGCATCCATGAAAATAAATTGCTGCTTCTTTCTTGCTGCTTCAACATGCTGCTTCTTTGAATATCTATCGTTTAAGTCCTAAAGAAATTTGGAATTAGACTTAAAATTACATCGCTATAAAATGCAAATCGTTCAAAAAATCAAACCTGAAGACTATAATAAACGAAAAATTTACTGTTAGAAAATATTGGAAATTTTCAGAGGAAAATGGGATGTACAATGTTTATTTTAGCGATGAATCACACCTTCATCTTGAAGGTTACGTAAATCGTCAAAATTGTCACTACTGGTTATTCAGTAATACAAAAGAAAAGCATCAGAAACCATTACATAGCTCTAAATTTACTGTATGGTGTGCAATATCTTCTAAAAAATTATTGGGTTATTTTTCTTCGACGAGAGAGCGGTATTTCAAAATGATTAACAAATTTTTTGTAACGCAGTTACGAGTGGAAGATGTTGATGGGTAAGATGTGTGGTTTCAGCGAAAAAGGCCTACTGCCCACACAGGTAGAATCCCCATGGACATAATTAGAGCGCTATTTCCGGAAAAAGTCATAACCGGTTTTGTAGATATAACTTGGCCACCCAGATCGCTTGACTTAATTCCAGCTGACTTTTTTCTATGAGGTTATCTCAAAGTACGAAAAAAAGTTTTTGATACATGTATTATGAATTTGGAGGAGCTGAAGGTTAAATTAACGGAAGGAGTGAGAATTATCTCAGTCGACGCTCTGCGGCATGTCACTGCAAATTCGCGCTTACGTTTTAAGGAATATGTTCACCGACATCTTGATAGTGTAAAATTCTGTACGTCAAATCCGCACAAATGTTCTTTGGCGTATTATAATACAATTATTATAAATACAATATTTGTTTATTTATTATTGTGTGAGGTTTGAATTCCGCACTGAGACACATTTTACAAAACTGAAATCAATTGCACTCATTCGTATACTGAGGTAGGTCGTGGCTATTAGTGGAGGAGAAATATGCATTATTAATATTTTATGAGTCTAGTAATAAAAATATTTTATAATCTTAATAACTAATTATCTCCTAAACTTATCTTAAATTTGCAGTTTTGCTTTTTATTAAACAAGCTATATACAGTATTTTATTGTCTATTTTATTGCAATTTGCTTCAGAAAAGGCTTTTTGGTTTTTTAACCTACTTCAAAAAAGGGGAGAAGGTTCTCAATTCATCGGAATTGTTTTTTCACGTATGTTCAGCGATAATTCTTTTCAGAGTGGACCAATTTTGATTATTCTTTTTTATTTAAAAGAGGATATTTTACCGGTGGTCCCATATAAATATGATGATGATCTGATAATGAGGTACGGAAATGAATAACGGAACTCTTTAACGAGTGACAGTAAATCAATTATGATTCAAAATATTACTACGGGTAGTTGTTATTTTGTAAAATAACTACACCACTTATCAGATCAGGGTTTGATGATAAGTTCTAGAGATGAACAATGAAACTCCTTGACGGATGTTAGTAAATCATCCTTCAATAAAAAAATATATGCTACCAGTAGTTGTTATTTTGCAAAATAACTACACTGTAGATCAAGTCAGGGTCTGATGATGAGTTCTCGAGATGAACAATAAAACTCCTTAACGAATGGTAATAAAGTAAACGTGACTAAACATTTTTGCTACTGTTATTTTGCGAAATATCTAAACCATCGATAATGTCATAGTTTGGTAATGAATTCTGGAGATGAACAATGGAACTTCTTAACGGATGGTAGTAATTTAAATATGATTCAAGATAATCGCTCTTGATAGTTGTTATTTTGCAAAATAAATACACCATCAACCATGTAAGATTCATCAGACAATGAAGCGTTCTGGCGACGAACAATAAAACTCCTTATTGTTTAAATAAACCGTGATACAGAATATTTATTACTGGTAGTACTTAGTAGGAATTAGACTTTGCAAAATAACTGCACCATCGACCAGATCAGGGTTTGGATATGAACAATGCAATTAACGTATAATTTTTTCTGTACTCGTAAAATTTTAACTTATTATAATCTTAATTAGGTACTCGTAATATCTAACAGCCTCTGTCAGTATTTCTTTGAGGCAAAATATCTTCTCTATTAAATTAATATTATTAACAGATGACGGAATCATTATTAGAATTTTGTTAATTATTTTAAACATGAAAACCTAATAAGAACATGCAATTTTGGTAAGTTAACATAATTTTAGTTAACATAATATAAAACATACGCATCATCATATTTTGCGAATATTATAATTCTCTTTTATTTTTCTTCATTTCTCATTGTCTGAAGCCATAAATCAATTTAGTTGGCATATTCCTAATATCTGGTTTCTTGATTTGTCGACTCATCATATGTAAGCAATAAAACTGTCAATCAAGAATAGAACTCGCATTATAATTGTTCCTTACATATTTAGGCATTTATAAATATTTAAGCGATAGTATTTCCATTAAACTGTTAACAAACATTAATTTATCACAACGTGTGTATATTGACAATTACGTTTTTCACAGGTGTAAAAAAATGGAAAATATTATAAATTTTTTGTGCGAAAAATATTTCTGAAAGGAATCAAACCGAATGGGTTAGGTTATGCAATTTTAACAGAACTTGCAAAAACAACAAAATCGTTCTTCATAAAAGTGTTATCCGACGTCAATATTAATTTTTTGTGATGCCGCAAATATGTAGATATTTTATTTTAAGGATCCGCGCGTTTTAAAATTTTATTGCAATATTTTTTTGTGTGGTATTAATATCACATCATGCAAATAAACACAAAATTGCATAAAAAAACTGTAACTCGAAGATGATTACGTTATTTCTTTTGTATAAAAGATGTAATACTATACCAGGTATTTTGACAAATCTACATTAAACATATTTCTATTTAGGGATTGTAGATAATGTTGTTTTTTATTATAATGTAATGAATTCTTGTAATTAATTATGTACCATATAGTCAGATTAGAGTTTAATAAAAGTGCGCCTTTAAGTAATAGTGACTATAACTCCTACATGCTAGCTTCCTAAACTTTTTAAAGCCATCGGTTTTTCAGCGTAATTCTAAATCGATTTCTATATAGAATTAGGTAAAAAGTAATTTATGAAAAGGATTTCAATAAAAGGTTATGAGTTATTATTATTATACTAAACAAAATTAATAATATTCTCTTTATTAATGAGTTTTAGTCATCAACCTTAACAAAGTCATGATATATGACTTTGACCATTAGTTTTAATTTAAGTAGGATATCATCAGTTGTACTCAAATATTATATGAATATTTGCAATCGCCAATTTCATTTTGCTCCAAAATTATTCATTTATTTACATAAACTTTTTAAAATGACAGAAAAAAAAAATGTCCACATTAAGATTATTATATAAGATTATTTATTTAGAATATTAAATATTTTGTATCCTACATTATGAAGCATGCTGTTTTCTTTTCCTAGCTGTTTATTATCTTTTCATACAAGTTTCTCCAAAACACCTGAAATATTATGAAATTTTACAGGTGTTTTGGCTTTATGTTTCCTGATACTTATATAAATCAACTGTTTCTTTGATACCATCACTCCATGATCGTTGTGACATACCTATTCTTCTCTGTCCCATGATTTACATATTCTTCATTTTTCACTTCAATTTTTTGTGTTTCAGGCGACGTATCCCCTTGAGTTTTGTTTGAATATGCAAATTTTTCTTGATACATCCTCAACTTTAGTTTCGTGTCTTGTTAACTTATTGCTTTTGTGATATTTTTACACCATATCCGGTATTTTCCGTTCACTTTTAAATTGTTACGTATATTTCTAAGTAGATTTTGCTGCGTCAAGTTATTACTAGCAGTGTATTTATATTCCTTATAAACTGCAATTTTAAATTTTAGCCTAGGGTTGTCGTTCAAACTTCCTCAAGTTGAACGACAATCCTAGACGTATTTTACGATAAATTTTCAGTCTATGTTAGTTTTGGTCTATTTATACCTATAACGTTATTATACAAGTCCTACCAGTTTTATTTATAAACATGTTGAGAAGAAGACGAAGTAACTTAAAATTTACTGAGAAAATGGTCATATTTACTCAAAACATAGTATTACATAGAGTAAAAGATAAGCTTGGGGATATACAACAGGAATAAAGATAAATCGCGTTGCAATACAAATTACAAAATTAAAATTTATGACAAATTAGTTAATAAATATTTAAACTATAAATTTATGTAAACAAAAAGGTTATTCTTATATGTATCTACAATAATAAATAAAAAAATTAAAAAAAATTAGCAGTATACTAAACTCAGAATTTTATCTAAATATATATTTTAGATAATAGTTAGGATACAAGAGATTGGAAAAAATAAAGATGTGAAGATTCCTGAATAACTCATGTCAATAATATAGAGAGGCAATATTGTGAGAGTAATTTTTAAATAATATCCTAATTGTAAAATTTATTCAGATTTTGTTGAAAGCAATTTCAGTGAAAACCATAAAAATCTAGTTTTGACTACCACTATCAAGACATCTTAACCTATGTTAGACTAAGTAAATATGTGATAGCTAAAAATTAAAACTAACTGCTGCATGAAATATACTAATATAATAACTAATATACACTATTTTTGTCCAAAGCGTTTTGGCCTATAACTCAATTTTACCAAATTCCGGAAGTATAATCTTCAGCATATGGTGAGAGAATTCCGTGTTATAAGGTATTACAGATTTTCACCGATATTACTTAATCCATATATGTCAATTGGTGTTATGAAATTACCAAAATTTTCTTTTCGTACGACTCTATTTAGTAAGCCTCTGAGTATACGAAAACTGTCTACTGCGGCCAAGTTGAAATTCAAAAATATAATTAATCAATTTACACTATATATTTAATTATTTATAAATTTAGATACATTTCTAAAAAAGCAGTGCAAAAACTGGAATGTTTTTTTTCAAAATTTTTAAAGAAAACTTGGCTCTTTTATAATATTTTGTCACGGAGGAATGTTTACAAAAATATAGTGATCGTTAAGTAATAGACCTATGTAATAAAATATTTTTTATTGATAAATCTAAATTTAAAATGATGACCTGGCGATTAGTCGAAACGTCATTTTTCTGTATTATTTAGAAAAACATTTCTTCGATATGAAATCATACTCAAAATACTAGTTAAGGTCATAAAATTATCCAGAACTCTCAAACTGTGGAGTTTTTAAATACACATAACAAATTTTAGTTTGCACATGATCCTATATAACCTCAATCACAATTGGATAATAATTACTTCAATAACTATGTAATCCATTTGTAAATTTTCTGATGGAAGTGTTTTTCATTACTTTAGTATTAGATATGGACCGACCACATTGAAATAACTTTTTTCAAATCTTATATTTTAAAAGAAGCTTTTTCGTTTGATTAGATCAAATTTAGCATTCCTTTACGTTAAAGTTATGAGCAAGCGTTGAGGATAGATAATATGATTACATTATAAGCTTCTTTCCACGAATAGAACAATTAAAGAGAGCAAATTAAGAAAATATTTGTAAGTTTGACGGTATGGATTTTCTTGGATATATATATATATATATATATATATATATACATATATATATATATATATATATATATATATATATATATATATATATATGAAGTTTTTACAAGCGACTCGTTCTACTGATCGCTTTAAGCCACTTCCACGTAAATATCCTGCTTTGTCCTTGAATTACGTTCAAATACCCCTTTCACAATGATTAGGTTTAGAATTTTCTAAAATCCAAATTTCCAACAGCCAACATTTTATGCCTAGTTACGTAGACGTGGCACAAAAAGCAAAAAGTCCTGACTAAAAACTGTTAAACTAATGACATATTTAATTGATTTATCTACCAACAGACTTCTTCATTTGCGATGAACATCTCTTACTGTATTGCAACTCACGGCAAACAAATGCTAATTATTTAAGCACCTACTTGTGTTATATAGTTATTGGGTGAACTTAGTCACGATGCTTGGTCATTTACTTTTCTTGTCAAGGCCAATTACAATTCACATCGTCAATATCGGAAAATTATATAATTTCTTTCATATTGTATAAAGTGGTAATGTAAAGGAAATTAATATTGGACTTCTCAAATAACATTTTTTTCCAATAGTGTTATTAAAATGATCTGGTCTAAACTATATTCTACTAAAGCAAATACGTAGTGCGCATAAATTTACTTAGACAAAAAGAACGACCGGGTCATGGAAACTTTTATAATTATGGCATTTATGTAGTTTATGTAAATTGGTTGTAAATTTATGCGCACTACATATTTGCTTTAGTCAGTGTAAAATCGGGCCCTTGTTTTTGTCTCGTTTTAGCCCTTGTTTTTCTCTGGTTTTATTCCAAGAAATATTCCTCATTTTTCATTCGTTAAATTGTACTGGTACTTTCAAGTTTAGATTTAACCAGCAGCTTCCTTCCGCAACACATACCTTTGGGGAACATTGTTTTTCATTGTTTCCCAAAATTTTTGTGGACGTCTATGAATCTAAAATTATGAGCGGCTTCTAGTAAATGCATTGTGATTAGATCATATCGCATTTTGTCAAATTTATTTTATATCGGCAAGGTGTCAAATATTTTTTAATATTAAAAGCACATAGAAATTAGTATTTGAACACAATAATTAATTAGTTCAAAAAGCTGGAACAATAAGTAATATTTCCTAAGATAAAACACTGCCTTTAATTGATCCATTGTAAAAACACTGTTATTTCAAGAAAGTTTATAAGTATAATTTAAAGTGAATTTTTAAGTGAAGATTAATACTTTCATTACAATATTAAGAAATTTTTAGATTTAGAATCTTTTTCTCGTTTGAATAAAAAAATAGAAACAGCCGGATTTATGGATTCAATAGCCAATTTAACTAACATTTCCCATTATAAACAGATTCCCATTATTATCAGAGAAACAACTTGCAAAATAACCCTTACTGGCTAATGAGTTTTGAATCCTCTAGAAAAATATATTATTATTAATCCGACTTATTGTTGGTGTCATTTTTTTTGTGTATATATAATTAGTTATGGAAGATACGTGGCCGATTCTTGATATATTTTCTGATGAAGATGCCCCACAAATAGCTGTCGCAATTCTCGATATTACAGAATAAAAAACGGAAGTACGATGATTAAGTCACTGTTTTCATACCCTTTACCATAGATAAAAATTGTTGTCATTTTAATTTTCAATCAATTTCACGATTTTTCACTTCTTTATATCATGAAACATGGGGAACTAGAGATATGTTGAAAAGAGCATTTGGGAAACACACATACATAATAATGTACGTAGCGAAATGAAAATGTTCGTAAAATAATTCCAGTTATCAGAAACACTCCAGAAATTTTATTTTGATGTATATAATAAGAAGGTGTTTGGTGCCATAAACATTCCTATTGATATTATAAAACCGAAATTTGGTTTCCTTGTCAGATCCAACCCACCAAGAAATCGGTACCAATCAGACTAGATATATTTAAAAAAACTTTGGATTGACATAATTTATGATTAGATTTATTTTTTCAATATTTTTCATGTAAACATTGCAGTTTTGATAAAAAGTTCACACACAAAGAATATATTGAAATGTTTTCATGAGCAAATTCTAATTAAACCACCAATTAAGTATGGAAAATAAAAGAAATTTAAAATATAACTTTCTCGAAAGAAAAAGATTTCTAGTTCTTTCTTTCAGAAGAATTATTAATAAATATAGATATATCTGTGTTTGAATTAAAATTTGCCCCACTCCAGTGTTCTTACCAGAAGGATATAAGTGTTTATACTGCCTGATTTGTTACGTAACGTTGAATACGATTAGGTATTGATATAATATATCCATTCAAATGTTACTTGATATCATCAATAGGTACAGCCAAAAATAAAATTAAAAAACGTTATTATGGGTATTAAGCCTCCTATAATTATAATCTGTGTATATTCGTATAACTATAAATCCAAGTATATAAAATAAATTATATGCTAGCTATCTGATTCGTTAACGTTAAGCACAAATTCTGAATCTAAAAATATCATTTTTTTTTAAGACATGGATTTGTTAAGAAATAATTTTCAAAAGGCAAAATGGAAAAAAGGAGGTGAAAAGGGATGAAATTTACTTTCACAAGCGGTCCTAAATCTTTCAGACTAGTCTTTTAGCCGAGGTATAAACTAAGTTTTTAATTAGAAACGTAAAGTTAATTGAATGATGAATACAGAAAGTATTCATCAAAATACTTTATATTAGGTACGTGAGATTATGAAAATAATTTATTTTGGTATATATTTGACGGGTTGTCAAGAAATAGATAAGCACAATTTACCTAAAATATTTTATTGCCATTATTAATATACTATAACTTAAGTTCACTTTGTGGATCGACTGTTGCAAATACTGATATTCTCTCGCTGACATTTTGTTAAGGTTTATGCGTTACAACTTTCTCGCTCAATTTCTTGAAATCGGTATAGTTGATAAAAAGAAACCAATTTTAAATAGTTGCAAATAAGTCGCATAGTTACTAAGATAGATAAGGTATATTTTCAGAAAGTATTATTAATTTTATATCGCTTGCTCTTAAAAGAGTACACTCAACAGTATAGTGATATAATCAATCGAGAGGAGTAAAGTCAGTGTAACATAAAAGGAGGACTTCTCTTTGCCAAAATGATAAAATAGATATTATTGCATATGCTACTAACAGTATTTAGGATATTGCCTTAAATTTAATGTGGACGAAAAGATAGCTCGCAAACAAGTATTGTGATATATATTGTTACTATCAAAATATATCTAAATTTTATTTAATATAGACAACAATATAGATAATATTAATCAAACTGGTGTAGGGCAATGCACCGCTTTTAATATATTAACATCAATAGAAGGAAATCATGTATTTATTCCTTAGCCATTCAACCTAATTTCGTATTTGAAAGGCTTTTTGTAATTTAGCATATTCCAGTTAACTTCCAGCGCAAGTTACATTATAATATTCCAGTATCGCAAGCAGGTGTCCTACGGATATCTCGACTGACATCATCGGTTCCCAAGATGCACTAAACTTTTACTGATTCGGATAAGTATAATATCCTCATGAGCAAAAAATTATTATTTTAATTTTATCTTTTGATATTAGAGTTTACGGTTCAGTGACAAATTGGTCATTCGGAATTGCTGGCATGATTAATTTTCACAAGTATATCTTATATTGGACATTGATTTTGGCAGGTATAGTCACAAAAACATTAAGGTTATAACTCTGTACATTAATGGATATTCCTACTAGTCGTTTATAGAAAAATGTTTTATTTCGTATCATGGAATCGCTAAATAATCCATTTCATGATTATTTATTTTTTTAATCGTAGTATTAGTTTAATAAAAAAATTAGCGGAAAAAATAAATTACACCCTGAACAAAAACAAAGGCTAGTTTAAATGTTTATGAAGAAACGATAAAATGAAAAACATTTAGTGGTAAATTTATTTCTATAAATATATCTACTACAAAATATAAATCCTATTTTTTCGCATAAAAAGCAGATGTATGTGTAAATTTTCGTATGTCAAAATTTTGAGTTGATTTGTTGTAAAAATCACTTACGTGGAGCACAGTTTCTTTTAATTAAATTAGTTTCTGTACATTTTTGTTCATATCAACAGGTAGAAGAGATAATGATTTTGTTAAAGTTTAATTTTTTAAATCACTTACAATGGTAAGGAGTGGAAATAAGGTAGTGGAAGTATTTACTGTATTGGGGTTTTAGTCGTTGGTCCTAAATGAATTTTTGTCACATTGCATAGCATAATAATTTTTCAGATTGTCATCAATTTAGTAACATTGAGTTTAAATAATAGTACATATCTATTTCAAATAGAACTTATGATAAGAAGAAGATTTAATTATCTAAAGACCAAATGAAAAAGAATGTTAGTAACTTAAATCTTAACGAAATATATTTTTGGCAGTGAGTGTTGTCATTTTTTTTTAAAGTTTTTATGTAAAAAATATATTATTTCTAACTTTCAATTAGAAATGTTTTTCTCGAGGCTATACAAAACCGTAACTACTTTCTTTTCTGAATCATAATAGTTTAAGAAATATACAGTTACGCTGAAAGAAAGTCACAGAATAAAAATTACTTTATTTAACAAACAATTTTGAGATTAACTGAAATACTAAAACAGTGGGTTTTAGTAGAATAATAAATACCTACTAAAATAACAAATACCTTCGAGCAAGCAATTGATGATAAATTAAAAAATGCTTGTAAGTGTTATAACTATTTACGTATAATGTTATACATTCGATTTAATTTTGCATAAATTGTGGTTCATACTCTTTCATTCGTTGACCAATTGTTAACTGCAGCTGATATAGCCAGATAAATCTTATTAACGTGCCATTAAACGATATCATATGTGCCGATTTATTCACGATATTAAAGTATTAATTGATTCCTCATTATAATCTCGGATTTTTTGTATTAAAATGGTCCGAAAATATGTTAATGGTTGATATGATGTAAAATATTTATTTATTTATTTACATACACATACTTATCGTTATATTAAAGGAAACCTTTTCGTAACGATAAAAAATTAATGTTTTAACAAAAATTTAAAATTTTAGATTAAATATGAACACAAATTACACGATAACTACAAAAGGTAACGAAGACACAATTCGAAAAATTTACTTTCACTCATCATAAATAAATAACACTTTGGTTTGACCACGATTAGGTGGTTGAGCAGTTGAATACCATGGGAAACTGGAGAGTTCCGATATAATTCGGTTCTAGAAAGTGGTATAATAAATAAGTGATGATTGCATGAACGTAGGAAATTGTCAAGCAAGAAGAATAAAAATTTAGTAAATAATACAGGGCACAGAATTTTTCCTGTTAATGGCTGGAAAATAAATTTCATTCGTGCAACGTCTCTTCTGAGTTGCAGAGTGGTAACCTAGCATACTCAAGAGGAAATCGGTAGCAAATAGAACAGGAAGTAACCATATTGTATATGAGACAGTATGGTCGAAGGAACAGATATCGAAGGAACGTCTTTTCGACGCGTTCAATAGTCAAGCTGCACTTGGCTGCTTGTGGGCACCAAATAATGGAGCCTGAATCTAATCGGCTCTGTACCAATGAAGTGTACAGCAGACGAATTTATGATGTAGATTTAAAATATTTCGAATATTTAATATGAATCTAAATTTCCAAAATGACTTTTATGCTACATCCGCCATGTGCCCGCGAAACGTAAATCTCGAATCAAATCTGAATCCCAATTTAACGATTCCGTTGACCATGTACTCGTATTTAATACGAGCGTGTTCTCGACTGTAGCTCACTATTTGCTTGCGTTAAGCCGTGAGTCGCTTGCTACACTCCACTCAACGACGTGACGGCATTTATGACGCGCTGGAACCTTGCAACCTGCATCCTTGACGATAGTGAAAAGTTTCATGTCATCCGCGATTAACAAACAACACGTAGTTCTCACCCCGCGACTAATATCGTTTACCAGAATCATGAAAAGTAGAGGCCCGAGATTACGGGACGCATGGCAGAGGTGAAACATCATGTTCGTACAAGTAATATGCATAAAAGACAAGATTATTATAGGAAATAAATATAGCATAAAGCAAAAAATAAAGTATTACGAATTTATTACAGAAAATGGTGACTTTATTTAATAAACATTTATTTACAATTAATAGAGAAATAATAAAGCACAGGTTTTGTGTAGATACCATAGTAAACAACGACAGCGTCGAACTGAGTGAGGAGGGAGTCGCGTAGTCGGTTGCGCATGACGACACGTCACCATACCGTACACCCTACTACATATATACTATATATACCTTAGTATAGCGTGGCGACCCATCGCCACGGCAAGCGTCGCCACGCCAACGATTCGGTTTATACCTGCGCCTATAGATGTTTCACATCAAAAGTAGAACGGAGAACCCTGCCTCGCCAAGGCGATTTAATGAAATATCGTTATCTACACAATAAAAAGCTTCATGGTGGTCAGAATATGCATATAACATGATAGACATCATAGTCAAGGAAGCTGAAATGGTTCGTAACCACCGAACGTCTGACTCGAAACCCATGCTGCTCATAGTGAGACGTTAAATATATGTCTTAAAGGTTTCGTAAAAATATCAGCGCAAGCTTTAAATATGTGCCCGAATGTACCATCTGTTCCAATTGATCTTTTAAGTTAAAGCAAGTTGAAGATCACTATCAGAGACACGTATAACATCAACGTTGGTTCCGGCACGGTAGCAAGAAGCCGCTACTGAAACGTCTAGTCGAGGAACATTTGAACTGTACATCGACCGGAAATGCCTAGCAATAGCTTCGGCTGCCGCCGGGCCGCGAACAATCACGCTATCACAAGAAGCGACGTCGCGAGCGCCCCGGGCGCTTATATACCTAAACGAATCGCAGTTGCTTTTTAAATTCAATCCACACTATAAATATATATGCAACATCTTCAGGTGGGTTCTTAACAAAGATCTTTGCTAATAGCCCACCTGAAGATGTTGTAATACAATGAAACCTAGGTCGTGGTAAAGAACTTGAAGAAAGTAGAAATAATACTACATCACGTAGTTTCATTTAGTGGTGTACTTAATTTTAATTATATAAAAAAAATGAATTTTACAAAGTCGTAAATCGAAAAACAATAAAAGATTTCCCAATTGAATGTAACGTCTTTAGGATCATGTATGTACTCGTATGTGCTTTTCTTTTTTTCCTTTTGCAGAAAATACGGCGCAACCGATATATATATATATATATATATATATATATATATATATATATATATATATGTATATAATTTAAAAAGTAATTATTATTAATTTAGTTTAAAATCACTATATTATTTTTATAGATATAGGCTATATGTTGTTATGATGAAATCAAAATGGCTTCTTTCGTAAGGAAAGAAAGAATGACAATTATGAAAAAAATTATAACAATAAATAACCTGTTGAAAATCTTTGTGTAGACACTGATGGTTTGCGACACACAATTTAGTTATGGAAATCATAATAATACATAATTAACGTTCACAGTAAAACCCTTTTAGAGCTTACTCAGCTGACCGCCCAGAAATCCACAGGGAATAGGAGAACGACACGTGGCATGTGTGGCGAGGTGGGAGGTGTGCAGAGAGTAAGTAACACATAAGAGTACATGTTGATGTGAGTGGACGTCTCTAAGCGCTCTCTTCATTTTACGTTAAAGTTTCACATAAGAGTACATGTTAAAGTTTCACATAAGAGTAAGTAATACATAAGAGTACATGTTGATGTGAGTGGACCTCTCTAAGCACTCTCTTCATTTTACGTTAAAGTTTCACATAAGAGTACATGTTACAGTTTCACATAAGAGTAAGTAACACATAAGAGTACATATTGATGTGAGTGGACGTCTCTAAGCGCTCTCTTCATTTTGCGGTAATGGATTCGTTTCGTTTCGCTTTCTGAATTTTGACAGTTACTTTTGATATAGAGATAGCTATGTTAAATGTAAACACGGCTCCGTCAATTTAATTATGAACGCCATGATAAAAACCGCTTCAGGAATCAAATCGTTTTTGGAGTAGATTTGTATTATGCACTGAAAAAATACATTTCAGTTCTATTATGACGCATAAGCGTTGTCATAATTTCTACGTAACATTTTAAGTGAACGCCAGGAAACACAAAAACTTAAGAATTATAATTAGTTTTGTAAAAATTTATAAGTTTTGTCATAATTACTACGTAACCTTTTTAAGGTAATGTAAAATGTAAAAAGTTAAGAATTATAGACTCATTAAAGAGATACAAAAAAACGAATAGTTTGTAAAATGAAAAACACTGTCGGGCTGTGTGAAAAATTTTAACTGAAAAGTAAATAACATCGTTTTAAGCTAGGCATATAAATAAGAATTTCAATAATACACCGGTCCCAACATCCAACCAGGAAATATTATATTCGTCATAGGGAAAATTATGTATTTAAATTGAAAGTTTCATTAAAGTTGGGAGGTTTTCTGACCATAGGCTGCGAAAAATTCTAAAGCATAACGTGTCGTATTCTAAACTGATAATTTTTTAAGTTTTCATAGCAGTCGTGGATCCTTCAATGTGCACTCTTGTGTCATTGCATACCTTCCCACCTCACCACACGCCCCATGTCGTTACTTTGTTCTCCGTGGACTCCTGCGCGACCGACTGAGTGAGTTCTAGTAGGTATTCACTGGCGAACGCTTATTATTTACTCTTATATTTTGATGAAACTAACTGTAACAGTACGTCACGGATTTAAATCCAGTAGAAATATAATGGTGTAATATAAAGATATAATTAACGTAATCGTATATATATAAATATATATATATATATATATATATATATATATATATACAAATATATATAAATATATATATGTATATATATATATATATATATATAAATATATATATGTATATATATATATATATATATATATATATATATACACTAATGTTCTTACAATTAAAATTAATCACGAAAATTGTTGCAGGCAAGTCTTCAAGAATGCCCGTTTACAATTTTGTAAATTTACCATTATAAGAGTTATAAACTCTATAAAATTAACAATATAACATGAAAGCGTATTTAATTATAATAAGTTATTTTACGGGTTTAGATTCTTGTAACTAATCGGGATTTAAAACCGCACATTAAAAAGGGTAATTAAAACTGTGTACTTTTAGTAATCAACCACGCTTACTCAGTTACTATGTAAGCGTGGTTGATTTTATAAAGCATACATTTCAAAATAAGGTTTATTCTTTGTAAATTAATTAGCATTGCTTATTAAACGGTGTGGTAGACTAATGCGTTTGTTTTCTTCTTTATGTTGTAACTTGTCGACAACAATACAGTAACAATCAATTACAAACATCGATCGTTTAATATTTACAATAAAAGTATATTTTCGCAATTTTGTTGAAGTCCATGGAATACATTGAATAAGGGAAACAAGAAATAAGGAAACAAGACTCAATGAGACTATTGCACTTTGTTCATATTTTTGTGTAGGCGTGTGCTTTCACATATCTTACTGTTCCAAAACATTTATGAATTTATTGTTAAAATCATTCAACTTGTCATTATAGCTAACGATAAGTTTGAGATGTCGAAGAGATGCTGGTCGATTTAACAATGTCAATTTTCTACTTGTAATTCCCTCAACATCATGAAATCCTGTCACTACCACGCAACCACGACGAACCATAATAATTAATTTTAGTCATCAACTCCAAGATAGTAGTCTAGTTGGGTCTACTGATATAAACAGAAGTTCACTTGTGTTATTGTCTGCGAGATGGTATCAAAATATGACATTACTATCAAATAAGAGTGATGTAGTGCTTCAATTAACAATATTCGTTTAGGTAGGAAATATTAAGTCAATATAAAATTCAATATGTTATTTTTATGCATTTATTTTAATGAAAATTATCACATACATGAAAATTAAAATTATATACATAATATACAAATGAAAATTATCGAACCATTCAAAGGATTAGTACAGATTTTACAAGGATGTTTCCGAGAAAGCGTAACAAACTCAAGGCATTACCTATGTGTTCATAAGGATAATTTCACTGAATTATCATTACAACTAAAACGGCCGCAGTTTCTTGTAATACTAGGTTTTTCGATGAATCGTCTTCTTTTTGCTCCGTATCGCATTCTACCGTAATATATCCACACAAGCTATGAATTAAAAAAAATATAAGAGTACTTCAGCTGCCTCCTAAAAATTCCCATAGAAATATTTTTGATTGTTGAAACATATATATTTTTTCCTTAAATTTTGTGTACATACACATACACATACTATATATATATATATATATATATATATATATATATATGTATGTATATAATTGTACTACCAAGCTTCAATATTTCCGCAAATAACGTGATGCCAAAATTTTGGCATTTGGTGCATCATTACTAATCATTTGAACCCTGCCAACTGGGTCTCTTTGATGTGAGTGGTTCAAATGCCTTTTTTGCCATGGGACTGAATGTGGTTCCGAAGGAACAATAGAAATTTAGTACTGCAAGACAAAAATGAACTAAATCAATAGAGTCCTCTTTGTACGGTGTAAAAACTAGAAATGGCGTTGTTACACTGGATTAGCCTGCCATGCAAATCCCATAAATAATATTTAGGTACCTATAAATTTCAAGCTCGAAGGGAAAAGTTTTAGAATATTAAGCCGTTGTATGAGAAGATTTAACTTATATGGAAGTTTATGTATCTAGGGTATTTAAAATTAATAAAATATACAATACGAAAGTGATATTTACTAATAATGAAGGCGACTGGGCAGCTTATTATTAATAAAGCGTCACGGTTAATAACTTGTAGCATGTTTGTTTTATCCGTGCCTAACCGCAAATAGTTTTCAAGGTATGCCATATAGGCTCCCTTTATATAGACTGTACATCGTATTTACGGTAAACATTTCCATTCAAATACCATCCTAAAAGTGATGTTCAATAATTTAAAAGTTTACAAAATACTTTGCATAAATAGCAAAAGTGACTTACTTACTCTCCGCTAAATAGAATTACGTAAGTTACGTTTTTAATTATCTTACCTTTAGTGTAATTTTCATTTTGATTAATATGTAAACTTTAAGAATCAGATAATGAGAACTTTATGGGATTAATGTGTATAAAATACTGAGGTTTGAATGAGTTTCTTCCCTTACAATTTGACTTTGGAAATGGACGTTGAAACAAAGTTTAAAAAATGAGTATAGTAGACTCGTTTTGATACATTTTTATTTAATTTGTACGCCCTATTTCAATATCTCTTGGTGTTCTATCACGCGTTCTTATTTTATCTGCTGCTTTACTGGGCAATGTATGCCTTTATCTGGAGTACTTCACACCCAAATCATATTTCCAGAAAATGCCGAAAGTTTGATTAATATGTTGGGACAAATAACTGGAATACATTATATTCCATTCTTCAAGTAGTTTCCGAGGTATTCGACATCAAAAATCGTTGATTCCGGGGCCAAGCCCGTGAAACCTTGATGTAAAAACCTTCTGAAAACCTTCAGAAGAGTTAGAAACTAACAATTGGGGACATATGTAATATTTAAACTACTTATACCGAAATAACCCGGAAATATGGAAATCGTTAGCTAGAAACAAAGGCAAAGTTTATGTCGGTGTACGTATCAAGTTTCATATGTACCTAAAAACAACAGTGGTTCTAGAAAAAATTATATAAATAAATAAATAAATAAATTTATCTAGTCATAATTATAGATTTTTTTATTATTTCTATGTTTATATTAAGCAACTAAATTTTTTTTCCATTAATACAAATAGGGTTTTTCTATTTACTTCAATGTTTTGGTTACAATGTTGCGTTATAACATCGATAGTGATTTTATTTTTAAATATAACACTTTGGCTTTAAAAAATGTATTTTGCTTGTAAGTCACTGGAAAGTTTAAATTAAGCCGTTTGGTACATTAAAAAATAGATTCTTTTGAAAGGATTTTCGTGATTACGAAGTATTTGGCTTATTTATAAAGGTTCCGTGCTAACAAAACGGGACCCAATTTTTGCGATAAAATCATCTATGTATTTGTTTCTTTATTTGTCAGAGACCTCTAACATGTGAAATGAAATAAGATTAAATGTGGAAGTAACATTTAAAATGTAGTTACTTTGTCTAAAACTAAAAATAATATTCATATTGACTTAAAGTCACATTTCAAAGGGATTCTCACACATATAAATGAGAACTCAACAATTTTTTTACTCGTGTATGTTTATGTGAAGAGTTCACATAATGAAAATATTTCTTTAGGTAGGGTAAGAATATGGTTTTTAATTTTTTTCTCACTGAAAAATAATGATATGGCGCACCGTAAATTTACCTCTTTTAGACATCAAAAACTCTATCGCACATAAAGCTGTAATTCGGTTCGTATATTATTCATATTTTGAATTTAAATGAGAATTAAGAAAGATTTAAATATAAAACATTAAAATTTATGAAAAAATTTACGACCGTGAAAGAAATGCTAGGCAATACTCTTTCAGAGATTTTAATAAAAACACCTTAATAGAAAGAATGTAATAGAAACCTTCAAATATTTAAATTATTAGAAAGAGCTCTACAAGTAAAATAAACGTATCAAAGCTTTATTTTTATTATGAAAGTAGTCGTGTACGACAAGGAATAAGTACCAATTACTACGGAGCATTTGAACGTAGAATAACCTGAATTTTCAGATCATGACGATGGTCAGCTGTTGATTGCTAGGTGATATGCTAATTTATTTTGTACTGTGTACGGAAAAACCGAGCATACATCTGGAATCACAGTGTTGTGCAGCACGTATTAGATTATCACGTAATATATATTTTTATCTATCAAAACCTTTTCGCAACAAAATATTAAATCGTATCGTGATGTACGTGGGAATGTCAGAAAAGTAATCATTAAATTCAACCATTGCTTCGCGAAACCTGTTAAAAGAAAGCTTGAGTTTACATATCCATATCCATTGAATACAAATTTGTAAATTCATGGCATACGTCATAACAATATATAAGTGTTACGAACCTAGCCTCAACAGTATCTTAATTAACATCGGGTTAACTATTTCCTCTTATGTCCATGTTCACGGCACATTGTCTGCGATGAAGTCACTTGATAACGTATATTTAATTAATTTCTAACATTAAGACGCAAAAATCGGCTATTGTCGAATACAGCCTATTAAGAGTGGGATAAAAGAGCGAGATAACAAGATCTCGCAGAGCTTTGCTAGGGAAGTGTAGATGAAAAGATTTAGGAGCTTTGCGTTTGGATTTATATAATATTTATCTACCACAACGTTGAAATTGGATGCAGTAAAAGTTTTCAAATTTTTATCGCTTTTATAATCAGAATTACGTTAAGAAAAAATTGTAATGATTTTATAGAACTTAAAAAATGAAGCGATAGAGCGACGAGAAATTATCGGACCAAGCTCAATTTAGTGATGGATATAAGAGTTCAATTTAGTAAATGCAAAATTTTAACAAACTCGTCTTCAATTCATTACCAAAGCTCTATAAGAATTTTGCTATTTTTTCTCACTACTCTTTGTGGACAACTTTTTACAGAGATACTTGGTCATTTTCACAATAATATTTTTAATGTGGTGGTTATTATAGATACATATTACTGTGATCAACAATAATATTTTTAATATGGTGGTTACTATAAATACAATTACTATATTCAAATTTGCAAGGTGAAATGTCGAATTAAGGTCTTCAACAAAATCGGAAAAATTCTCATTAAAATCTTCAAAAAAAATTGACGTCGGTATGTGTATATTTCCAGTATAATACCTAAAACGCTAGACCGATATCAGTAAAATCTAGAATTCGATTATTTTTAACAATTTTCTAAGGGTATTTTACTAACAGTTTCTTACATAAAAGTCCCAAATTTTTTTAAAAAATCGCTTTAGAAATTTCGTCAAACTTTTTCGTTTCGAAATAATCTTAGATAATTTTTTATACAAAATTTAAATCAATTGAAAAAATTGAATCAAATTAGTACAACGGAGTAGATCGAGGCTGTTGTCTACCCTCCAGATTTGCATTATTAATATTTTATACTGTAGTTATAAAATCACCTGTTGTTATAAATCAATCTACATTCGCTCAATAACATTATCATCACAGAATACTGATAATCTGAATAACATCACAGAATACTGATATTCTCTCATGCAAAGCTTGCAATTTTTGCTGACGAATTACGTCTAAAACTTATATTAAATTTGCAGTTTTGCTTTTAATAAAAGTAGCTAAATTCAGTTTTTTACTTTCAATTTTATTGCAATTCGATTCTGAAAAGGTTTGTTAGGTTTTTTAGTGCTAATATTTATTGTTCATTTTTGCAATACCTGGATATTACAACATATCTTATTCTTGTTCGCCTTTTTTCCTTGAATTTTTGACTATTTTTTAATGCTTTTTATAATTTTTTAATGATTATTTTTTCACTTCTTCCTTTTAACCTTACATAAATATTTTATCGTCTACCAGACTATTTCTTCACAAATTTCTAGTATTTAGAACAAGTAAGTTAGTATATATTGAATTGTTTAATAGTATATACTGAGTGGCATTATTTTTAATTTATTGTAATTACCGAATGATATAATATGTCCTATGTATAATATGAGCTATGTTTTAATTTTTCAATTTATCTGTGTACAAATTTTACACAAAAATAAAGAATCATATATTTATTCAAGCTTCATGATTTATGCAAATTAATAATAAATGAAAGTAGCTAAGCTCACCAATATCGGTTAGAGCTATATATTGGTCACGTAAGCGTACCAAGACACATGCAAAATGCAGGGTAAAAACAATATCTTAAGTTTGACCTATCACTGCTTTTAGTACCTCACTCTGGACTAATGGAAGTCGCAGAAGTGATCGCGACTCCGATTTTGTATCGTGCATTCGCATTTACATAAAGCCACTAAATGTACATTGGGAAGGGAAAATTGCTTTTGCTTTCTCTTTGACAAACGTTTTTGTTTCTGAATTTAACTGAAAAGTATGTGTCCATATATATTTTTTATATTCAAAGCAGACATCTTTATGTCTCAGAATTTTTATATTCCCTAACCGTAAAGCCGTAGCTTTTATTTTAACTGGAAACAAATTCAGAAAATACTATACTTTAAGAAATTCATAAGAAAATGCATAAGGCATTGTAAATATAATCTAAACTTTGACGAGTGAACAAGCTATTTTTAGATAATTTTCTTTGAAAGCCGTGCTTGGTGTAGATAATTAAAAATACATAATAAAAATACATATTTACAGAAAGTTTATGATGATATATTTATAAACTCCTCATTAAAACGTATTTAATTAATAATGAAATTAAAATTCTTAAATTATCGAAATAAAAGAAATTAAGAAATTTCTAAGCGAAAAAGTAATAAATTCTTGCATGTAAAAGTTTCTTAACTAGAAATATCTAGTTGTGTATGAAAACTTTGAAAAAATATTTAAAACAGGTTTATTTTTCATAGAATTGTTTGCTTACTATTTTTACATTTTTTTTTAAACCATTCTACACAGTTCTGTTCATGACAATATTAGACAAAAATACTAACTGCCCATATATAAAGTTTATTATACTCGTCATAATTAGTAAAGTTCTAATAATCCGACATCATTAATTAAAATTGAGATAGCAAAACAGGGAAGTTTGAGAAACATCAAGGACTTTGAATGATATGGGTAACACTCAAAACAAGCCGCGGAAATTCAAACATTGTTATCAAATACGAAGACCGAGAACGTTTTTTAAATTGATATACAGGGACGTCTAGCGCTGTGAAATAGGTCATAAAAAAATAAGTAAAGATTTTTACAGTTTTTTGAATAGAATATATTCAATATCTCCATTTTATTTCAGAAACTTGAAGGTAAGCCATGAAATGCACGATCATCCTCCATTATCAGAAATTTTTACCAATTTCTTTTTACTGATATAATTTGTTACTAATTTATTTTTGAAACAAATATTAATATGTAATACAAAAATTATAAGACGAAATATAGAGAAAGTAAATGAAAGAGGAAAGATGTAGTAAAAGGGAAACAATTGAACATTTTCAAATGCCTCTATTAAAAATTTAACCATTGCTAGCATTTTTAAGTAAGAAAGCCCTAGCTTGTAAACTTGGTTGGTTGGAACTATACAACTTCTTTAATCGTTCCGCCATTTTTGCGAATCGTGATCCACAGCGACATATACCGTCTTGGAGTAAATTGCTTGGCACCAGCTAATATTACACTCTCATGGATGATTACTTCGTCATTTGAAGGGTGTTTGTAATCTGGCTAGCACTACGAGCCGGTCTTCGGCCATGGTAGACTCCTCTCCCCTTCCTGTCAGCATGCCTCCCTCTAGGTTATTTGTGTTTTTTCTAATAATTTGACTGAAGTATCTGAATCACCGACGGTTAAATCTAAAGAACAGCTTATTGCGTATTGCAACATTTTGATGATGAACGCGTTGATCCGATGAGGAGTACAAAATACCAACAGTTTGCGAAACCAACACCACATCTCGAAAGATTCAATACGTCCTTTGCCTGCGCCTTTTATAATTCAGGCCAGAAACGCACGGGAAAATATGAAGTATACCATATAACATATGCATCTTAATCATTTGTCACAAACATATTCTGATTGATTTAAGTCCCGTTTTTGTGGCCGTAAAAAGGCAATCAAAATCTCTGGAAATTATTTAAACTAGACTATGCACATTGCTGACATACATTAAGGTGGTGTTCTTTTCTCATTTTTTTACTTCTTTTATTAATACGTAGTTGAAAAATTGTCTTCTAAATATTATTAACATACTGATGATCTGTAAATATACTTTCACCACAATCTCGATTAAATTTCTTCTCGTATTGAGGTACTGAATGCAGATATATATGTGATTAGTCAGTGGGCTACTAACCCAATTAAATCACAGGCTGTAAGTATGGATAGGCGGAAACATTCGTCGTAAATATGTATCAGATGGACATATTTTCGATACACGTATTTACCACAGTTGTGTATTAATAATTATTCTATCGCTTTTACCTCATCTGTAAGTTTTTGACGTACTGATTAATCAACATCTTACATGGTACCCTTAAATACGTGACGTCAGTCGTAAGATTTTTTCAAAACACTATATCAAACGACTTTAATTTTTTTTTCATATTCAACCAAATACACATTTGTCAAATCAGCCTATCCTTGTTTATGAAGACGCGGGTTATTTTAATCTAAATGAAAATTAATTCTCTCTCAGAACGACTTCAAAATATGTCAATGAGCACTGGCCACGTCTTAAATGGTAGATCATTCACGATTTATGTAACCTCCATAATAGTAATAACCTTCTATAATTGTATATATATAATTGTATATCCTTAATAATCCCGTTACACCTTCGTACCTTAAATCTAGATCCAATGGCTGTCATCCTATGACCTTGAACTACGTTCTTGCAAATATGTGTATTCTATTCTTTCAGCACAAAATTGTATTCTATGGAGAATGCTTTGACATATATGTTATTAGATCACGGTATCAATTGAACCCAAACATACAAAGTGCATCATCTTTTATTGTGTTAAAAATTCGTGTAAAATTTTCATTATCATCACATTATCTATCAAAATTGTCAGATTGAATATCCATAATTCATAATCCTTACCCAACTGGACCCAACTTTGTACCTTTAACGTGTTGACTTACCCAACTTTGGACCTTTAACGTGTCGTTCCTGTTTCATGTTACTTACCCAATTCATTGTAGTTAGCTGTAAAAGATTATCATTATAGAAAAAAATTATCTACTCTAAACTTAGTCTTCTAATATCGCAAATCAATTTACATCGTTTGAACGATTTGTTCATGTTTTGATACTACGTTAATCAAATTTCGCGTTAATGGGTTTATAATTAATATTATTTAACAAGCTCTATATTAAACTTGGACAGCAGTTAGCCAACCATGAAAATAATATAATTCGTAAGGAAATATTTCATAAGCTACATTGCTTACTGCAATTTATCGCTCTTCGGATTAAATGTGGCGAGCGAGCCTTAAGGGTTATTAAATAAGTTAAATAATAATTTTCTTCTAGATATAGAAGATTAAAAAAAATGGTCAATGGCAACAAATTTCAATGCGGTTGACGGTGCGGTTTTTAGTTGTAAAGAAAATATGGATCTTTTCGAAAGAATAGATATAAAATATTTTGTAAAATGAAAAATGCTTATACTCGGAGAATATCTCTGATATTTAAATATACCTTTGGAAAGTTGGTTTTATTTAATTATACTTAGCCACCATAGAGTATATTTTGTTCAATTATGGTAGCTTTGTACGCTGATAAGGCTTAAGAAATAGTGACAAGTTAACATAGTTGCAATGTAATTGCAAGGCAAAATAAAATTTTAATTGACAGTTTAATACATTAAATATTCGTCTGATAAGAATGAATGCCATTCTTTTTATTCCATTAGATTTCTAAGATTTCGATCACCGTGTATATCGTCGTCATATATTAAAGTAATCGTCATCATATATTAAAGTATTTTGAAAGTATAAAAAAAAACATTTCGTGCCTTTCTAATTTCTTGCCTTTACTGTAATTTGATTTTTAAGAAAGATTTTCTACTTACTCAGTTAGAATTTTATTTCGCTAAAAATTATTCGTTTCGTCTTAGCCGGAGAATGGCTACTTGCGCACTCTATCACAACTCACACGAGTCGATGATGGTGAACTTATATGTTTAACAAATGAAACACAACTTGCGCCCGCCATTGTTAAACGTTGCCTACTTGGACCAGCAAACACCCATAGAGGGAGCATGACTAATTTTTTATGGTATATTGTCTTCTCGTCGTGTTTGGTTTTCTTCTTTTAGATGAATATTGAAATCAAAATATTTCTAATGCTAGAACGTAACTACAAGCCTATTAGGAACATTTTTTGTTTATCGATATTTACTCATATGTGTCCATTCGGGATTTTAGGTATCTAGACGAAACTAAAATTTAGGAAAGGAGAGAAGTTTTATACTCACCGCTACAAGTTTAAAAATTGTCATTATGTACTGAACGTCTTAATAACAATTACATACGAATCATTTTATGATCGTATTAATATTTTAATATATTTGTCCTCGGTGATAAGTCCAAAGAAGAGTAAACAGGCATAATAATGAATTCCTCCTTAAGATTTGTTTGAACTGTTTCATTATTATAAACTTTCTTGAAGTAAATGGTAATAGAAAATACAAATTTTCACAAAACAAAGCAGGCAAAAAACTAATTTTTTCGGTCCTATAGTAAATTGGCTTTGAATGCGGCTTTTTTTGTTTGTTCTATTTTTTGTACTTGTCACTGAAAAAAAAAAGTAAAAGTATTGTACGTAAAATACGCCAGACTCTGTTGCTATAATTGTAATTAGGGTAAATAATCTGACTTTCGGCGCTTCACATAAAGCTCTTTCTAAAATGGTTGTGTCTTTCTTAATAAAGTTCAAAGGAAGGAGGAGATTTTTAATTCGTCTATATTTTTTTTGTATGTTAACGCATGTTTTTATGACAGGCACTTATGGACTAATTTCAAAGATTGTTTCAAACAAAGTTTTACATATAAATTTTCTCAAGATTTGATGAAGAACTTTCGAGAAAGACAATAGAAATAAATGATAGTAAAACAGCTATGATTAAAGATATTCGTTTCATTTTTGTTCACTATAATAAAAATTAGAGATGACAATACATCACTCGCGATTCAAGCGGTTTTCTCAAAGGCTATACAAACATGCGAATGTTTGTATTAAAAGGAGTTTATAAACACAACCGTCTATCTTTTTATAACATGATTTTTCTTGTATAGTTATTATTCGTGAAAGCTTATATTCACGTTGTTGAGCATTCTCTCTTCAAGTTATTTGTCTCTTGAATAATTTATTTAAGAATTGCTAAGTTATTGAACTCACATTACATGCTGGTATTTGAATAAATTTCTGATAGATGTAAGTATTGACGTAATTATTTATTCAAGTTGCGACCATTCCAAACTAGAATATTTAAAAGTGACACGGTATTTTTTTTCGCCTTAAACGAAAATATAAGTGTTCTACCAAGAAGGTAACATCGGACGTAACAAGGAGATTCTACTTTACTGCTCTCGACACAACCCTCATATGGTCAATTTTGATTATACCAATAGAATCGTATTTGACTTTCGATAATTGTCTATAATATGGTTGCAGAATATCTAGGAACACGATATTCACAAACAAAGTTATCGTTGCGAAATTATTTGAGGTAAATCAATAGGAGAGTAATTATGAATAATTGCTAATACCATATTTTTATTATTTTTTTTTTTCTTATTTTTCTGAAAAGGGAAAAAACAATCACAAACTATTAGAATTATTCTATGAACACTAAATACGAAATAAGTTTGTGTTCTAACATTTCCACAAAGAACAAAAAAATAAATACATTAATATATATCCAATTAAATACAACAATACATAAATGAGACAATGTTAATTGAAGTATTGCTAATTATTTCTCTGTTGATGAACAGAATCGACACCGCCGGGTAACAGCATGCATTAAAGAATAAAATCTTTTCGATCTTTTCTTTTAAATCATTATTAAAAAGAAAATACTTCGCTGTGTTGGTAGTCAATGGTAAATTACTCTTTAATAAACTTAATCCAAATGATCTAAGATTTAATTTTTGCTTTACCATTTAGTTAGTAAAATTAGGGTATATTTACTGAATGTAATGGATATTTCTGCAACTGTACATATATACCAAATATATGACTATCAGGAATAAATAAATTTTGACGCAGGAAATATTGAGATCATGGGAAATGCCAGTTTTCGGTAATTTTATAAACAGAGTATCTATTTTGATGAGATAAAAGGCGCTTGTAGAGGCAAGAACAGGCTTCACGTTTTCAAAGTTCGAATTGTTTATCAGATTTAAAGCAAGCAAATTACCAAATTATAGCCATTCAACACGAGCATATAATTTATTAAAATTGATTAAAGTAATCAAAAAAATTTAGCGATTGCTCTACATGAAACTTACAAACAATCATGAGTTATTGTCCACGAAAATTCTATATTTTATAATATGTTCTTGTTCGTATAGATCAAACGTTTTACTGTCCATTTTGAAGCGAGATTGTATATTAAATCGATACACACTAAGTGCCACTTTCATACTAAACTTAATTTATTTTTATAAGTATTAGAGTTGATGGTGTTATATTATTTATCTTAATTGATTCATCAAGTATCATGAGATAACTTTACATATTGTTGATGAAGCAAGTATAGTCGATTCGTATATTGGTCTAAACTTATAAACTTAAAAGCATTTTCCCTAGTCACAGATGCAACTACTTTTAACTTTACAAATATGTTGTAATTAGCTCCATCAAAATCATTGATATCAAAGCACTTAATCTAAAATGTATTTTTAAAATTACGATATGTTTATAAATTTGATTTTACAAACATTCGAAATTCGATCAGTTCCGACAGCAACGCCATAGTTACACCACTGAAATATAAAAAAAAAACAAGCAGAGTTCTAGGAAATGCGATAAGTATAAACAGTTAAATTACGTTATATTATCGTGCAGCAGTATTTGATAATCAAAAGTTGATTATTGTAAAATTCTAAGATAAACCGTACAGACTTTGTAAGAGTTTGCCCGCCTTTTGTAAGAGTTTAATTAAAGCTAATAAATTTTAAAAAAAGACGATAAAATTACAGCGTTTTTGTTTTCTTTACATGTTTGTAATAATTGACAACAAAAATAAAACATTGTGTCTGCCCTTTACATATTTTTTTATCTATGCAGTTTATTCGCAGGTACGATAACATCATTTAAGAAATTTTATTATGCAGTTCTGAAATTGAATTTTCCTATAAACCAATCCAGATTTGCCCAGGAACTATTTTTCTTATTCACACAAATATAAACTCTATCAGGTTTTAACAGTGATGAAATCATATAACGAAATTGTCAGCGAATAAATTTAATTTCCACGATGTTTTCAAATCAAGTCGTTCACAGTGGTAACAGTCGAACTGTTCATCAGCCATGTCCGGTGAATGGATATATATAATTTACGAATTCGTGTAATTTATAAGCTTATTAGATTCATAGAAATTGCAAAACGGTACCAAGTATTAAACATTTTTTACTATAGACTGTGAAGTACTATAAAAATCGAAATTACGAATAAATATTGAGGTTAATTTTATGAGTAACACCACTCTCAAGAGAGAGAAAACACAAGACTAATGAACGAATCAAAAACAATGTAAAATATGTAGGAGCATAAGATAAAGTATTTAATTTTGTTTTTAAACTTGAGATGATTTTTGAAAGAATTTTGATTCACGTTTAATCTCAAAGTTAATGCGATTTTAGTTCATTACTCCAGTAAAAATAAACTTTGTAAGTTAGCTTCAAAAACTCCTTTATATCATTATTAGAGATAATATAATTATTTGATCATTCCAACTTCTGAATATAATATTAATGGTTAACACCAAGTAATAATAATCGCTTATTAATGATTTAATTAAACGGTTTTGTAAAAGGTTTGGAACCGATTGATTTGTCTAATTAGTTCTTTATTTGACTTGGATCACCGATAAGTAAATATTTTACAAGCACCGTCTTCATTCCTTATTGTAAACTGATCGCTTCCTTGAAGAAATGTGACGTCAGGGATTGATGATTTAATTTCGTATTATATATATATATATATATATATATATATATATATATATATATATATATATATAATAAACAAAGCGATCCATAAAAATCGTCTATCTTAACAGAGATTTCGCGTAAATCTTTTTGGAATTAAACCAGGCGCAGTTGGCAAATTCTTGACAGCTTATCGAATGTACCGATAGTTAAAGAACTCGCCGATACTCGAATAATCTACTTTTCATTTGATTTAGTTAAAGATTTCTTTAATCGCTGCCAATTTCGTCCTCGTTTGGTACATTTAGCACTTTCAACAAATATAACATTTACACATACATATTTTTGAAAACTAACTTAGAGATACATATTTATTTATTTGGGAAGTTGTGATGAAAGAATGCTCTCGTAGAAGTGATTTGGAGATAGGATAATTGATGAAATATTTGTGAAAAAAAAACAAAAATTAGAATTAATTCACTTAGAAACAACATCACTTTAAATGTCATTTTAAAAATAAAAGTGGATAACATGAGGAATTGCAATAGCAAATGAAAGTTTGCAAAAGCATATGAGGTACAGAGTAAAGCGAATAGGGTAATCCAAAATAGAAAACTGTGCACATTTTGACACACTTTTCTAACCCTTTGAGAGTGTGAAGCTGAATTTAAATGAATATATCGGTGGCATTGACATTAAGGGCGAATAAAAAAATAGTTTATCCCTGGAACTCATATGTTAAGATTATTTTATTCTTGATTACGTCACCTGTAACTGATAGAAATTGAGTGATTCCTCGTCCACAGGCATACTACAGACATTAAAAGGATATTGTAGTTTTGATAATAGAATGTTTTGCTATGATATTCATTGTTTTCAAATATAAGGCCACCATTTGGTTCTCAAATTTAGCAATTTGTTTTGCGATAAAATAAAATATACGTGAAAAAGTGGTAGTGGATTGATTTTTATGTATTATTTTAGTCAGTGGTGTATTTATGATGAACTGTGAGAAGTATTTGAAGATGCGTGTCTGTTTAAAAGTGACTCAATAAAATCAAGTTTAGCTCCTTTTAGTTATGGTATTATAGAGAAATGTCCTAAAATCCATTTGATCAATGATAAATGAGCCTGGAGATTATGATAATTTCTCTATTCTTCGCTTGAAAAAATCTAAAAAAATGTTAGTATCAATGTCAATGATAAAAAGTAAACTTTACCATAATAGCGGTTTAGCTTCTAACGCCAGATAATGAAATTATTTTTTAAATGTTTAACTTTTATGTAGAATCAAGAAGTTATCCGTCACATAGACCGAACGTCATAGCCGGGTTTTAATTTTTTTTTAATTCACTGTAACAGCTAATGTAATTGCTTTATGAGTTAAAATGAATCTATGGTTACTTTACAAAGAGCTGTTGGTAGAGACGTCTCATGAACAGTTAGTTCAATATATTACTGAAATATCTGACAAATCCATAAATGTATTTTTGCAGCGTTATTGTGAAAATGAAGAGAATAGTAATCAATTTCGTATCAATTTACATTTTGTGGCACCTCTCATAATACGGCGTCTAATATATCCTAATTATCATAAAGCGTATTATCATAATTCGTAATTGAGTAATTGGCACCTCGCCTTTGTTAATTAATTACACATATTGTATTGTTGAAAGCAATAATTGGGCGGCTACCTCTGCCCTCTTGTCAGCTTTCACAACTCACATACGCCGACGACGACGAACTTATGATTAATGAACAACTTGCACTTGTAAATGTGTCCCTCTTGTTCCATACTTCGGCACGTAGTATGAAGACGGCACGATTAGACGCCTAATAACCTGCCATGAGTAATTTAAGTTTTACGCTGTATCGACGTGATTTCAATTTGAAGTTTTTCAATTAGAAATTTATGGGATGGCAATTCAAAGTATATGAAAGGCTTTTATACATAATTAGAATTTTATTTTCATTTGAATTACTTGTTGTCCAATTAATGAGGCGGGCATCGGTTTTGGTCACTGCCTGTTTTTATTTACAAGCAAATCCCACATAGTCATCCATACGTGTTTCGATTGCATAATTTTAAATAAGTTTAAAAATAATTTGTCGATTGTGAATGAAAAAAGTTAATTGCAAAACGTAATAAAATTTACGTAAATTAATTAAGTAAGTATATGTAACTAAATACCCGCTAATATAATTTATCTATAAATACAATAAAACTATAACGGAGTAAATTCTGAACTTGGAAAATATTTTAAAAAGATTGATTTAGCATATAGAAAAATATTGGAAAGCCAGAAACCCAATACCTAGAATTTTTTTATCTGACTGTGTGTTAATTTGTTTTTCAACCACTTGAAATTTACTGCACGGATATTGATGAAAATTGGTAGGTTGATGGCTTAAACCCTCGAGCAACATATAGTATATTTTTTATTTTCATATTGCAAATATAAAAATATTCTGACTTGGTTAATATTACAATATTGGTCTATATTACAGTACATAATATTACAATACTGCCAACGCCATATATTAGCGTTTATAATAAATTCTATACTCATAGATATATTACGATATGGTACTGTCAAAGTCATAGTCTTCATAGAGTTCTAAGGGAAAAACAATATTCCTAATTAATTTCTTGCACCGAATTCCACGCAAACGAAGAAGCGTCGGTACAGCTAGTATGGCAATACAAATATTATGGCACATACATACAAATATTATGGCACAGAATCATAGGAACTAGACTCGCTCTTTGAATGTGCATGTAAAAATTTTAAAAAAGTACACACCCACACGTGTGTATAACATATACAAAAATTAATACATATTTATGTATTCATACCTTACTGAACGTATGTCTGTCGCTATGCTACCTTCTAACCAAATTTTAATTATATTTTTAATTTGCAAATTTATGATATTATTTTGAAAAAATGAATATAACCTGTAGTTTTAATCGCGAAAAAAATATTTTTAAAAAGATAGATAAATAAAGCAATCCTAAAAAACCACGTATTTTAAATTTCACTACAAAAAAATATGTTATGTTTTGATTAAATTTCGTGATTAGAATGTACCATTTCATAAAAAAATTATTAGAGAATATTTATAATTTACTATATTCTTAGTTAAATTAGAATGAAAAATATTTTGCTTCAATCCTTATTCAATAACATTATATTTCGGAAAATAGAAAATAAATTAGTTCAATTACTGTCATCATTTTGATCTTAGTGGTGAGAATTTACCTTTAAAATTTGTGTAGCAATTATTTAACATCATGAAATATTTCGTAAAAGTTTAGAACCAACAAAAAAGCATTTTAATTAGTTTGGGTGTTGCAAATAGCTTGCTGTATGTGTACAGCTGTACGCAAGAATATAATTATTCGCTTTCCAAATTTACATGAATTTTCAAGATATTAGCATAATTCTAGATTTTACGTATATATGATAAGAGTACTAGAGTTTATGTACACAGTATACATGAAAAGTGTAAGAAAATAAAGTAGTTTATTCACTGAAAGGTTTACATATGTACTTACAGTTAATCTAGAAATCTATTTCATTATATTGAGATGAAAATTTATTAAAATTAACCTATATAATTAGCTCTTTGTAAAAAAACGTAAATTCTTGTGTCTTCCATTTTTTCTGTATTATTATGTAATCAGTATCTGTGATCTGTATTATTATGAGTGTGCCACTCGTTATTGCGCAGTAAAACTTTGAGTCTTTGAAAAGTTAAATGTAGTTTCATTTTATAAACTTATACACAAGAAAATATGTTTTGATTATGGTAACTTCTATTCTTTAGAGAATAAAAGGCATATAATATATCCTACTTTCGTTTCTTTTCATTACAAGGAAAATTATCTCGTAACAATTAACCTTTTAGTTTTGAAATTTGCGCCATAGGAACTGGTTTATACTTATAACTATATTGGGCTAAAGATATCAAAATGGGATATATTCTTAACCACTAAACCATACGGTGTTTTTACAGTTCTTAACCACAGTTATAAAATTTTGTCATTATCGTAAAGAATACTCTAAAACCAAAACACACATTAATGACGAAATTTTGACGCAACGTAATTTATAAATTAAAATTAATGAAGATAAACTCATAATATCTAAAGCAGATAAAGGCAACTCTATAGTTATTCTAGACGAAAGTGGATATAAAAATAAAGTGTATGATTTTCTTAAACCAGATTACTTCACAAAACTACAAAGGGACCCCACCACTACATTTGCAGATAAAATAAAACAAATAACTAAAACCTGTAATATCATATTTCCTTACGAATTCGCGGAACATAAAGTTACAGAAATGAATACTAGACCCCCTATAATCTATGGACAACCTAAAATTCATAAACCAAATATACCCATACAACCGGTTGTCTCATACGCAAACGCACCCTCAAAAAAATAAGCTATTCGCTTTGATAAGATCTTTCGAAATAAAACCGGATTTAGGCCTAAATATACCATTAAAAACTCTCTTGATCCGTATAATAAAATTAAAAATATACACCTAACACCCAAATGTAAATTAGTAACACTCGACGTAGTAAACTTATTTTCTAATATACCACAAAAAGTTTGCCTAAATATCATTTCAGATATCCTAGAAAAGAAACGGTTAAACTCCATTGAAGCATCGGAAATTAGAGACCTCTTTAAATTATGCATGGACCAAAATTATTTCTTACTCGAAAAACTGTACAATAATAAATTAAGAAAAATACTAATACAAAAATATACCCGGTCGTACCAAATAATAATTATATTTACTATAAATATATCCCGTACATAGGTAATGTATCACTCAAATTAGGAAAACTCTTAACTAATAATAAAAATATAAATAATAAAATATGTACTTATAGTACTTTAAATAACTTAGGTAAAACCCTTAATAATAATTAAGAAAAAATAGATAAACATAAAAAGAGTGGTATCTATATGTAAAGATTTTACAACAAGATATAAAGAACACATTGTCAGCTGGCATAATAAGAAACCAGACACATCTCACTTTGCTAAACATCTCATTGAAAATAACCATCACTCTCATACTGATAATGCCCCCTATATATTACAAATAAATACAAAAGGTAATAAACTTAATGTCCTAGAAGAATTAGAGATAAACAGGCATAAAAAACACCAAAGTTAATATATTAAATGAACAACTAAATATAATATCATCACCCATACTTAATACCTTCTAGACATAATATAATTAGAAAACATTGATACTACAGTACTATTCAAATTGTTTCAGCCCAAATAAACATATAAATATAAATATATAAAAAAAATTATAAGAAATAAATAAATATATGAATAAATAAAACCGGAGATATGTAGAATTAGTGGTATAACCTTGTTCTAACTTTCAGATACCCTTGCTTTTGTGTAAAAATATTACCGAGAATAACGCCCATTTAATTTTATTACATACACCGGAACATTTGCATTGTACTCATATAATAACAATTGAATTGATTACCCTCACTAAAATACTGGTATATCGTATAACTCTCGGAAATATAATAAAACCTACACCGCTCCCTTACATTAAACTCGCTAACATAAGCAGTGGGAAAACCCACACAAACCCAGCTTCCGCTATTGTGTTTGAAACATTTAATGCTGTTGGATGTTCCTAAGAGTTAATCTTTACTAATAGCCCACCTGAAGATGTAATACAACGAAACCTAGGTCGTGGTAAAGAACTTAAAGAAAGTAGAAATAATACTACATCACGTAGTTTCATTTAATTGTGAATAATGAATTTCTACAAAATCAACGCCAAATATATTCAACAATAGTCAAATAAAATTTTATAAAGATATTCTTTTATATTCCCAGAATCTTGAGAACGATATATCATAATAAATATTATTCCACTGAGTACTTAATGACGCTATTCAAACTATTTCCCATTTTTTCCTAATTTTCATTATTGAGGAGACTTATCTTTTAACATTACCTACTTTAAATAAGAAAAACTGAACCTACATAAGGTCATTCTCATCTTCGTTCTTCTATTCATTTATCTGTATGTATTTTGTAATAACCGTTTTTGTTAGAAGTTGGAGGTAAAAACTATAAATTTATACACAGTAATAAAGCATACGAAACCGCATAAATTTCAATAGTTGATACTCGGAAAACCTTCTAAAAAAAGTTAGAGAGGGCATACAAAACAATCAAAAATTGAAAAGAAAATGTGTAGACGGGGTAGGAAAGATGCAAAAAATATCAAAATATTTTCAATAAAATTCCATATAAATATGTCTCTCCTCTATCTTGGAAACTGCCAAAATCAGAATTATGAAAAATATTAGACTTATTGGAAGTAATTTTAATTTTATTCAAAAACTATAGCGATGGATCTATATTTTATAGTTTTGAGACATTGACGATATTTTTACGACAGTGAAAAACATATTGGGCAAAATATTTTCATGATGAAAAATAAAATTAATAATTGTAAGTAGATTAATACAAATTACAATATCTCTCTTTAACGTTTATATTTTTTTTATATATACCTTTGTGTATAAGAGACCTCGGAGTGCGATTCTACTCGTGCTTAATCAATTTTATTACTTATATGAGAATCATTCTTGGTCTCGGATTTGTCTGAATTTCTGTTTCTCCCCAATATGTTTTATTTTGGAAGTGAATCTAATTTAGTTCTTTTGTTTTCATTCTAAATTATTTGGAAATTAAATTGGCAAACATTCACGTTGTTTTTGCTAATCGAGAGTAACAGTCAGTTATATAATATGAATAAAAACCGTTACTGTGAAAATTTTAAACAATTTTTTTTGGAAATTTTTTATGTAACTAAGACCAAAATGTCTATCATTTCTATATAAACATGTAATTTTTTATTATAACCAACGATTTTTGAATTCGTGAAATTTCAACATATATGAGCATTAGAATTTCATGCTTTTGTATTTATTGAAAAAAACAGTAAAAAATATCAATTTTTAAAATGTATCAAAGAAATGAAAAAATACATTAATTAAAGATCGATACTCGACATTCATCATTTTTACTTTTATAAAACATTTCTTGAAAGTGTAATTGTTTTATAATATAACAATATGCTACAAATAAGTTTCTTTAACGAAGTTAAATTGTGTTCCTGAGAATTTGTTTTTAATTTTCTTATGAATATGAGTTGGTATCAATCGTTTTTCTTATGTATATATGATACAATAACAATTTATAACATTAAATGCTATAAATTATTATTAAAGATTCGTAAAATAGTAACATAAGGTTAATACAATACATGTTTTTTGTAAATTATATTACCGATAATAAAACGAATCGTTAATATTTAACATATTAAAATGAGGCATTGCACATGAAGAACGCAAAACTGTACTAAATTATTTCTTACCAGTAGATCAACGAATTTTCCAACTTAATAAGTATATGAAAATACATAAAACAAATTACTAAATTTATCGTGACTAAAATGTCGATCAAGTATGAACTGAAGATCAATTATATTACAATGTAAAGTAAACGTCATCTTTTGCTTATTTTAACTTCTAAGCATATAAATTAGCCTATCATATACAACTTACTGAGCGACTGACACGTAATTGTTACTTATTAAAATTAATAAAGTTATTTGGATAATAGGTCCATATTGAATATAATAAGTCTTTCTGTATTTGTTTTTGGCAAAATATATCTACTAGATCAACATGACAAATAGATTAGAGTAATTATTCATTAATATAATTCCATTAGCAATGACAACGCTATAAGGCAACGAACTTTTGGTGGGTAAACAAAATTTTAATGACCTTTTTATGTTTTGTGACAGTAATTGATGGTTAGATATAAAACATACGCTTGGTTATAGTTTGCGAATATTCAAATACTCTCTCATTTTTTATTTAATTTTTTTTTAATTCTTCCCCGCACAAAGGCCATAACTCAAATTAGTCGGTAAATATGTAAAATCTAGTTACCGAATTTGTCAACTTTGCCTTATGTAAATAAAAGCCAATATAGGAGTGTTTTATATTGAAGTCTCAATATAAATAGATTCCTCTATGTATTCTAATACGAAACTTTGGAAATGCTGATAATATTGTGGCATATTAGGTTTTGGAATATTTCGATTTAGAACAAAACTAATTGCCTTGTAACCTGAGTATTTTCAGATGTTAAAATCGTTTTTCTAAAATGGTATGGGTCGTGGGTTATATAGGTTAATCACATGCGAAACATCAATAATTCCGGGCAGGATAAATGGAGGTTTCAGATTCCAAACTTGAAATTAATACCAAAAATGTAATACTGAGCTCCTGGTAGAATATAAAGAGTTTTGTTTATAACAAACTACTTCTTGGAAGGATTTACGGTGAATGTATACATTTACTACCAGCAATCAGGTAGGCTAGCGAACAAATTATTCAATAAATAGAATCGAGCCTTTTTTCGCCCCGCTAACGCTAGATCACGTAACAAACAATATATTCAATAAAATGAAAATAGCTGAGCTGGCTTTTCCAAGTACTTTATTCTCATTCATATGACATCGTTTCATCTTATCATTCCTGGTTTAAAATGTTATCCAAAAAATTACATAATGAAAATTGTCAATATGGGAGTCTTTTAAAAAGATCTCAAATTATTTGAGTCTAATCACCGGATTTTTATAATAGCAAATTTTTGTTCGTTCCAAAACACTTATATGTCGACAAAAAGTTTTTTTTTCAAAACGACAAGGCAACAAATATATATATATATATATATATATATATATATATATATATATATATATATATATATATATATATATGTATATATATATATATATAGACCGAGCGTTGCATCGTGTTTTTCGAGTTTTCTCAAAGGAACGTGAAATTGCTCATTTAAGGTTTGCTTTGAATCACAATAGAATGATCCTCTTCCCCTTTTCTTCTCTTTCCTTCCCCTACTCCTTCCCCACTGCCTTTGCCTTCTTATTCACCTTAGCGTTCGCCTTCGCATTCGCCTTCGCCTTTGATGTCGCGTTCGTGTTCGTCTTCGCGTTCGTTTTCGCGTTCACCTTCGCGTTCACCTTCTCGTTCACCTTCCCTGTTCAATTCTCCCTTCTCCTTCCATACTCCAAACACTACCACTACTTCATTTCTTAATATGTATAACTTTATAACTTTGCTAACCAATAATTATAACTTGCACTTCATCGATTTTTTCAATTTATTTTCAATTTTCGTTTGGTATCATCACTTTATGGTTGTTGTGGTATAAAGGTGCTTCTTTAACTCCATTGTCTCTATTCCGACACTTTTTCACTCCACTTTTTAGATTCGTGCGATATGTCCAGTCAATTTTCATTCTAAAATCCATGTTAGCCTTAGCCCATCTTCAACTTTAGTTTCATCTTTCATCCAGTCATTGAGCGAAACTTAAGATTTCAGATAACTTAAGATTTACTGAGGATATTTAAATCTTTGATCGACATATACAATGACATAGAACTGAAAGACACGTTCAGAGAAATACAAATGGAAGAAAAGATAGGTTGAACAGAAATGAAGAAAAGACACATTTACCACAAACTTTTTTTTTTTTTATTCTGCTTAGCACAGCAATCTGTTTTTCACATTTAGCTGTTATTATTGGTGACTACAGTCTGCGTATGTAATTTAGCTGTGAGAAGATTCCATCGATCTCTCTCACGTTGGGTTTAGAAATCTGCTATGTAGGGTTGGAATACTGTTCCTTCTTAGTCGTGAGTGTTTAACACTGCCATCTCCTGATAGTTTGGTAGCCAGCACATTCACATGTTCAGATAGCTTGGTCTGGTATTTAAGACTTCTGGTGGCTATTTCCTGTTTCACAGTTGTTAGGTTCAAATCTCGGAGTATGTATTTGTTACTTATACAGTTTGGGATTTGGAACATATATCTCATTGTCTTGGTTTGAAACCTTTCCAAGATCTCGATGTTACTGTTAGATGTTGTACCCCACAGCTCGATCCCGTATGTCCACACTGGCTTTAATATTGTTTTGTAGACAGCCATTTTGCTTTCATTAGATAGTTGTGATTTTTTCCCGATGAGCCAGGACAAGCTTCGCCAATTTTGCATCTAATTGTTTACGTTTATTCCAGATGTGTTTTTGCCACGTCAATCGTCTATCTAAGTGCATGCCGAGGTATTTAGCAGAATTTGAGTGCGGTATCTGTTGCCCGTTTAAAGTAATTGCTGGGCAATCTCCTTTTCTGAGACTGAATGTTACGTGAACGGATTTACTGTTATTCGCTTTTATTCTGCATTCTGCAAGCCACGCTTCAACTTCAGTAAGGTGTTTTTGAAGAAATATAGACGCGGTTATTGCTTCAGAATGTACGGATAGTATAACAGTATCATCTGCATAGGTGGCCATTGCTGTGTCAACATTTTTAAGAATATCGGCAGTGTAGATCAGATACAATACGGGCCCGAGGATACTGCCCTGAGGGACACCCGAGTGGATTTCGTAGAGTTCTGACGTTTCAGTGTTGACTTTTACTTCAAAGCATCTTTTATCTAAGTACCTTTTTAGAAATAGATAACATGAGTACGGTAGATGCTTCTTTATTTTGTATAAGAGGCCCATGGCCAGACTTTATCGAAGGCCTGACTTATATCAAGAAAAACAGCGGAGCAGTAGTCTTTGTTCTCTAAGGCTTCGTTAATTGTGTTTGTTAATCTATGAACTTGTTCGATTGTGCCATGTTTTTGCCTGAAGACAAATTGATGGTCGGGAATTATTTCATTCAGTTTGGGTTGCAATCGACTCAGGATTATTTTTTCGAAAAGTTTGCCGACCAGAGGGAGTAAGCTGATTGGCCTGTATGATACAACTTCAGCTGCTTCTTTACCAGGTTTCGAGATCATCACGACCTGGGCAAGCTTCCATTGGCAGGGGAAATGACAGAGTCTTAGACTTGCGTTGAATAGTACTACCAGGTACATTAATCCTTTTTTTTGGTAGGTTAGTTAAGAGAGTAATATCGATTTGGTCATAACCGGGAGCTTTTCTGACCGAGAGAGATTTAATTTGTCTATTAACTTTTTTGGGGCTCACTGGTTTTAATGGAAGACATAATTGACCTGGAGAGTTTAAGAAGTCTGTTATTTCTTTGTCTTTTTCCAGGTTGCTGCTCGGTAAAGGCGTATGATTTTCTTAAACCAGATTACTTCACAAAACTACAAAGGGACCCCACCACTACATTTGCAGATAAAATAAAACAAATAACTAAAACCTGTAATATCATATTTCCTTACGAATTTGCGGAACATAAAGTTACAGAAATGAATACTAGACCCCCTATAATCTATGGACAACCTAAAATTCATAAACCAAATATACCCATACAACCGGTTGTCTCATACGCAAACGCACCCTCAAAAAAATAAGCTATTCGCTTTGATAAGATCTTTCGAAATAAAACCGGATTTAGGCCTAAATATACCATTAAAAACTCTCTTGATCCGTATAATAAAATTAAAAATATACACCTAACACCCAAATGTAAATTAGTAACACTCGACGTAGTAAACTTATTTTCTAATATACCACAAAAAGTTTGCCTAAATATCATTTCAGATATCCTAGAAAAGAAACGGTTAAACTCCATTGAAGCATCGGAAATTAGAGACCTCTTTAAATTATGCATGGACCAAAATTATTTCTTACTCGAAAAACTGTACAATAATAAATTAAGAAAAATACTAATACAAAAATATACCCGGTCGTACCAAATAATAATTATATTTACTATAAATATATCCCGTACATAGGTAATGTATCACTCAAATTAGGAAAACTCTTAACTAATAATAAAAATATAAATAATAAAATATGTACTTATAGTACTTTAAATAACTTAGGTAAAACCCTTAATAATAATTAAGAAAAAATAGATAAACATAAAAAGAGTGGTATCTATATGTAAAGATTTTACAACAAGATATAAAGAACACATTGTCAGCTGGCATAATAAGAAACCAGACACATCTCACTTTGCTAAACATCTCATTGAAAATAACCATCACTCTCATACTGATAATGCCCCCTATATATTACAAATAAATACAAAAGGTAATAAACTTAATGTCCTAGAAGAATTAGAGATAAACAGGCATAAAAAACACCAAAGTTAATATATTAAATGAACAACTAAATATAATATCATCACCCATACTTAATACCTTCTAGACATAATATAATTAGAAAACATTGATACTACAGTACTATTCAAATTGTTTCAGCCCAAATAAACATATAAATATAAATATATAAAAAAAATTATAAGAAATAAATAAATATATGAATAAATAAAACCGGAGATATGTAGAATTAGTGGTATAACCTTGTTCTAACTTTCAGATACCCTTGCTTTTGTGTAAAAATATTACCGAGAATAACGCCCATTTAATTTTATTACATACACCGGAACATTTGCATTGTACTCATATAATAACAATTGAATTGATTACCCTCACTAAAATACTGGTATATCGTATAACTCTCGGAAATATAATAAAACCTACACCGCTCCCTTACATTAAACTCGCTAACATAAGCAGTGGGAAAACCCACACAAACCCAGCTTCCGCTATTGTGTTTGAAACATTTAATGCTGTTGGATGTTCCTAAGAGTTAATCTTTACTAATAGCCCACCTGAAGATGTAATACAACGAAACCTAGGTCGTGGTAAAGAACTTAAAGAAAGTAGAAATAATACTACATCACGTAGTTTCATTTAATTGTGAATAATGAATTTCTACAAAATCAACGCCAAATATATTCAACAATAGTCAAATAAAATTTTATAAAGATATTCTTTTATATTCCCAGAATCTTGAGAACGATATATCATAATAAATATTATTCCACTGAGTACTTAATGACGCTATTCAAACTATTTCCCATTTTTTCCTAATTTTCATTATTGAGGAGACTTATCTTTTAACATTACCTACTTTAAATAAGAAAAACTGAACCTACATAAGGTCATTCTCATCTTCGTTCTTCTATTCATTTATCTGTATGTATTTTGTAATAACCGTTTTTGTTAGAAGTTGGAGGTAAAAACTATAAATTTATACACAGTAATAAAGCATACGAAACCGCATAAATTTCAATAGTTGATACTCGGAAAACCTTCTAAAAAAAGTTAGAGAGGGCATACAAAACAATCAAAAATTGAAAAGAAAATGTGTAGACGGGGTAGGAAAGATGCAAAAAATATCAAAATATTTTCAATAAAATTCCATATAAATATGTCTCTCCTCTATCTTGGAAACTGCCAAAATCAGAATTATGAAAAATATTAGACTTATTGGAAGTAATTTTAATTTTATTCAAAAACTATAGCGATGGATCTATATTTTATAGTTTTGAGACATTGACGATATTTTTACGACAGTGAAAAACATATTGGGCAAAATATTTTCATGATGAAAAATAAAATTAATAATTGTAAGTAGATTAATACAAATTACAATATCTCTCTTTAACGTTTATATTTTTTTTATATATACCTTTGTGTATAAGAGACCTCGGAGTGCGATTCTACTCGTGCTTAATCAATTTTATTACTTATATGAGAATCATTCTTGGTCTCGGATTTGTCTTAATTTCATTGACTGATTTTTATGACCGAAACCGTATTATTTTAGTCAGTGGTGTATTTATGATGAACTGTGAGAAGTATTGGAAGATGCGTGTCTGTTTAAAAGTGACTCAATAAAATCAAGTTTAGCTCCTTTTAGTTATGGTATTATAGAGATATGTCCTAAAATCCCTTTGATCGATGATAAATGAGCCGGGAGATTATGATAATTTCTCTATTCTTCGCTTGAAAAAATCTAAAAAAATGTTAGTATCAATGAATAAAAGCATACTTAACCATAATAGCGGTTTAGCTTATAAGGCTAAATAATGAAATTATTTTTTAAATGTTTACCTTTTACGTAGAATCAATAAGTTATCCGTCACATAAACCGAACGCCATAGCCGGGCTTTAATTTTTTTTTAATTCACTGTAACAGCTAATGTAATTGCTTTATGAGTTAAAATGAATCTATGGTTACTTTACAAAGAGCTGTTGGTAGAGACGTCTCATGAACAGTTAGTTCAATATATTACTGAAATATCTGACAAATCCATAAATGCATTTTTGCAGCGTTATTGTGAAAATGAAGAGAATAGTAATCAATTTCGTATCAATTAACATTTTGTGGGGCACCTCTCATAATACCGCGTCTAATGCATCCTAATTATCATAAAGCGTCTTCTCATAATTCCTAATCGAGCAATTGGTGCCTCACCTTTGTTAATTAATTATACATATTGTGTTATTGAAAGCAATAATTGGGCGGCTACCTCTGCCCCCTTGTCAGCTTTCACAACTCACATACGCCGACGACGACGAACTTATGATTAATGAACAACTTCCACTTGTAAATGTGTCCCTCTTGTTCCATACTCCGGCACGTAGTATGAAGACGGCACGATTAGACACCTAATAACCTGCCATGAGTAATATAAGTTTTACGCTGTATCGACGTGATTTCAATTTGAAGTTTTTCAATTAGAAATTTATGGGATGGCAATTCAAAGTATATGAAAGGCTTTTATACATAATTAGAATTTTATTTTCATTTGAATTACTTGTTTTCTAATTAATGAGGCGGGGATCAGTTTTGGTCACTGCCTGTTTTTATCTATAAGCAAATCCCACATAGCCATCTATACGTGTTTTGATTGCATAATTTTACATAACTTTTTAAAAAACTTGTCAATTGTGAATAAATAAAGGTAATGGCGAAACGTAATAAAATTTACGTAAGTTAATTAAGTAAATATATATAACTAAATACCAGCTAACATAATTTATCTATAAATACAATAAAACTATAACGGAGTAAATTCTGAACATAGAAAATATTTTAAAAAGATTGATTTAGCATATAGAAAAATAGTGGAAAGCCAGAAACCCAATACCTAGAATTTTTTATCTGACTGTGTGTTAATTTATTTTTCAACCACGTGAAATTTACTGCACGGATATTGATGAAAATTGGTAGGTTGATGGCTTAAACTCTCGAGCAAGATATAGTATATTTTTTATTTTCATATTGTAAATATAAAAATATTCTGACTTGGTTAATATTCCAATATTGGTCTATATTACAGTACATAATACTACAATACTGCCAACGCCATATATTAGCGTTTTTAATAAATTCTATACTCATAGAGATATTACGATATGGTACTGCCAAATTCATAGTCTTCATAGAGTTCTGAGAGAGAAAAAAATATTCCTAATTAATTTCTTGCACCGAATTCCACGCAAACGAAGAAGCGTCGGTACAGCTAGTATGGCAATACAAATATTATGGTACATACATACAAATATTATGGCACAGAATCATAGGAACTAGACTCGCTCTTTGAATGTGCATGTAAAAATTTAAAAAAAGTACACACCCACACGTGTGTATAACATATACAAAAATTAATACATATTTATGTATTCATACCTTACTTAACGTATGTCTGTCGCTATGCTATCTTCTAACCAAATTTTAATTATATTTTTAATTTGCAAATTTATGATATTATTTTGAAAAAATGAATACAACCTGTAGTTTTTAATCGCGAAAAAATATTTTTAAAAAGAAAGATAAATAAAGCAATATTTTAAATTTCAATACAAAAAATATGTTTTGCTTTGAATAAATTTCGTGATTAGAATGTAACATTTCATAAAAAAATTATTAGAGAATATTTATAATTTACTATATTCTTAGTTAAATTAGAATGAAAAATATTTTGCTTCAATCCCTATTCAATAACATTATATTTCGGAAACTAGAAAATAAATTAGTTTAATTACTGTCATCATTTTGATCTTAGTGGTGAGAATTTACCTTTAAAATCTGTGTAGCAATTATTTAACAACATGAAATATTTCGTAAAATTTTTGAACCAACAAAAAAGCATTTTAATTAGTTTGGGTGTTGCAAATAGCTTGCTGTATGTGTAAAGCTATACGCAAGAATATAATTACTCGCTTTGAATCATCAAGATCATCGCTCATGAATTTTCAAGATATTAGCATAATTCTAGATTTTATGTATATATGATAAGCGTACTAGAATTTATGTACACAGTATACATGAAAAGTGTAAGAAAATAAAGTAGTTTATTCACTGCAAGGTTTACATGTGTACTTACAGTTAATCTAGAAATCTATTTCATTATATTGAGATGAAAATTTATTAAAATTAACCTATACAATTAGCTCTTTGTAAGAAAACGTAAATTCCTGTGTTTTCCAATTCTTTCTGTATTATTATGTAATCAGTATCTGTGATCTGTATTATTATGAGTGTGCCACTCGTTATTGCGCAGTAAAACTTTGAGTCTTTGAAAAGTTAAATATAGTTTCATTTTATAAACTTATACACAAGAAAATATGTTTTGATTATGGTAAGTTCTATTTTTTAGAGAATAAAAGGCATATAATATATCCTACTTTCGTTTCTTTTCATTACAAGGAAAATTATCTCGTAACAATTAACCTTTTAGTTTTGAAATTTGCGCCATAGAAACTGGTTTATACTTATAACTATATTGGGCTAAAGATATCAAAATGGGATATATTCTTAACCACTAAACCATACGGTGTTTTTACAGTTCTTAACCACAGTTATAAAATTTCATCATTATCGTAAAGAATACTCTAAAACCAAAACACACATTAATGACAAAATTTTGACACAACGTAATTTATAAATTAAAATTAATGAAGATAAACTCATAATATCTAAAACAGATAAAGGCAACTCTATAGTTATTCTAGACGAAAGTGAATATAAAAATAAAGTGTATGATTTCCTTAAACCAGATGACTTCACAAAACTACAAAGGGACCACACCACTACATTTGCAGATAAAATAAAACAAATAACTAAAACCTGTAATATCATATTTCCTTACGAATTCGCGAAACATAAAGTTACAGAAATGAATACTATACCCCCTATAATCTATGGACAACCTAAAATTCATAAACCAAATATACCCATACAACCGGTTGTCTCATACAAAAACGCACCCTCAAAAAAATAAGCTATTCGCTTTGATAAGATCTTTCGAAATAAAACCGGATTTACGCCTAAATATACCAATAAAAATATACCCGGTCGTACCAAATAATAATTATATTTACTATAAATATATCCCATACATAGGTAATGTATCACTCAAATTAGGAAAACTCTTAACTAATAATAAAAATATAAATAATAAAATATGTGCTTATAGTACTTTAAATAACTTTGGTAAAACCCTTATTAATAATTAAGAAAAAATAGATAAACATAAAAAGAGTGGTATTTATAAACTTAAATGTAACGGCTGTAATAGTGTATAGATAGGTCAAATATGTAAAGATTTTACTACAAGATATAAAGAACACATTGCCAGCTGGCGAAATAACAAACCAGACACATCTCACTTTGCTAAACATCTCATTGAAAATAACCATCACTCTCATACTGATAATGCCCCCTACATACTGATAATGCCCCCTATATATTACAAAAAAATAAACTTAATATCCTAGAAGAATTAGAGATAAACAGGCATAAAAAGACACCAAAGTTAATATATTAAATGAACAACTAAATATAATATCATCACCCATACTTAATACCTTCTAGACATAATATAATTAGAAAACATTGATACTACAGTACTCTTCAAATGGTTTCAGCCCAAATACACATATAAATATAAATATATAAAAAAAATAATAAGAAATAAATAAATATATGAATAAATAAAACCGGAGATATGTAGAATTAGTGGTATAACCTTGTTCTAACTTTCAAATACCCTTGCTTTTGTATAAATATATTACCGAGAATAACGTCCATTTAATTTTATTACATACACCGGAACATTTGCATTGTACTCATATAATAACAACAATTGAATTGATTACCCTCACTAAAATACTGGTATATCGTATAACTCTCGGAAATATAATAAAACCTACACCGCTCCCCTACATTAAACTCGCTAACATAAGCAGTGGGGAAACCCACACAAACCCAGCTTCCGCTATTGTGTTTGAAACATTTAATGCTGTTGGATGTTCCTAAGAGTTAATCTTTACTAATAGCCCACCTGAAGATGTAATACAACGAAACCTAGGTCGTGGTAAAGAACTTAAAGAAAGTAGAAATAATACTACATCACGTAGTTTCATTTAATTGTGAATAATGGATTTCTACAAAATCAACGCCAAATATATTCAACAATAGTCAAATAAAATTTTATAAAGATATTCTTTTATATTCCCAGAATCTTGAGACTGATATATCATAATAAATATTATTCCACTGAGTACTTAATGACGCTATTCAAACTATTTCCCATTTTTTCCTAATTTTCATTATTGAGGAGACTTACCTTTTTAACATTACCTACTTTAAATAAGAAAAACTGAACCTACATAAGGTCATTCTCATCTTCGTTCTTCTATTCATTTATCTGTATGTATTTTGTAATAACCGTTTTTGTTAGAAGTTGGAGGTAAAAACTATAAATTTATACACAGTAATAAAGCATACGAAACCGCATAAATTTCAATAGTTGATACTCGGAAAACCTTCTAAAAAAAGTTAGAGAGGGCATACAAAACAATCAAAAATTGAAAAGAAAATGTGTAGACGGGGTAGGAAAGATGCAAAAAATATCAAAATATTTTCAATAAAATTCCATATAAATATGTCTCTCCTTCTCTATCTTGGAAACTGCCAAACTCAGAATTATGAAAAATATTAGACTTATTGGAAGTAATTTTAATTTTATTCAAAAACTATAGCGATGGATCTATATTTTATAGTTTTGAGACATCGACGATATTTTTACGACAGTGAAAAACATATTGGGCAAAATATTTTCATGATGAAAAATAAAATTAATAATTGTAAGTAGATTAATACAAATTACAATATCTCTCTTTAACGTTCATATTTTTTTATATATACCTTTGTGTATAAGAGACCTCGGAGTGCAATTCTACTCGTGCTTAATCAATTTTATTACTTATATGAGAATCATTCTTGGTCTCGGATTTGTCTGAATTTCTGTTTCTCCCCAATATGTTTTATTTTCGAAGTGAATCTAATTTAGTTCTTTTGTTTTCACTCTAAATTATTTGGAAATTAAATTGGCAAACATTCACGTTGTTTTTGCTAATCGAGAGTAACAGTCAGTTATATAATATGAATAAAAACCGTTACTGTGAAAATTTTAAACATTTTTTTTCTGAAATTGTTTATGTAACTAAGACCAAAAAGTCTATCATTTCTATATAAACATGTAATTTTTTATTATAACCAACGATTTTTGGATTCGCGAAATTTCAACATATATGAGCATTAGAATTTCATGCTTTTGTATTTATTGAAAAAAACAGTAAAAAATATCAATTTTAAAAATGTATTAAAGAAATGAAAAATACAATAATTAAAAATCGATACTCGACATTCATCATTTTTACTTTTATAAAACATTTCTTGAAAGGGTAATCGTTTTATAATATAACAATATGCTACAAATAAGTTTCTTTAACGAAGTTAAATTGTGTTCCTGAGAATTTGTTTTTAATTTTCTTATGAATATGAGTTGGTATCAATCGCTTTTCTTATGTATATATGATACAATAACAATTTATAACATTAAATGCTATAAATTATTATTAAAGACTCGTAAAATAGTAACATAAGGTTAATACAATACATGTTTTTTGTAAATTATATTACCGATAATAAAACGAATCGTCAATATTTAACATATCAAAATGAGGCATTGCACATGAAGAACGCAAAACTGTACTAAATTATTTCTTACCAGTAGATCAACGAATTTTCCAACTTAATAAGTATATGAAAATACATAAAACAAATTACTAAATTTATCGTGACAAAAATGTCGATCAAGTATGAACTGAAGATCAATTATATTACAATGTAAAGTAAACGTCATCTTTTGCTTATTTTAACTTCTAAGCATATAAATTAGCCTATCATATACAACTTACTGAGCAACTGCCACGTAATTGTTACTTATTAAAATTAATAAATTTATTTTGATAATAGGTTCATATTGAATATAATAAGTCTTTCTGTATTTGTTTTTGGCAAAATATATCTACTAGATCAACATGGCAAATAGATTAGAGTAATTATTCATTAATATAATTCCTTTAGCAATGACAACGCTATAAGGCAACGAACTTTTGGTGGGTAAACAAAATTTTAATGACCTTTTTATGTTTTGTGACAGTAATTGATGGTTAGATATAAAACATACGTTATAGTTTGCGAATATTCAAATACTCTCTCATTTTTTATTTAATTTTTTTTTTATTCTTCCTCGCACAAAGGCCATAACTCAAATTAGTCGGTAAATATGTAAAATCTAGTTACCGAATTTGTCAACTTTGCCTTATGTAAATAAAAGCCAATATAGGAGTGTTTGATATTGAAGTCTCAATATAAATAGATTCCTCTATGTATTCTAATATGAAACTTCGGAAATGCTGATAATAATGTGGTATATTAGGTTTTGGAATATTTCGGTTTAGAACAAAACTAATTTCCTTGTAACCTGAGTATTTCCAGATGTTAATATCATTTTTCTAAAATGGTATGGGTCGTGGGTTATATAGGTTAATCACATACGAAACATCAATAATTCCGGGCAGAATAAATGGAGGTTTCAGATTCCAAACTTGAAATTAATACCAAAAATATAATACTGAGCTCCTGGCAGAATATAAAGAGTTTTGTATATAGCAAACTACTTCTTGGAAGGATTTACGGTGAATGTATACATTTACTACCAGCAATCAGGTAGGCTAGCGAACAAATTATTCAATAAATAGAATCGAGCCTTTTTTCGCCCCGCTAACGCTAGATCACGTAACAAACAATATATTCAATAAAATGAAAATAGCTAAGCTGGCTTTTCCAAGTACTTTATTCTCATTCATATGACATCGTTTTATCTTATCATTCCTGGTTTAAAATGTTATCCAAAAAATTACAGAATGAAAATTGTCAATATGGGAGTCTTTTAAAAAGATCTCAAATTATTTGAGTCTAATCACCGGATTTTTATAATAGCAAATTTTTGTTCGTTCCAAAACACTTATATGTCGACAAAAAGTTTTTTTTTTCAAAACGACAATGTCCAGTCAAGTTTCATTCTAAAATCCATGTTAGCCTTAGCCCATCTTCAACTTCAGTTTCATCTTTTATCCAGTCATTGAGCGAAAGACTTAATAACTTAAGATATACTGAGGATATTTCAATCTTTGATCGACATATACAATGACATAGAACTGAAAGACACGTTCAGAGAAATACAAATGGAAGAAAAGATAGGTTGAACAGAAATGAAGAAAAGACACATTTACCACAAACTAATGAATAAACTTGGAAACTATAAATCTAGAGAGACAATACATAGAAACATGTAATTTCATTTATGTTTATACGCCAAGGAATAAGAAATGAAAAAATTCTAAGTTTCAGATTCTTTTCTGAATTTTTAAATTTCAGAAAAAGTTTTATACATGTGTGATAGTAAAATTTTTAGAGCAAACCAAGAAATAAAGATTTCTGTTTCAGAAGTAATTGCATTTAAGAATTTATGCAAAATTTTGAAAACCACTAATGACTCAAAAACCCTAGGCTCCTCATTAAAAATAAAACATGAATTTGTGAGGGCTCACAGTCTGTTCTAACCTCTGTTTCAATTTGGATTATTACTTACGGACTGTGTAAATAATTTATTAATTTTTCGAGGAAAATATGTATATTAACTTAATATTAAACATGAACAGACTATATTAAAACAAATTTGATTGAAAAGTTAATATTTACACGCAGATTATTCGTTTGATTAGAATCGTTTATCGTTGCTTTATATCAATGTGACGAGCAAGCGTTGAGGATTGGTAATGTAATTACGATACAATTTTCTTCGCAATAATAGAAAGAGAGAGAGAGAGAATAAGGGAAGAAAACAATTGTCGATATGGTGGTAAGGTTTTGCGATATCAACAAGTCCTTGATACGAATTTCCTTGGATGTATATTATTCTACTTTGCACTTATTTCATGTGTAATAACTGCTTTCGCCGAGAAAAATTATGTTAAATATATTTATCTATGACCAAATTTAAAAAAAATACATATTTATACATAAGTGGAAATGATAAAAAAGGTAAAAAATGTTATGATTTATGAATGTTTCAATTTCGGCTATTTGAAGACTTTTTGCAGAGTGTTTAGCTTCGATATAAGTTTGTAATAAATCTTGATCATTTGTGAGCTAAAACTAATACCACATTTAGTTTATTGATCCACCAAACAAACTTCTTCATTTGTATCTCTGACTGTATTGTGAAGTGTTATAAATCCTAATTATCCAATCAGAGTATTGTGGTTTGTTAATTAGATTACTCTCGCGTCGAGCGAGAAACTTCCACATTCTCTGTTAACGCCTACCACAGTTCACGCGCTTTGACGATGGCTAACTTATAATTAGTTAACAATACGAGTCCGATGTTCCTTAATGTAATGCTCATGGTGAGCAAGAATAAAAAGATCACGATTAAAAGTCTTATTACCTTTTATAAAATACTGTGGATTGAACCGCATATTCGTAAATTTTTCGAGTTTTTGAACGTTGCTTTGGGTTAATAAAATTATCAAATATTTTTTAATTTATTAATTTTAAAAAGGATTTTGTGATTTGTGATGCCTGTGTCATTTCAAATCGATATATTATAAATCTTGATTACCAAATCAGAGAACAATTTGGCAACCTGTGTTTTTGTGAAAAAAAATTTATGTACTGAATGCAATTACATTGTTCAATATGTTTTGAATAATTATCAGATTATATTAACTGAGAATAATTTAGATTTAATACATTATTATACATATCGCTAATAAATTTAAATATCGACAATATTTACATTTGTCATAAAAAAGCTTGTAGTCAATTGTGCTCGTCTTTAAGATTTGGTAATAATTTTCCCTTTGCTGTGAAAATCTTTAAAAACATTATGATTAATTATTTTAAAATTGTTAAGGATCTTCTTTCAGCCATACCAAGGGACAGTTGCGTACTCTTAACTATTCAATTATTAAGTTAGTACTCTTAACTATTCAATTATTAAGATAATTTATTCATTTCAGCACATTATATAAAACTCTTTCGAACTTATCTTAGTTCAGTCAGCCTTGTGTTAATCAGCGATTTGTCACGCAATCTATATGTTATATTAAAAGTAAGATTATTGAGAAAACATTAGCCTGATTTTCATAATTTCGGTCGAAAAGCTGAGCTTTTATAAAAAAATTAAATAAAGCTTTTTATTAATTATCTATAGAAATCATGATAATGTTCACATATTACCAAGTTTACTTCTAATATTATTTTCTTGTCGTTTGTAATTGTAACCATGTCATGTGAATATGATCTTTGGAATTCGAACTATGCATGCCAAGTCTTTACGTGAGAAATTTAACAGTGTTCTTAATATCGCTTTCTTGTATTATTTATAGATAACTGTAAAATTTTACTAAACAATTATCCATTAGAGGGAAATAAATTTTCTTTTCACTTACTATACTGATTTCCAATGTCAAATAACATGTATATGTATCAGCTGTTTTATTTACATTCTGAAAAAAGGTGATAATAATGTTAATATTTGGTCATTAAAACGTATAATTTCATTACTAATGCTTCGATTGGGTTACATATTTGATATTAAAGTTGCGAAAGTTATAACTTCGTATAATGGTTGTGAAAGTATAATATAATAAAGAATCTCATTTCATTTGTTCTAATCCACCTAACGTTTTTTATATCTAACGCGTTATCTTGACTTCCCACTTTTCTTAATCTATATTTTTTTCAATAACATTTTGTAGTCACGTTAATTACTATTGAAATAGGCAACTGATAATAAATGGTTACTTAATTGGACGCTCTTTATTTAACTACGCCGGACAATCTTTAGATTAAACGTCCTTCTCTCTATAGTATAAATGTAAAGGATTACAGGATTATTCAATTTTGATCACTCAAAGATCCCTTTAATCTATCCACTAATGGTGAAATTATAATCGATTCATTAATAATAGATTCAAACTTATAGATATCCTTTCATTCCTCTGAAGAGACCCGTTTTTGGCCACTAATCCACGGATGCTGTTGATAGACGTGTACAGAGGTTTTATGTATTTATTTACAAAGCATATTGAAATTGTGTGAATATAATTTTCTTCAAAATATATGGACAGCTCCAACAACGCATTTCGACAAAAAAATATAAATACCTTCGTACAAATGTGAAAAATTAATGCGCATTCTTGTTGATATTTTAATTCACAAACATGATAATTTTATAATAAAAAATGAGAATATATATAATTTTGCTATATTCCAATAGGGACGAAACTATTTTCTATTCCACGTCCTTTTATTTTTTTCTTTGGAAAAACGACGCCTCACGGTATAATAAAATTGTGACAGAGTGAATTCTGCACGTGAAAAATATTTTAAAAAGTGTGATTGTTTTAGCATATAATATGATAGTAACCTAAATTCTAAAACACGTTTATAGAATTTAGGTCTCTCTATGTCTGTGTGTTAATTTGTTCTTCAGTTACACAATATGTACTGCACGGATTTTGATGAAATTTGGTACGGTTATAGTTTATATCCTCGAGCAAAATATAAAATACTTTTTTATGACAATATTGTATAAAAAAACTATTCTATAATAGATATAAAAAAAACATCCTGACTTGATAGATAGTAAGATATTAGTACTGCCAACCCCACCTATTAGCGTTTTTAGTAAACTTTACGCTCTTAGATATATTACGACATGGTACTGTTAAAGCCATCTCTTAGCGTTTTAGCAAACTTTACGCTCTTAGACATATTACGATATGGTACTGCCAAAGCCATCTGTTAGCGTTTTAGTAAATTGTATGCTGCGAAAATTGTAAAAAAATGAAAAATAAAAAATAAAAAAAATTCCTAATAGCTTTTTTTATATCAAAATCCGTGTGGACGAAATCGCGTCGATATGGCTAGCACAAAAATATACCCGACATCGTTAATTTTAATTTCGTGTGCGAGCTACGAGAAAATCTTGAAATTTTACTTTTTATTTAATTTTTCATATTTATAAATTTATATACTTTTTTAATATATTTCTTAATATATATTTTTTATTAGTATGTACTAACTCTTTACACTCTGCGAAATTTGACACTCATATGGGTAATTAGGTCTAATTCAAAATTTCGAAAATCTTATGTATTCCTTAAGATTAATTTTGTACCACTATTAAGTTACTGAAAAGTTAATAATAGATTTGACAATCTTTAAAAGTTTGACAAATCTTCCCTCTTTATGCGCAATTAGTCATTTCCGAAGGATAACATTTTATTATTTAAAAAATATACTCTTACATGTTACACAGTTTAAAATGTCAATTTTCTTTTATAAAACAGGTTATTTCAAGTAATATCAGCGGAAATACAAAAACCGTGTAAATACTAAGTATTTTCCACCGTATTTCCCTAGTTATTCAACAAGCAAACAACAAATTTGGTTGAAATTAAATTTGTTAAAATTTATTTGAGTATTTGTGGAAATTTATTTATGTCCAGACAAATTAATGATAACCCTTAAGATTGGATTATTCGAACTTCTAAATGTATAATTCGCACTTTGATATATTGATTATAATTCGTCGATGAAATTTCGTGTTAAAGATTTAAAAATTTACTTTACCTAATTTTCTTTATCGAACTTTGACTGCCAATGTTTCCCATTGGTGTAATATTTACTAGGCAACTTTTTGGTTACTTGTTATAAATTTATTGCTCATACAGATTAAACTCATACAGATGAACAGGCGTTAAATTCACATTTTAATTACATATTAATGTTCTTTTCATTGCGTGACATGGAAAATGTCACACAACGAAAATAAGTGTGACAGGAATTAAATTGGAGACGGTAATAAACATCTAGGTGACAGTGTGGTTCCAACATGTTAACAAAAAGGTGTCGTGAATCATCTTGAAATAAAAAAAGATTCATTATAAAGCGGTTTGATTTATCGGATATGCTTAAAAATGAAAGATGATGTTCAAAAGCCCTGAATTATTTTTTACGTATTTTGTAAGTAAAAAATGTTTGATAGTGGCGGATTGTTTCTGATACTTTGTTCTTTCATACTTACAATATTTTGTCACTTTTATCTCCTTTTATGTTAACATATTTTTTTTACAGTCGTTTTTATTTAAATAGGTTAGGCACAGAGATTTAAAATTTAAGGCTAAAAAGGTTCAAAGGAATATTTATGATATTTAAATTTAGAATTCCCAACATTTAAATAGACAAAAGCTCGGATAACAAACTTTTTAGACAGAACATTCAAATTCTCAAACACAACGTTCTTCAAATAGGCAGAGACTCGGATGATCAACTTTTGACTAGGTTTTAATAATAAACTTGTTTCCTTTTATAGTAATAAATTGGTTTTAATCTCAATATTGAAGTCTTTAGATTAAAAATGTTCAATATCGTTGTTTTTCGAAACATTTTATATAAAATATTTTAATTATTATAATTAACCATTAATAGAAATTACAAAAAAGCGGAAATGAAGACATTTATTTAAATTTTCGTTGCACATTTGACATGGTTTTATTTGATACTCCGCACAAATATGACGCTGATAAGAGGCGGTTTTGGATTATCCGTCTTTTATGCGGTCACAGAAGTGGCAGCGACAAGACAAGCTCAAGTTTTCGGATGCCATTTATGGTTTTCGGGATATCCCGGGGCAATCTTGGCCATTTTAATCTGTCCTACATACGCCGTATTATGAGGGACATTGCCAATGCTTTGAGAGATTGGCATCTCTTTTGGACAGGTTGCTTTTCTGGCACCGTAGACATAGTGTAAAAGATCCATGAATTGACAATCACCGTATTTAGAAGAGTATAGAATACACACAGGGACCACCTTCTTGTTTTTTTAAATGTAGAATGCTTTTTACTCAGTTGGTTGAAAACGTCAATACCATATTTAGTTTTATTATAAAACCCTATGATTTCGGACAGTTCATTATCATTATCAGGACTATCATGCACTGTAGACACCGTTATCACAGTTTTCTTTTTCGCTGATTTTTGAGGACAATATGGTAATAAAATCAGCGGTCCGCTAAAGGCAAACATAGACGTGTCTGTCGCGATCTTTGGTTTCGAACATTAGTTGTGGTGTCTCACACTTATTTTTTTTTTCAGTTCCAACCATAGGTATTCCCTTTTTCAGTACGGTTTTGGCGATTGGTTTGGCCGTAAACAGTTGTCACATGTTAAATTTTGGTTCATACCATGTATAGGCTTTGTCAATTCCATAACTTAATAATCGGTTATTAGTATACCTTCTTGATATATGGTACTATTTATCATATATCCTGTTTTCGCGTCACAGAGTAAAATGTTTTTTAACCCATATTTATTAGGTTTATCCCCATAAACATCTTGGATAGACATCGACCTTAAAAACCAATTATTGGCTCAATTATCACCCAATCTGATGGCATATACATATTTTTACTGAATTTTACGATATGGTTATATAAGTATCTGATTGGACCAAAACGGTCAGTTTCACGAAGAAGCGCTCTCATTTCTTTGTCATCGAATCTCAAGTAGTTTGTCAAATACTCGAATCTTGCTCTAGACATCGTGGCTCTGAAAAATGAAACTCCAGGGTATTTGTCAAATATTTCTGCTATTGAATATATTTGGCGTTAATTTCATAGAAATTTATTATTCACAATTAAATGAAACTACGTGATGTAGTATGATTTCTACTTTCTTTAAATTCTTTACCACGACCTAGGTTTCGTTGTATTACAACATCTTCAGGTGGACTATTAGCAAAGATTAACTCTTAAGAACATCCAACACCATTTATATGTTTCAAACACAATAGTGGAAACCGGATTTGTCTGGGTTTTTCCACTTCTTATGTTAATGAGTTTATTGTAGGGGAGCGGTGTAGGTTTTAGTTATACGTTAAACCAGTATTTAGTGAGGGTAATAATTTCAATTGTTGGTATTTTATGAAGTTGTACAATGCAAATGTTCCAGTGTATGTAATAAAATTAAATAGAAGTTATTCTCGGTAATATATTTATACAAAAGCAAGGGTATCTGAAAGTTAGAACAAGGCTATACCACTAATTCTACATGTCTCCGGTTTAATTGATTCATATATTTATTTATTTATTTTAATTTTTTTTATGTATTTATATTTATATGTTTATTTGGGTTCAAACAATTTGAAGAGTACTGTAGATCAATGTTTTCTAATTATATTATGTCTAGAAGATATTAAGTATGAGTGATGGTATTATATTTAGTTGTTCATTTAATATATATAACCTTGGTGTCTTTTGTATGCCTATTTATTTATTATGTTTCTACGATATTAAGTTTATTACCTTTTGTATTTATTTGTAATATATAGGGGGCATTATCAGTATGAGGGTGATGATTATTTTCAATGATATGTTTAGTAAAGTGAGATGTGTCTGGTTTGTTATTTCGCCAGCTGGCAATGTGTTCTTTATATCTTGTAGTAAAATCTCTTCCTGTTTGACCTATGTATATACTATTACAGTCGTTACATTTAAGTTTAAAGACACCACTCTTTTTATGTTTATCTGTTTTTTCTTTATTATTAATAAGAGTTTTACCCAAGTCATTTGAAGTACTATGAGCACGTGTATTATTTACATTTTTATTATTAGTTAAGAGTTTTCCTAATTTGAGTGATACATTACCTATGTATGGGATAGACTTATAGTAAATATTATTATTATTAGGTACGACCGCTTATATTTCTTGTATTAGTATTTTTCTTGATTTATTATGGTACAATTTTGTGACAATTGATGGTTTATAATTAATATTTACTGCGATTTGTTTTATAGTTTTTATACCTTTATGTAAATTAGATTTTTCTAGAGGGATAGTTAAAGATCTGTAAATCTTCGAAGCTGCTAACTTATGAGACCAAGGGTGTTGAGAATGACCATTAATTATGGAGAGTAAGGTGAAAAGCTAATTTTTTTGAGGGTGCGTTTGTGTATGAGACAACAGGTCGTATGGTTATATTTGGTTTATGAATTTTAGGTTGTCCGTAGAGTATTGGGGGTCTAGGGTTTATTTTTGTAACTTTACGTTTTGCGAATTCCTTAGGAAATATGATATTACATGTTTTACTTATTTGTTTTACTTTATCTGCAAATATCGTGGTGGGGTCCCTTTGTAGATTTATGAAATCTTCTGGTTTAAGGAAATCATACACTTTATTTTTCTATTCACTATTAATTTGTAAATTACGTTGTGTCAAAATTTCGTCATAAATGTGTGTTTTGGTGTTAGAGAATTCTTTACATATTATATCAGCCGCTTTGTGTTTAGTAAAAGCGTCCTGGTTACTGAATGCAATCGTGGTATCTACTGATTCTATGGTAATTCGTGAGGGTGCGGGAATATTATATTTAAATCCTCTATTTAAAAATTCTAGTTCTTTATTATTATATATTAATTTTGAAAGGTTTACTGTTCTGGGATAAAACGTTTGTTTGGGTGTGACTTTTGGTTTCTGAGTGTTGGCTTTTAGTTTTTAAATTTTATTTAATTATTTTTGTGTTATGTTTTTTATTGTTACACTTGCATAATTTCTAAGTTAATAGTCTAAAATATCAAATTCTATAGGGTGAAGGAGATATGTTAAAGGAGAGTGTATTACCTTTAGACAGGGGTTTATGTTGTCTCGCTTGACGATTGCTTCCCGAATTTCTTCATTCAGCCAGGTGGTGACGGCTTTTGATGTTGCTTTGTGGGCTGTTCGAGTTGTTCCACTAGTCTTGATGTTCACGTGACTCGGTGTAAGATTACACTTTGTGCACGTTTTGTTGAACCAAGTGCTTTGTATCATCTTCCAAAATTTAATTCGGAGGAGACGGTGCAATATGGCCAATGTAGCCAAATCGGCTGTTTTTAAATATTAACTATATTTGGCGTTAATTTTTAGAAATTCATTATTCACAATTAAATGAAACTACGTGATGTAGTATGATTTCTACTTTCATTAAGTTCTTTACCACGACCTAGGTTTCGTTGTATTACAACATCTTCAGGTGGGCTATTAGCAAAGATTAACTCTTAGGAAAATCCAACAGCATTTCTTCGTTTATGATTTCTTCAGTAAAGAAGAGTTTAAAGACCTTTCCAGTACTAGCCACATTCTGAGTCGGACCTTTACTTCCAGGTGGCGAAAATAGTTTGTTACGACGAGAAATTCTCGACCGTGAAGATGGTATTCCTGACTAATGGTGTCAATTGTTCTTTCCTTTACCAAATATAACCAAAGGCATGTCTATTACCGTTATTGGGATCCTTTTAAAATAAAGTTTGAAGTAAATTTTTCGTTACTGCAAATGCAAATGTTGATTTCTGTATGATATTAATAATAATGGTCATCAGACGAGAATTCATGCGTAAATTTTTCGTACAATTTTAAATAAACCAAAAATAACAAAATTAGTTAAATGTAAAATTTAGGTTCTAAGCAATAATTTATCGCTTTCAATAATATACATAGCATTGGTCAAACGGTGTTTTACTGTGTGCACACTGGATAAAATTAAATAAATTTGAGGGTTTCATATTGAATTATATTTTAATATTTTCAACTAATAAAGCACCCTCTGCTCGATATTAATAATGGTTTCATTGGTTTAGTTTCAGTGAATACTGGAAAAGATGAAATGCAATGGTCCGTTAAAGTGGTTATCGTGGGAGAAAGAGAAATACTAACAAATTTTGAGGCTGGCATAATTTATTGAACGAATATAGAAGGATATCTCTTTGAACATAGCAATAAGGAAAATATAATTTCTTCCGACATAGCTATTTGTAATTTTCAGGTGGCAAAGGCAAGCATTCCAATTTCGTAATGAACATAACCTATTAATTATAATATATATATATATATATATATATATATATATATATATATATATATATATATATAACACTGTAGTTATATTCCTGAAAACAATTATTGTTTTAGAACACATATTGCCTTTACGCCATATGCCGAACGTTTGTTTAATAAAAAATGCGTTGCGTTAATTTAGTAATTAAGATTTTATGTCACATAGAATTAAATTGAGAGATGCGCACGAAATTTTAAAAACGTTGAACTTAATAAATCTCATTTCTGCTTGTTGGAAAATAACTTTCATTACCTATTTATAAATGTTAAATCAATCGTGAACGCAGTTAAATCTACAAAAGTAATGCATTCGTAAATTTCGCCAGTCGTTCGTAAATCTCTATATGTGCGTACACAGCATCGTCAGATGAAACCAATATCTTTCAACTGAATAAAACAAGGACATAAAAATGGTAAAAGGCTTAAATGTATTAAATGGGAGCTACCCTTTCACTACGAAAAAAGTCTTCAAAGGCAAATCAAGAGAAAAGGAAGGTGAGATTCGCTGAATACTTTTAGTATCAGTCCGTTCAATAAAGTTAACCGTCAAATACGTTAGATAGGTGGGAAGGTTATAAATAATAATTGTTATCAAACTGTCACTCTACCATCACATCAGTGTTTATTTTCACAGGCAATTACTTTTGATAATATAAGCGTGAAAACGAAAATATAAATTTCAAATATGAATATTTCAAGCCCACTTAGCATATTAGTCTAGGGAAGCTTCAATAAAAAAAAATTATCGGCTGTCGAATGAAATACATTTCGAAGTATGGAAGCCGAAAAATCTAAACCTTAAAAAGCTTAGTAAAGAAAAGTAAAGAAGAATCGATCTTTTACGATGAAAAAAGTGTTTGAATCCAAGTTAAGTGCACAGAGTGTTGCGCATCCGGTAGTAATGTGCATTTTCATTTGTCTTAGGTTTAAAGATATTCACATAAAAGTTTGATTCTTCTTTATGTATTGAATTTTTTAGAGTTTAGTTTCTTTGACTACCGTATATCGAAATATAATTCGTTCCACAGCCGATAACATTTCTTTTATCGAAACTCTGTGAAATTAATGTGCCGAGCGGGTTTGGGGTATTCATAACTTAAATAAATATTTTGTTTTCCACGCTTATATTACTAAAAGTAAATGCTGGTTTTTACATGAAATGTTTATACTATTGAAAATAAACATTGAAGTGGGGATATAGTGTCCTCTTGCTAACCAAAGGTTATTGATAACCTTTGCACGTACTTGACGGTTAACTTTATTGACCCACCTTACTTTTCTCTTAATTTGCCTTGAAGAACTTTTTCGCAGTGGAAGGATAACTCTTATTCGATACATTTAACCCTTTCACAATTATCCACGCCCATATTATAATTGGTTCAGGCGTATTTGTTTCAACTGGCGATGCTATGTACGCAGATGTAGTAATTTAAGAACGATTGAGGTAGGGATTTAGGACACTTGCAAAATTGTAAGTTTTGAAATTTTTAATCTTTGATTAGAAATTATTTCATCTTTTTAAAAATAAAAAAATTGTTACAACAATAAAAAAATTGTCAACAAGCGGAAATAAGATTTATTAAGTTGTAAGTATTTTCTAATTTGTGACGAATCTCTCATCTGAATTCGATGTATTATAATATCATGATTATTAAATTAAAGCAACATGTTTATTATTAAACAAACGTCCGGCATATGGCGTACTGGCGACGAGTGTTCTAAAGTAAAAATTGTATTCGGGAATATAATTACAATAAATAAATAAATATATATATGTATATATACATGTGTATATATATATATATATATATATGTATATATATATATATATATATATATATATATATATATATATATATATATATATATATATATATATATATATATATATATATATAAATATGTTTGTAATTAACTAGTTATATTTATTACGAAGTGCGTATAATATATACAGTGCTATCATATATAATTTATAAATTGAGACATACACCATGCTTACCTTTGCCATAAGAAAATTGCAAATAGCGATATAACTTTTGCTCGGTCTCAAAGCTCGTTAGTAATTTCTCTTTTCCCGACGATAGTCACTTTAAATGAACATGTCGTTTCATTATTTCCTATTTTTGTGAATAAACTGCTAGCTGATTATCAATATCCAGCAGTGGTGTTTTATTAAATGAAAGTATTTCAACGTAATTTGATATGGAACTCTCAAATTTATTTGATTTTAATTAGTCAGTGCGGTACTGCTTGACCTAGGCTAAATATGTTTTTAAAAGCAGTAAATTATCACGTCAATTCAAATAATTTATAATTTTGAGTTTCTATACAAATACACGAAAAATTACTGCATCAATTCTCGTTTGTTGACAATTATTTTTAATGCCATGTGAAAAACGACATTTGCATTTTTAGTGTCAAAAAACTTACTTGAAATAGCTTTTGAGTTTGCAACAGCAAATATGTCATGGGAATATTATCTTAGAAATTATTTTAATTCAAATCACCTATTTACGTGTGAAATATAATAGCGCCCTTATTACTAACTCTCGTATTTTTTTAATAAATTCCAAATTTTTAAATTAAAGACAAATTTTGAAGTTTTTACTTCGAATCAAAGATTATTTCTTTCACTTCTCAGATTTGTCACTTGGAAAGTGATGATAACATTGATCTGGATTGACATGTTTGATCGTTGAAATGTATAATTTTGTTATAAACGATTTCCTTCTAATTTCTATCTTATCTTTACAATATTTAGCATACCGATGTTTAGCACACCACGAAATTTAATTTAGAAGTAAATATTTCAGTGGCAGTTCTTACTTTGCTTAATGTGTTTTTTAGAATAATATAATATATTAAGCTAATATAATGTATTATTACTGAGAAGAAGCTTTTGAAAATCTGTAAAAACTTATAGAATTTTTTTTTATTTACATACCTAGGGAATCTAAAACGATATGATGCTTTTTAATTTATTGTTACCTGTTATTTAAGTATCAACATACTCAAAGAATTGATGGAAACTCGAATATCGTATTTTTACTTACACACACAAGCACTCTAAATATACTCGAATACTAGTCGATATTCGAATAACCTATTTTCAGTTACGTACGGAGCATTCGTAAGTATGTTTGAAGATATATTTTATAGTGGTAAGTTGGTTTGTATTCTATATATCTAGCCACTTTATGTGCATAATTTTTCAATGTTTCAATTATTCAATACTACAGAGATATAGTAACATTATCGAATTAATTTTTTTTATTAATATATGTCGAAACATTAAATTCGGTGTTTGGATACTGGAATACCCCATTTTCGCTTACATTTGCAAGTACTCAAAATATATTCAAATACTCGTTGATACTCGAATAGCCTGTTTTCAATTACATACGCAGCACTCTTAATTACGTTTAAAGTTATATTTCGCAGTGAAAAGTTCGTTCGTGTTCTATGTGAAGTCACTTTACGTATATATTAGGTTGGCAACTTATAAACTCGCTACTTTTTTCGACCGATTTCTGGAATGTTATAGAAACTTCTGGAATATATCTCGTATGATATATAATGGGCGCGGCATTCTAATTTCTGTTCAGTTTACAATTGAGTAAGCGGCGAGTAAAGAATAAATAAAAAATGGGAGTATTTCAAATTGAATTTACACGACTCTTTCTTCAAGAATGTCGTTTAGAGCAAAAAACCATCGAAGCATTACGCAATATTTACACAACTATGGCTGAAGGTATGCCCTCTTATGCACTGGTTCCAAAGATTCAAAGAAGAGAATTTTGACCTCTCCGATAAACTTCATCCAAAGCGACCTAATACAATTGATTTACAAAAAATTAAAAGCCTTATTGAAATGGATCCCAGATTAAATTCTCGTTGTTTGGCAGAGCTATTTTCTTGTTCTTATACTGCAATAGAAAAATAATTTCATGCTTTGAGAAAGAAGTGAAAATGTTCCGTTTGAATACAACATGATGCAATACCCTTTCAACTTCAAAGAAAGGCTAATGTGCACTTGTATCTACTGAGTTCCCATCGTACCAACATGAGGCTAGCGTATTTGGTCACAGGAGATGAAAAGTATGCAGCTTATTTTAATTTTAAACGTAAATGCCAATGGCTGGGAGCGAGAGAAAAAGATGTACATAGACCAAGATATAATGTTGGACAAAAGGTTATGTCTTTGAATGCACGGTGGGCTATAAATGGAGTTATTCATCGAGTTATTCACTGGAAACTGTTTCAAGAAACAGTACAAATACATATAAGATTTCCTGTGAACAAATGTGCAAAGTCACCGCTAAACTTTCTTCAAACCAAAGCAAAGTTAATTTTTTACATGACTACGCTCAAATTCACGTAGCAAAACTAACGCATGTAAAACTATTTTAACTTGAATGGAGTATGCTGCGTCATCCACGGTTTTTTCAAGATCTTTGACCATCTAATTACCATCTGTTTCGTTCTTTGCCTAATAATTTATGCGATAGAAAATTTAAAGATGTATCGTATAAAAATTGAACTTCAGCTGTTTTTCAGTCAAAGGCCCAAAAATTTCTACAAGGATGGAACTTTAGCTCTGCCTACCCGTTGGCGACAAGACAGTGTTATACCGACAGTGTTTATGTAATTAACAATTGATTTTATCGATTACATATAACAAATTTAAAAGTTTTTGTATATAGATGGCCGGTTTACAATTTGCCAAACTAAAATATTTTCAACTTTTTTAATTCAAGAAACAATTTATTCAATTAGTCAATACTATAAAGATATTGTGACATTATCCAATATTGAATATACTTGGCGTTAATTTTGTAGAAATATTTACAAATAAATGAAACTACATGAAATAATCGTAATTATGTTTAAAGGTATATTTCATAGTAGAATATCGGTATTCTGGATATTCTGTATATCTCGTCACTTTAAATTTATAATTTTTTAACGTTTTCATTTCAAGAAATAAATGATTTAATTATTCAATATTATATGGGTACAATAATATTTACGAATTAAATTCTGTGTTGAGATAATTTAGTGTTGATATAATTATGGATAGTATTGAAACTAATTATGTGATCAATGAAACCAAAGCTTAACTCTATTTGATCGTTATTAGACCAGTATCGGAGCTATTATAAATTACCCATTGGTAGCATTGCATTTTTGAATTAGTCAGTTTTCGAGTATGGATATCGTGGTACGTTTGTGGACGGACCTACAGATATACTTAAATTGGATTCAATCCTAACTCATGCCAGGCAAAATTATAATTTTGACTGTTGTTTTATCTACTCAATCCAGGTCGTCGCGAAAAACGATAGTAAGTGACGTTTACGTGGCGAAGAGTGCACGTCAGCTTTATCGTATTCGATTCTGAATTATCGAAATGAGGATTTCATTTAAATTTTTAAAAAATGCATTTTGTTTACTTTTTAAATATTATTCTTTACATATTTAATAACTTAGTTAAATATAGCCTAACTTAAAGCTTGTTTCACAAGATATTCCTGATTAAAATTTTAAAATTAACTTGACAATCTTTCCAGTGTTCAAACGAATTCTTCTCATCTCATATTTTCTATACTGTAGGTGTTCATCACTAAAATTATTCAGTATATCGTATTTATGAATGTGATGATATTACTCATTATATTCGTACTTACGAAATAACCCTTAAGAAGTAGTTAAAAACTGCAATGTTTCGTTAGTATGAATTTTCTTACTTAATGAAGTTAGCAAACGGATTAAGGTAACCTATATAACTCTCCTACCTTGCCTCATAGTATCTGCTTTCAATGCAATTGTTAAACATTATCAATTTATTGCAACTTGAGCGTTTATGATCGATTTCTGTCAGATTCATGTCAACTTTTGTAGACTAACAAAAATCTGCTGCTGCTAAATTTGTACAGAGGCTATACATATATTTAAATGTGATTTGCGTATAATTATATGAAAGTTGAATAAAACCTCTTTTCTTCAATTTAATGTATATTTTACAATAAAGAAGAAAACAAAATTGCCAATAATAGCGCAATATTTGATTACGTAAATAAATAACAGCCTAGTTTAGTTTATATTTGAAACCAGAGAGACGAAAATTTCATAAAACGAAATGATTATCCATTATAATCAGCAAACTACCAATAAAAATCAAACTATCTGATATTTCGTGGCTTTTTTGTTTGTTTCTGTAGATAGCGCAATCCCTCATTATAGATTCTATAGACTAAACTTGACATCGCAAATCCCAAACCCGTCTGTGAGCCAAGTTCCTCTTAAGCAAATTTTATTTTTCATTTTTTGTGAATATTGATGAGAGTTCAATGGAAATATTCTCTCGTCAAAAGAATCTCTTTTTACAAAGGATTTTATTTTGTGCAGTAATTTTTTTAAATTTCGTTAAGAGCTGGAATGCATTTGAGCAATTAACATTAATTCATTATTTATAAAATTGTAAGTGTCATTTGCAGACTTGATATCGTATCACTATGTAAATTCGATAAAAATATTTTTTTAAACATTCAATCTAATTAATCTGCAACCAACATTTACTTAACTTTACGTAAAGGTATTCAAAGAGAAAGTAATTTCATAAAACAGTTTACTGGCTTAAATGCGAGGCTCTATTTAAACCTACAAGACATTTAAATGGCGTATTATTTATACAGGATATATATGTATGAAAAAAATCTGTAAGTATCTATCTATCGCATGTCTATCTTTTTACCCAACAGGCAAACGACAAATTTTGCTGAAATTAAATTTATCATGATCGGGATCTAATTATTTAAGTATCCACGGAAACTCATTCATGCCACAACGGAAGTTGATGATAACGTTAACTTTTGATCATTTGAACTTTTAGATGCATAAATTCACTCACTGGTGTTTTGATTATAATTCGTCGAGTGAAGTTCATATCAAAGGGTTTGAAATTTATTTTATCTAATTAGCTCTTTATTGAATTTGGGCGGCCGACAATCCATACTGAAGGAAATTTACTTCAAAAATCAATATTTCATAGGCCGCTATTTCATTCGCTCAAAGTGAATTTATCGTTCGTTTAAATTAATGTGGTGAGTAGGCATTAGCTATTAGTAATTTAATTACGTATTAATTTTTTTTATGATAAGGAGGCAATTGGTAGTGAAGACGAAAGTCTATTTATTGGAGTGATTTGAACACATTAATATCATAATTTAATGAAAGTATGATGTAGTATTATTTCTACTTTCTTTAATATCTTTACCACAACCTAGGTTTCGTTGTATTACATCTTCAGTCGGGTTATTAGCCAAGATTAGAAAGAAGAAATTTCTTTGCTAATAGTCCACCTGAATATGTTGTAATACAACGAAACCTAAGTCATGATAAAGAACTTAAAGAGAGTAGAAATAATACTACATCACGTAGTCTCATTTAATTGTGAATAATGAATTTCTACAAAATTACGCTAAAGATATGCAACATCATCAGTTTACCAAAATAATTATAAAAAGCACAAATTGTATGGTTTTAAACACTTTCCCATCTCATTGTAGTCAAACATTTTTCTGTCACGGTAGGGTAAGTTCGCGTGTTGAAAATTACGAAAAAGTGAATCGCTGGGGTTATAATGTGTCAAAGCGACGAGCAAGCGAGGAATGAAGCGTGTGATAAATGAAAATATAGATTACTGTGTTCTAAACTGTACCACCAGACCTTTTAATTCACCTGCAATCTTCTTTATTGAAACCGATATAAAGGAATAATTTTCTTACTTCGAAAACAGAACAAAGTATTTTATTAGTTTTAAGTAATTTGCGGCTTTTTTATGCAGAACTTTCCTAAACTTAACAAAAACACTGTGTATCTGTACATAATTGATGCAATTGATTCAATTTTGTTTACGTGGGAACATTACAAATATTAAATTAACGCTATTATAACAATTAAAATCTTAACTCGACAGCCTGGTATACCAACATAGTTTCTTATTCTGTTCTGAACCATGATTAAGTCTTTGTATGTTATTTATACTATTCTATTGCGATGGTTCTCTGACTTTTTTAAAAACAACAGGTAAACTATTTCTGCTAACCAAACTGCGGTCTGGAGTAACTGTTCCTTTATTTTCCAAAACAACCATTACCCGCAGAACGAGGCGAGAATGGTGTATAAATAACATACAAAGACTTAATCAAGGTTCAGAACAGAATAAGAACCTATGTTGGTATACCAGGCTGTCGAATTAAGATTATAATTGTTTTACTTTTCGAATATTAGCCTTTTATTTTTACATGTTTTATTATTTTATGTTAATTTCTTATTTACATTAATCATTCCTAAATATTTCACAGTACATCTTGCTATATATTTATAAAATGGATAAAAATTACAATAATTAAACCTATATACTCTTTCGTTTTCAATACAACTAAGCAAAATTTTTAGACCAAAGCTAAGAATTGGTAAGTTTATCCTAATGCAAAGAACGGTATAAACAAGATTTTCACTTTTGACCTTTCACGCTTTTAATGCTTTATCCTGCACTTAATGGAAGTCACTGAACGGATTTCTACTTCGGCTTTGCATTTTACATTTTTATTTATACACAGCCATGAAATGTATACAGGAGTAGGGAAAACCGCTTCGGCCTTTCCATTGATAAATATTTTCTTTCCAGTTTAAGCAAAAAGAATGTGTTAATATTATATTTTTTATATATTAGGCAGACCTTTTATGCCTCAGAGTTTTTATATTTAGTAATGGTAAAGTTCTATTTAGCTTTCCACTTTAATTAGAAGAAAATATAAGAAGATCCCTTAGGAAATTCGTATACAAGAAAATGAATTTAAATAAAATTTAACTTTTCAGTAAATAAATTTCATGAAGCTAATTTTGTATGTTTGGCACGGACAATTAAAAAAAATGAAGATACAAAATGTAATACAATCCTATGTATAATACAAATTCTATTAAACTATATGCTTTTAATTTTCGGGTAAGATAACTATTACAAGTTTGTTACTTTTAAGAAATAAATAAATTTTTAATGTACCGATGAAATTAACATTATAAAAACGCCAAGAAAAAGAAGAATCAACTCTTACGTGTAAAAACTTTATTAATTAGGAATAGCAATTTCTACGTCTGAAAAATTTTAAAATACATTTCCAAATATCCATGTTTTCACAAAATTGTTTGCTTATTGTTTTTATTGTATTAAATATATAAACCTACCCTCTCTGTACACAACGATGTAAGTGCAGAAGGCTTTGCATTTGGTTTTTATTCCAAGAATGAATATTTTAAGTATAGCATTGTCCATGACTACTATAAAACGAAACTATCTAGTAACAAAAAATTATGGCCATTATAATTAAAAAAGGGTGCGTGTACTTATGTACGCGCGTGAGAAGTTATACTTCTTTGGCATCATTAAATAATACATACGGATAGATAACCTCAATTATATTGGAGCACTTGAAAAAGTCTATAAACACAATTTTTCACTAATATTTACGAATAGTAAATATATTAATATTGAATATATTTGGCGTTAATTTTGTAGAAATTCATTATTCGCAATTAAATGAAACTACGCGATGTAGTATTATTTCTACTATCTTTAATTTCTTTACCACGACCTAGGTTTCGTTGTATTACAACATCTTCAGGTGGGATATTAGCAAAGATCTTTGCTAATATCCCACCTGAAGATGTTGTAATACAACGAAACCTAGGTCGTGGTAAAGAAATTAAAGATAGTAGAAATAATACTACATCGCGTAGTTTCATTTAATTGCGAAATATATTAATCAAAATATTGAATTTAAATCACTACTGAATATAATTTATCAGCACATATATAAATCCCACTTATATGAAACTAAAACACGTGTGTGAATGTAGACACTAGAAACATGTGAATTAATACTATGAATATGAAAACAGTGAACAGAGGCGACGATGGTGCCAACAGCTTTTGTTTAAAGATTGCAACCGCTGCAACTTCATACTGTAACTTTTGTGTGACGAATCTTAAAATTTCACTCTCATCATTTTTTCATAACGCGCCTAAAGAAGTATAACTTCAAAAGTACCTAAATAAAGTTCTCATAAATCTCCACTAATTATTTACATTTAGATGAATATCGTCTAAATTTGAATAACGGTTTTTTTGACGTTGTAAAAAAAGGTTGTTGAAAAAAACTATAATTAAATGATGAAGTAATGGGAGTATATACGTTCATATGTTGTTCGGTAAAATGTTTTAATTTTAAACGTTTTCATTCCAACTTATAAAAATTTAGGATGAACCATAAACTGCGCGATCATCTTCCGATACCAGAAGTTTTATTTCTATTCAATTTTGGATGAAAATAATGATTTATAACTTTGAAATGTAAACATAATACAAAATGTATGAGAAAAAGAAACATTTTTAAAAGATTATACCCACAAAATATTTCAAGTGAGCAAGCTTAATTTCTAAATAATACTTGTAAAAACTAGAGTAAATATGAGAAAACATAATTTCAATTCATTAGAAAAAGGGACAAAAATGAATTTACATACACACATTTTTGGAAATTTGGAATCCTAATAAGTCCTATTATAATCAACAATTTTGTCATATGTACTATGTTAGTTGGGGACATCAATAAATATTGATAAAGGAAGGCACAGTGTTTTACGAAACTCATTAACGTGAAAAATAAGTTTAATCTATTGCCGGGGTAAGTCGAATGGTGCGGTAAAAGACGTAAAGTGAAGTAACTCTCAGTCACAACACGCGAAATGATAAACAAAATGTTATTATGAATATGCTCCTTACGAAAGTAAACCTGCAATAAAAGTTAGTTTGATACGAAAAACGAAAAACTCGAAACTCGAAGCATGTTTTTTGGCTTAGCTTGAACATATTTCCACATTTCTTATAAAACATCATGGCATCACAAACGTTTTTTAAGTATTACTTCACGATATATATATATATATATATATACATATATATATATATATATATATATATATATATATATATATATACATACATATATATACATGTATGTATAAACTAGCAATTTTTGAAAAGATTAGCAGTATGACATGTTAATTATAATATTTGGTAACCACCGATAAGAGTTATAAGGGAAATATAATTCGCTGGATAATTTGGACAACGTTTTGCGCAGAAATTTGTTTTTATTTTCGGGATGTGTGTTTGCCATTTATATAGAAAATAGAAGCTGTGATTTTTTCATGTCATTTATAGTTCAAACCATTAAAACGTATGAAGAGAAATTGAGAAACTAAAGATTGATTTAAATATAAATTATAGTTATATGTACCTAACATATAAATTTATAGCGGTCTTAGAATAATATTTCGATGACAGAGTGTTAACAATTTTTAAAAAACCTGTTTACGTTAAAAAAAATCTCAATATTTCGTATTATTTTTTGACAGATAAAAGAATTAACGTAAATAGGAGTTTTGCCCGCCTTTGCACGGAAAATTCTTTCGCACGGGAACGCTTCGCACAGGGTGTTTTAATGCACGTTTCAGGATCTTCAAACTCTGTCTATTTCAAACCTAGAAGGAAATTGTAGTGAAAGACACCGTAGTGATATATTTTATAATATGGCAGAGTATGATGATATTACATTTAATAATATATTTCCCTAAGTAAAAACTTAAAAATTGAGTAGCGCCATCTGATGGAAAATTATAAAATTATGAATTTCTAATTATTAAGACAGATAGATCAATTAATAAAGTGGTAGTATAGAGAAGTAACGTTATTGATTTTTAGTGCAGATATTGATTAAGCCTCTATTGTCTAAAAGTGCAAAATTTCAATTAAACCGGATCGGTGAGACGTGATGTGCCTGCAGACGCGATTCGTTTTATAATACGTATGGGTAATTTAACAAATATTTGTATACAGTGAGGTTATGTCGAAAATCTAAAGCCTAGTTATTTTATCATCGAACAACAAATAAACGCTGGAAACGGTTTTTTATTCAGACATTTTTTAAGTTAGGAAAACAGTTAATATAATAATTTGTACAACATGAAGAAGTTCCCTACAATAATAGGGTATTTGACTGATGTCGATATTTTTTGTAAAAATGTTTTAAAACTGCAGAGCAGATTTAAAAAAATCTTGTGATGAAAAAAATTCATATAATGATAAATGAATTGAAATTTCTATGTGGACGAAGTGTCAATTTTTTGTTCAATAAGTTGAAAAAATTGTTATGAATTTTGTTTCCACACAAAAAAAATGAAAAAAATTATAATATGAAATATATAATTTAAACGCAATATTTATCCTAAATAACTGGTCAGAGGCGTTATAACCCAGTTGTATTTTGTATGGGGCGTTTTGCGCGAATCGTAATTCGTCAGTTTTTAAGTCGTTATAATTTATAATGAAAAGTCGATTTATTTATTTTAACACCTTCTAATGTTATTACATATTTTATTTCAGTAATAAATGAAAATATGGTCAAAAAAACCCTGTTCACGTATTGGGGATATAAACCCTCAACTAGTCTGAAGATATATTCCCGTTTCTGAGTATATCATAACAATTTGCATTTGTGTTTATCATCACTACTGGTCCCCCAGTGGTCGAAAATCGATCGTAATTCCTAGTTTTTTTAAGTTTGAATGTATTGACTTTATTTTTGTCAAAGAGTGTGCCTCTACAAACATTACATTATAGAAAAATTCAATGACATGTCCTACATGTTTTCGTTTGTCAGTTTAGTCGAAATAAGGAACAAGTTCAACTGCAACTATTTATTTATTTATGAACGACCTTTGAGAAAAGGAAGGCCTTTATTTATATATGTATATCTAATATTCTGGAATATTTTCTGCCCATAATGAGAAATTATGACAATGATATTTTGTTTTCGGAGATCTAGGCCTAGTAAAGAGGTATTTAGACAAACCATGCTCTTCTAAGCCCCCGCTAAAATAATTCAATTGAAATATTACCATGCCAATTATTATTTGAAGTCAATCATTAATATTCTATTTGGAAGTTGAAATGCTTAAAATTTATTATTACCTTTAATCTCGAAATAACAGCGTTTTTGAAAAAACATTTAAAAACCTAATCATACTTATTCGGTAAATATTTAAGCTAGATCGCATCAGCGGTATTTTATTTCAGAGTTTACGTAATAAATTGTTAGTGTACTAATAACTGTATTTAAGCACATTGCACTGTTACTGTAGTAAAAGAATAATATCACATTAATCTTGCAATTGAACATGAAAAGAAAGTATACGTTTCAATAAGTGGCAATATGAATACCAAATTTTGCAAATATGCGAATATTTAATTAAAAAAATTGCGTCGAAAACTTACCACATGCATGTTCTAAAATAAAGTGGAAAGAATGATGGAAAAAGTTAACTCTATATTCTATATGATCTTAAACTGGTTGACACTAGCAAAAAGGCAGACGAAAGAAAACATTTCTTATCCTTAAAATTATGTCTTGAAGGTTAAAGTGTAATACACTAAAAATACGAGTAATGTTCAAGCTAAAAATCTGGATCTATTGTTAAAGCTTATTAAAATTTTTAAAAAATATTAAGTATTTAGTCATATTAATTACCTCTGTACATTATGTTCTATTTTCAATTCTTTCATTTATATTGTGAATATTTATATTACTTATAATATGTGTGTTATAATTATTGATGCTTTTAATTAGTACAGTGCTTCGCAGTTCATAGTCAACTATTTTGAAAAGAGTCGTTTTGCAATTTCTATTAAAGTAACTGGCACGTGATATTGAACTCATTCTTGGTGAATGAGTACAATGCCAGATATCAGTCTACAGGTAGTGTGCAGGTTGCATATCAACTACGTGAACGTGGGACCTACTTTGAAAGGTATCATGGAAGTTATAGGTAGAGAACTAGTAGTAATTTGATTATAAGATTTGATCATCGTTGATGGTGATCGGTAGGTATGATTAAGAAAATTTGGACCTGAGCAAAACTGGTATGGATTTTTTGCAAAGATTAATTTCTAAGTTGCAAAAAACATCTTGATTATATTATCGCGTCATCATAATGAACTCATGTAAGCGGCATTAAAGGGCGCAAGTAACCGCTTACTAAACCACGAACAACTTGACCAGACAAATGTTTATCAGCAAATATAAAACTCTGAATGAGTCAAGATATATTTCTAATCTATCCGGTTACAGCTAGAGCAGCAAATTTTGACCTATATACTTGCAAAATCTAATAATATGTAGACTTGTGGATAATGTAGTATATATTTTTACTAATATATTAATAGCATTTGCTAATTTTAAATTATTGTATTATATTTTTTTCTCCTAATAAATTAGAAATTCACAATTATTACAAAACTACGATATTAAGAAATAAGTCAAAACAAACCTTTCAAGCTCTTAATATATGGATGTATATAAATCTCGTTAACCATCTCTTTATCAATCATTTTATCTCTTTTCACAGTATAAGTGTATAATTAATAATTACTAAATTGTTGAATAATAACTTTGTTTAACTTAATTTCGAATTTTGAAAAGCGTAATTCTTTTTAAAAATAATATGTTGGTAAAAATATTCTGCATATAAATTACTAAAACAAGAATAAATTTTACGTTACATGTTTAACATAGTAAACTGTCAAGTAATGCTTTATTTTGCATTATAATTATATTGGTATTAAGTCATTTTTGTCAGGTGTTTCTAAGTCCTGGCCTTATGTACATACATAGCTTTGATTATGGAAGAAAATATATTTATTAATCTTTACATTAAAAAAAAATTGGAATTCTAACAGTTATATTTCAACATTGTCTTTAAATTATTTAATTTAATCTCCATTTGTTTCTTTAAAATAATTAGCATTTTGTTTATAACCAAAAACCGCATCATAAATCACATCGAATGTTATTTTGATTGACTATTTTTTTCACCCCCCTTATCTGGAAGAAAAATATTACATACACTTATTTCATAATCCCAAACACCTGCCCGCCATATTAATTTAAGGAAGCAATATACTGCAATAAGCAATGCAGCCTGTGGAATATTTTCCTAGGAATTTTAATATTTTCGTTATGGACACTGAAGTTCATTTCTTAATAAAGAGCTAATTAGATGAATTTAATTAAGAACTCTTTAACACGAAATTGTTTTAACGTGTGATCAAATTATAAGTAAATTTTGCGAAGAATACACATTCATATTGTTAACTTCTGTCGAGACATAGATGTGTTTTCATGGATACCGACGTCAATGAGGAACCTGTCCACGACAAGATTTATTAAGTAATACATATTCATAAAGGACTTGATTAAATTGATTAAAAAGAAGATAGGTTTTGAGGGTTTTAACACAAAAGCTAGCGTGTCTTATTATCGACATTATAAATTTCGTTATTCAGCGATGTGTAACGTGGAATTGAACCCTCAATAAATTTGACGTAAAAATACGAGTAAATCTAATTATTCTTACGGATGATATCAAACTCAATAATTATCTCGTCTGACAACCTATTACAACTTAAATATAATAGACAGCCAAACCACTTGACAAACTGTACATATAATTTAAATGGGAAAAGATGTACCATATTCTCAACAAATATGGATATGGATAAATTAGTTTAATTATATTGATACTTATTTGCAAGGATGTAATTTATAATTGTTTTTTGAAGACTTCAAATTACTTTATTGATTTACTGTGCTAAAATATCAAATTAGAAAAATAACATCATAACAGCCACATTTACATGAAAAATAACACCTTAAAGCAATTGAAAATTAAAAAAAAACTCTTACGTCGAGGAGATATTGCTAGACATGTCCGCAATGGTCGACGTCCTCTGAAATCGATAACTTATCTGCATTGGGTCTCTCATTAATATGTATGATTATCACTGGTGAAAAACACGTTGCTTCGTTCATTACGTTCGACTATTCACCAATTATTTTTGCTTCCATGCTTTTTTTTCAAATCAATTACTAACGATCGTAAATAACTAACGGATCCATAAAGTCTACTACAGAGCTTGGCTGTCAAAAGAAAACTAACTTCTGCCAATGGTGTATCACATCATATTTTATTAAAATTTTTATAAATCAGCATTAAACATCTTTCTATTCAGAAATTGTAGGTACCGTTATTGTTTACTATTGTTTATTAGCCCGTAACCCTTAAGTCGCCCGACAGTTTTAATATAAGTATACCTTTAAGTCATTGTGACCATTACTCTTATTTGCCCACATCTCAACCTTTTAAAAGCTACATTTTTCGATAATAAATTTATATCGATGTACATTGCTAGTGAAAAGTTATTTAAAAAAGCGTTGAGATAAACATTATGAGTTGTTAATATTATCTCAAATAAATGTCTTCTCCTTTTAATTAGCGTGTTTTAGACCACCTTATTAAAGTCACCAACTCATAATTTTTGAGTTTGACTGTTAGTTTATATTAAATTAAATAGGATCTCGCCATTTGTACTCAAATATTCACGTAGACTTGCTATCGTCAATTTCAGTTTTCTTCAAATTATTCATGGAATTTTGTTTTAATAATAGCAAGACAAAAATAACCATATTTAATTTTGTTATATAAGATTATCATTTAGATTATTATGTTATTTTTTATTCTACATTATGGACCATGCTGTCTTCTAATCTTAAACGTTTTCTATCTTTTTGGTATAGGTTTCTTTTATGGCTTTTCAGATATTTTGGCTTTATGCATTCTGATACTAATTTAATTCAGCTGTTTGTTTCACATAATCACTCCATTTTTGTCGTGGTTTACTTACGCTTCTCTACGCTATAATTTCCATTTTGTTTTCCCACTTAATTTTTTATGTTACCGTGACGTGTCTCACCTAGTTTTGTTTTTAAATGCATATTTAATTTTTTTTACATTTTATTCACATTTTTCCAAAAGTCTTATATCCTTAGACAAAAAGAACGTACGGATCGCGGAATTTTTTTTCAATTGTGGGATTTACAAATTTACGTAAACGTTGTAAATGTATATGCACTAAAATTTGCTTTAGTCAATATAATATTTTGCCTTTACTTTCCTCTTTTCAGTTTTATTCCAAGAAATATTTTCATTGGGTAAATTTTATCGGTAACTTCAAGTATAGGTTCCACCAGCAGCTTCCTTCCGCAATAAACATCTTAGGGGAACATTGCTTCGCAACATTTTGTGTGCGTCTATGAAAGTTAAATTATGAATGGCTTGGAGTAAATGCGTCGTAAAGAGGTCATGTATTCTTTGGCATTAAAATACACACATAAATTAGTATTTTGAACACAATAATTTATTACCTAAAAAAGCTGAAACTATTAGTAACATTTTCTAAAATAAGAACACTACCTTAAATTAATTCTCTATAAAAAAACTGTAATTTCAAGGACAGTTTATAAGTATAATTCAAATTGTATTTTTGAAGATTAATATTTTCATGACAAAGTATTAAGAATTTTTTTGATTGAGATACTCCTTATTGTTTGAGTGCGATAACAAAAATAGAAATAGCTGGTTTTATGGATCCAATAGCCAGTTTAACAGTCAGAAAGACAACTTGCAGAGAGAGAACTTGTTCGGGCTAACGAGTTTTAAAACCTCTAGAGGGAAATTCATATGCTTGCTGATATGCCATGTTGATTTTGTCCTGTGTACAGAAGTACCGAGTATATTATCTAGCATGAGATCAAAACGTTGTGCAGCATGTAGCATATCATTAGTTAGAGCCTCACCTTTTCATTAGTATTTATATAAGTCATACGGGTGTCTGGTTATGAGTTAGTATGTAAATTGAGCATTTACTTTCGAAGTGAATAAGAAACTAATACTAAGGGTCTGATTTGATGGCAGTGCTGCGTCGGTGATTCTGGTATATTGGTTGATAGTGAGCGATACCAGTGCTTTTGAGGAATGACATTCAAAAGTGTGAAGAATTTTAATTAACTTATTGGATATTATGGTATTTTGATTGATCGGAAACCTTTTTAAAACAGAGTATGAAATTGTATCCCGACGTGTGTGCAAATATCAGATAAGTAATCGTTAAATTCAGCCATTACTTCACGTATTTGTCGAAACCTATTAAAACCAAGCTCGAGTTTACGAAAAGAGCTCACATCGATTGAATACAAATTTGTATATCCATGGCATGCGTCATAATAATATGTAAGAGTTACCAACCTAGCCTCAACAGTATCTTAATTGACATAGGGTTAACTTTTTCCTTTTGTGTTCAAGTTCACGGTACATTGCCTGCGATGAAGTTACTTGATAACGTATATTTAATTAATTTCTAACATTAAGACGCAAAAATCGGCCATTGTCGAATACAACCTATTAAGAGCGGGATAAAAGCAGCCAAGATCTCGCAGAGCTTTGCTAGGGAAGTCTAGATGAAAATATTTAGGAGCTTTGCGTTTGGATTTATATAATATTTATCTACCACAACGTTGAAATTGGATGCAATAAAAGTTTTCAAATTTTCATCGCTTTTATAATCAGAATTACGTTAAAAAAAATTGTAATGATTTTTGATGAACTGTGATGAAGCCCTATAAGAATTTTGCTATTTTTGTCTCACTACTTTTTATAGAGATACTTGGTCATTTTCACAATAATATTTTTAATGTTGATATAAATACAATTACTATATTCAAATTTACAAGGTGAAATGTCGAATTGAGGTCCTCACAAAAATCGGAAAAATTCATCTCAGGATTTAATCCTCAAGAAAATCGAACTCGATATTATATTAAACATTAACATGACAATAATATTGAAAAACATCGGTATGTGTATATGTCCAGTATAATACCCAAAACGCTAGACCGATATCAATAAAATATAGAACTCGGTCATTTTTAACAGTTTTCTAAGGGTATTTTACCAACAGTTTCTTATATAAAAGCCACGAATTTTTAAAAAAAATCTCTAGAAATTTCGTCAAACTTTTTCGTTCGAAATAATCTTAGATAATTTTTTATACAAAATTGAAATCAATTGTCATTCGTACAACGGAGTAGATCGAGGCTGTTGTCTGCCCTTCAGATGTACATTATTAATATTTTATACTGTTGTTATAAAATCAGTTGTAGTGTTGTAATAAAATCTTTCAGCGAATGTTAAAATATCACAGAATACTGATATTCTCTCATGCAAAGCTTTCAATTTTTGCTGACAAATTAAGTCTAAAATTTATATTAAATTTTCAGTTTTGCTTTTAAGAAAAGTAGCTAAATTCAGTTGTTTACTTTCAAATTTATTGTAATTTGATTCTGAAAAGTTTGTTATGTTTTTTAATACTAATATTTATTGTTCATTTTACCAATACCTGGATATTACTACATGACATCTTATTCTTTTTCTCCTTCTTTCCTTTAATTTTTTGTATATTAGCTTTTTATAATTGTTTAATGATTATTTTTTCCCTTCTTCCTTTTAACTTTACATAAATATTTTATCGTCTACCAGACTATTTCTTCATAAATTTAAATTTTATTTATTAAATAACTTAAATTTCTAGTATTTGGAGACAAATAAGTAAGTATATATTGAATTGTTTAATAGTATATACTGAGTGGCATTATTTTAATTTAGTATAATTACCGAATGATATAACATAGTCTATATATAATATGACCTATGTTTTCATTTTCCAATTTATCTGTGTACAAATTTTACACCAAAATAAAGAATCATATATTTATTCAAGTGTCATGATCTCTGCAAATTAATAATAAATGAAAGTATTAAGCTCACCAATATCGGTTAGAGCTATATATTGGTCACGTAAGCGTATCAATACACATGCGAAATGCAGAGTAAAAACAATATCTTAAGTTTGACCTATCACGCTTTTAGTACCTCACTCTGGACTAATGGAAGTCGCAGAAGTGATCGAGTCTCCGATTTTGTATCGTGCATTCGCATTTACATAAAGCCACTAAATGTATATTGGAAAGGGAAAAATTGCTTTTGCACTCTCTTTGACAAACGTTTTTGTTTCTGAATTTAACGGAAAATTATGTGTCCGTATATATTTTTTATATTCTAAGCAGATATCTTTATGTCTCAGAGTTTTAATATTCCCTAACCGTAAAGCCACAGCTTTTACTTTAACTGGAAACAAATTCAGAAAACACTATACTTTAAGAAATTTATAAGGAAATGCATAAGACATTATAAATAAAATCTAAATTTTGACGAGTGAATAAGCTATGATATATATATATAAATTTCTTATTAAAAACGTATTTAATTAATAATAAAATTAAAATTCTTAAATTATCGAAATAAAAGAAATTAAAAAATTTCTAAGCGAAAAAGTAATAAATTCTTGCATGTAAAAGTTTCTTAACGAGAAATATCTTGTTGTGTATTAAAACTTTGAAAAAATATTTAAAACAAGTTTATTTTTCATAAAATTGTTTGCTTACTATTTTTACATTTCTTTTTTAATTTGTAAAGTTAGCAAAACCATTTCTGTGCATAACATTTTTTATTCTAAAGAAGCATTCTACGCAGTTCTGGTCATGACAATATTAAACAAAAATACTAGCCGCCAATATATAAAGTTTATTATACTCGTCATAATTAGTAAAGTTCCAATAATCCTACATTATTAATTAAAATTGAGATAGCAAAACGTAGAAGTTTGAGAAACATCAAGGACTTTGATTTGGGTAACACTCAAAGGAAGCCGCGGAAATTCAAACATTGTTATCAAATACGAAGACCGGGAACGTTGTTCCAATTGACATACAGGGACGTCTAGCGTTGTGAAAAAGGTAGTCGTCAAAAAAAACATAAATAAAGGACATAATATAATAAACTTTTTACAGTTTTTTGGAAAGAATATATTCAATATCTCCATTTTATTTCTGAAACTTGAAGGTAAGCCATGAAATGCACGATCATCCTCCATTATCAGACATTTTTACCAATTTCTTTTTACTGATATAATTTGTTACTAATTTATTTTTGAAACAAATATTAATATGTAATATAAAAATTACAAGATGAAATATATAGAAAGTAAATGAAAGAGCAAAAGTGCAGTAAAAGGGAAACAATTCAAAATTTTCAAATGGCTCTATTGAAGAGGGTTAGAAGAATGAACCTTGGTAGCATTTTTAAGTGAGAAAGCCATAGCTTGTAAACTTGGTTGGTAGGAACTATACAACTTCTTTAAACGTTCCGCCATTTTTGCGAATCATGATCCACAGCGACATATACCGTCTTGGAGGAAATTGCTTGGCGCCAGCTAATATTACTCTCTCATGGATGATTACTTCGTCATTTGAAGGGTGTTTGTAATTTGGCTAGCACTACGAGCCGGCCTCCGGCCATGGTAGACTCCTCTCCCCTTCCTATCAGCATACCTACCTCTAATTTATTTCTGTTTTTTCTAATAATTTGGCCGAAGTATCTGAATCACCGACGGTTAAATCTAAAGAACAGCTTATTGCGTATTGCGACATTTTGATGATGACCGCGTTGATCCGATGACGAATACAAAATACCAACAGTTTGCGTAACCAGCACCACATCTCGAAAGATTCAATACGTCCTTTGTCCGCGCCTTTTATAATTCAGGCCACAAACGCACGGAAAAATGTAGAGTATAACCATATAACATATACATCTTGATCATTTGTCACAAACATATGCTGATTGATTTAAGCCCTGTTTTAGTGGCCGTAAAAAGGCAATCAAAATCTCTGGAAATTATTCAAAGTGCAAATTGCTGACGTACATTAAGGTGGTGTTCTTTTCTCATTTTTTTATTTCTTTTATTGATACGTAGTTCAAAAATTATCTTCTAAATATCATTAACATACTCATGATCTGTAAATAAACCACAATCTCGATTCAATTGCTTCTCGGATTGATGTACTGAATGCAGATATATATTTGATTAGTCACAGGCTGTAAATATGGATAGCCAGAAACATTCGTCAAAAATACGTATGGACATATTTTAGATACACGTATTTACCACAGTTGTGTATTAATAATTATTCTATCACTTTTATCTCATCTGTAAGTTTTTGACGTACTGGTTAATCAATATCTTACATGGTACCCTGAAATAAGTGACGTTAGTCGTAAGATTTTTTCAAAACACTATGTCAAACGACTTTAATTTTTTTTTCATTTTCAACCAAGTACACATTTGTCAAATTTAAAATCAGCCTATCCTTGTTTATGGAGACGCGAGTTTAATCTAAATGAAAATTAATTCTCTCTCAGAACGACTTCAAAATGTGTCAATGAGCACTGGCCACGTCGTAAATGGTATATCATTCATGATTTATGTAACCTCCATCTTCTATAATTGTAATATGATATCCTTAATAATCCCGTTACACCTTCGTACCTTAGATCTAGATCCAATGGTTGTCATCCTATGATCTTGAACTAAGTTCTTGCAAATATGTGTACTCTATTCTTTTAACACACAATTGTATTCGATGGAGAATGCTTTGACATATATGCTACTAAATCATGGTATTAATTAAACCGAAACATACAAAGTGCATCATCTTTTATTGTGTTAAAAATTTGTTTAAAATTACATTATCACTCAAAATTGGCAGATTGAAATCCCTTTCATAATCCTTACCCAACTGGACACAACTTTGGACCTTTAACGTGTCGACTTACCCAACTTTGGATCTTTAACGTGTCGTTTCTCTTCCATGTTACTTACCCAATTCATTGTGGTTGGCTGTTATAGAAAAATTTATCTAATGTAAATTTAGTCTTCTAAGATCGCAAATCAATTTATATCGTTTGAACGATTTGTTCATGTTTTGATGCTACGTTTATTAAATTTTGCGTTAATGGGTTCATAATTAATATTATCTAATAAGCTCTATATTAAATTTGGACAGCAGTTAGTCGACCATGAAAATAATGTAATTTGTAAGGAAACATTTCATAAGCTTCATTGCTTACTGCAATTTATCGCTCTTCGGATTAAATGTGGCGAGCGAGCCTTAAGGGTTATTAAATAAGTTAAATAATAATTTTCTTCTAGATATAGAAGATTAAAAAAATGGTCAATGGTAACAAATTTCAATGCGGTTGACGGTGCGGTTTTTAGTTGTAAAGAAAATATGGATCTTTTCGAAAGAATAGATATAAAATATTTTGTAAAATGAAAAATGCTTATACTCGGAGAATATCTCTGATATTTAAATATACTTTTAGAAAGTTGGTTTCATTTAATTATACTTAGCCACCATAGAGTATATTTTGTTCAATTATGGTAACTTTGTACGCTGATAAGGCTTAAGAAATAGTGACAAGTTAACATAGTTGCAATGTAATTGCAAGCCAAAATAAAAATTTAATTGACAGTTTAATTCGTTAAATATTCGTTTGATAAGAATGAATGCCATTCTTTTTATTCCATTAGATTTCTAAGATTTCGATCACCGTGTATATCGTCGTCATATATTAAAGTAATCGTCATCATATATTAAAGTATTTTGAAAGTATAAAAAAAAACATTTCGTGCCTTTCTAATTTCTTGCCTTTACTGTAATTTGATTTTTAAGAAAGATTTTCTACTTACTCAGTTAGAATTTTATTTCGCTAAAAATTATTCGTTTCGTCTTAGCCGGAGAATGGCTACTTGCGCACTCTATCACAACTCACACGAGTCGATGATGGTGAACTTATATGTTTAACAAATGAAACACAACTTGCGCCCGCCATTGTTAAACGTTGCCTACTTGGACCAGCAAACACCCATAGAGGGAGCATGACTAATTTTTTATGGTATATTGTCGTCTCGTCGTGTTTGGTTTTCTTCTTTTAGATGAATATTGAAATCAAAATATTTCTAATGCTAGAACGTAACTACAAGCCTATTAGGAACATTTTTTGTTTATCGATATTTACTCATATGTGTCCATTCGGGATTTTAGGTATCTAGACGAAACTAAAATTTAGGAAAGGAGAGAAGTTTTATACTCACCGCTACAAGTTTAAAAATTGTCATTATGTACTGAACGTCTTAATAACAATTACATACGAATCATTTTATGATCGTATTAATATTTTAATATATTTGTCCTCGGTGATAAGTCCAAAGAAGAGTAAACAGGCATAATAATGAATTCCTCCTTAAGATTTGTTTGAACTGTTTCATTATTATAAACTTTCTTGAAGTAAATGGTAATAGAAAATACAAATTTTCACAAAACAAAGCAGGCAAAAAACTAATTTTTTCGGTCCTATAGTAAATTGGCTTTGAATGCGGCTTTTTTTGTTTGTTCTATTTTTTGTGCTTGTCACTGAAAAAAAAAGTAAAAGTATTGTACGTAAAATACGCCAGACTCTGTTGCTATAATTGTAATTAGGGTAAATAATCTGACTTTCGGCGCTTCACATAAAGCTCTTTCTAAAATGGTTGTGTCTTTCTTAATAAAGTTCAAAGGAAGGAGGAGATTTTTAATTCGTCTATATTTTTTTTGTATGTTAACGCATGTTTTTATGACAGGCACTTATGGACTAATTTCAAAGATTGTTTCAAACAAAGTTTTACATATAAATTTTCTCAAGATTTGATGAAGAACTTTCGAGAAAGACAATAGAAATAAATGATAGTAAAACAGCTATGATTAAAGATATTCGTTTCATTTTTGTTCACTATAATAAAAATTAGAGATGACAATACATCACTCGCGATTCAAGCGGTTTTCTCAAAGGCTATACAAACATGCGAATGTTTGTATTAAAAGGAGTTTATAAACACAACCGTCTATCTTTTTATAACATGATTTTTCTTGTATAGTTATTATTCGTGAAAGCTTATATTCACGTTGTTGAGCATTCTCTCTTCAAGTTATTTGTCTCTTGAATAATTTATTTAAGAATTGCTAAGTTATTGAACTCACATTACATGCTGGTATTTGAATAAATTTCTGATAGATGTAAGTATTGACGTAATTATTTATTCAAGTTGCGACCATTCCAAACTAGAATATTTAAAAGTGACACGGTATTTTTTTTCGCCTTAAACGAAAATATAAGTGTTCTACCAAGAAGGTAACATCGGACGTAACAAGGAGATTCTACTTTACTGCTCTCGACACAACCCTCATATGGTCAATTTTGATTATACCAATAGAATCGTATTTGACTTTCGATAATTGTCTATAACATGGTTGCAGAATATCTAGGAACACGATATTCACAAACAAAGTTATCGTTGCGAAATTATTTGAGGTAAATCAATAGGAGAGTAATTATGAATAATTGCTAATACCATATTTTTATTATTTTTTTTTTTCTTATTTTTCTGAAAAGGGAAAAAACAATCACAAACTATTAGAATTATTCTATGAACACTAAATACGAAATAAGTTTGTGTTCTAACATTTCCACAAAGAACAAAAAAATAAATACATTAATATATATCCAATTAAATACAACAATACATAAATGAGACAATGTTAATTGAAGTATTGCTAATTATTTCTCTGTTGATGAACAGAATCGACACCGCCGGGTAACAGCATGCATTAAAGAATAAAATCTTTTCGATCTTTTCTTTTAAATCATTATTAAAAAGAAAATACTTCGCTGTGTTGGTAGTCAATGGTAAATTACTCTTTAATAAACTTAATCCAAATGATCTAAGATTTAATTTTTGCTTTACCATTTAGTTAGTAAAATTAGGGTATATTTACTGAATGTAATGGATATTTCTGCAACTGTACATATATACCAAATATATGACTATCAGGAATAAATAAATTTTGACGCAGGAAATATTGAGATCATGGGAAATGCCAGTTTTCGGTAATTTTATAAACAGAGTATCTATTTTGATGAGATAAAAGGCGCTTGTAGAGGCAAGAACAGGCTTCACGTTTTCAAAGTTCGAATTGTTTATCAGATTTAAAGCAAGCAAATTACCAAATTATAGCCATTCAACACGAGCATATAATTTATTAAAATTGATTAAAGTAATCAAAAAAATTTAGCGATTGCTCTACATGAAACTTACAAACAATCATGAGTTATTGTCCACGAAAATTCTATATTTTATAATATGTTCTTGTTCGTATAGATCAAACGTTTTACTGTCCATTTTGAAGCGAGATTGTATATTAAATCGATACACACTAAGTGCCACTTTCATACTAAACATAAAAAATCATAAAAAATTAATTTATTTTTATAAGTATTAGAGTTGATGGTGTTATATTATTTATCTTAATTGATTCATCAAGTATCATGAGATAACTTTATATATTGTTGATGAAGCAAGTATAGTCGATTCGTATATTGGTCTAAACTTATAAACTTAAAAGCATTTTCCCTAGTCACAGATGCAACTACTTTTAACTTTACAAATATGTTGTAATTAGCTCCATCAAAATCATTGATATCAAAGCACTTAATCTAAAATGTATTTTTAAAATTACGATATGTTTATAAATTTGATTTTACAAACATTCGAAATTCGATCAGTTCCGACAGCAACGCCATAGTTACACCACTGAAATATAAAAAAAAAACAAGCAGAGTTCTAGGAAATGCGATAAGTATAAACAGTTAAATTACGTTATATTATCGTGCAGCAGTATTTGATAATCAAAAGTTGATTATTGTAAAATTCTAAGATAAACCGTACAGACTTTGTAAGAGTTTGCCCGCCTTTTGTAAGAGTTTAATTAAAGCTAATAAATTTTAAAAAAAGACGATAAAATTACAGCGTTTTTGTTTTCTTTACATGTTTGTAATAATTGACAACAAAAATAAAACATTGTGTCTGCCCTTTACATATTTTTTTATCTATGCAGTTTATTCGCAGGTACGATAACATCATTTAAGAAATTTTATTATGCAGTTCTGAAATTGAATTTTCCTATAAACCAATCCAGATTTGCCCAGGAACTATTTTTCTTATTCACACAAATATAAACTCTATCAGGTTTTAACAGTGATGAAATCATATAACGAAATTGTCAGCGAATAAATTTAATTTCCACGATGTTTTCAAATCAAGTCGTTCACAGTGGTAACAGTCGAACTGTTCATCAGCCATGTCCGGTGAATGGATATATATAATTTACGAATTCGTGTAATTTATAAGCTTATTAGATTCATAGAAATTGCAAAACGGTACCAAGTATTAAACATTTTTTACTATAGACTGTGAAGTACTATAAAAATCGAAATTACGAATAAATATTGAGGTTAATTTTATGAGTAACACCACTCTCAAGAGAGAGAAAACACAAGACTAATGAACGAATCAAAAACAATGTAAAATATGTAGGAACGTAAGTAAGTTATAAGATAAAGTATTTAATTTTGTTTTTAAACTTGAGATGATTTTTGAAAGAATTTTGATTCACGTTTAATCTCAAAGTTAATGCGATTTTAGTTCATTACTCCAGTAAAAATAAACTTTGTAAGTTAGCTTCAAAAACTCCTTTATATCATTATTAGAGATAATATAATTATTTGATCATTCCAACTTCTGAATATAATATTAATGGTTAACACCAAGTAATAATAATCGCTTATTAATGATTTAATTAAACGGTTTTGTAAAGGGTTTGGAACCGATTGATTTGTCTAATTAGTTCTTTATTTGACTTGGATCACCGATAAGTAAATATTTTACAAGCACCGTCTTCATTCCTTATTGTAAACTGATCGCTTCCTTGAAGAAATGTGACGTCAGGGATTGATGATTTAATTTCGTATTATATATATATATATATATATATATATATATATATATATATATATATATATATATATATAAACAAAGCGATCCATAAAAATCGTCTATCTTAACAGAGATTTCGCGTAAATCTTTTTGGAATTAAACCAGGCGCAGTTGGCAAATTCTTGACAGCTTATCGAATGTACCGATAGTTAAAGAACTCGCCGATACTCGAATAATCTACTTTTCATTTGATTTAGTTAAAGATTTCTTTAATCGCTGCCAATTTCGTCCTCGTTTGGTACATTTAGCACTTTCAACAAATATAACATTTACACATACATATTTTTGAAAACTAACTTAGAGATACATATTTATTTATTTGGGAAGTTGTGATGAAAGAATGCTCTCGTAGAAGTGATTTGGAGATAGGATAATTGATGAAATATTTGTGAAAAAAAAACAAAAATTAGAATTAATTCACTTAGAAACAACATCACTTTAAATGTCATTTTAAAAATAAAAGTGGATAACATGAGGAATTGCAATAGCAAATGAAAGTTTGCAAAAGCATATGAGGTACAGAGTAAAGCGAATAGGGTAATCCAAAATAGAAAACTGTGCACATTTTGACACACTTTTCTAACCCTTTGAGAGTGTGAAGCTGAATTTAAATGAATATATCGGTGGCATTGACATTAAGGGCGAATAAAAAAATAGTTTATCCCTGGAACTCATATGTTAAGATTATTTTATTCTTGATTACGTCACCTGTAACTGATAGAAATTGAGTGATTCCTCGTCCACAGGCATACTACAGACATTAAAAGGATATTGTAGTTTTGATAATAGAATGTTTTGCTATGATATTCATTGTTTTCAAATATAAGGCCACCATTTGGTTCTCAAATTTAGCAATTTGTTTTGCGATAAAATAAAATATACGTGAAAAAGTGGTCGTGGATTGATTTTTATGTATTATTTTAGTCAGTGGTGTATTTATGATGAACTGTGAGAAGTATTTGAAGATGCGTGTCTGTTTAAAAGTGACTCAATAAAATCAAGTTTAGCTCCTTTTAGTTATGGTATTATAGAGAAATGTCCTAAAATCCATTTGATCAATGATAAATGAGCCTGGAGATTATGATAATTTCTCTATTCTTCGCTTGAAAAAATCTAAAAAAATGTTAGTATCAATGTCAATGATAAAAAGTAAACTTTACCATAATAGCGGTTTAGCTTCTAACGCCAGATAATGAAATTATTTTTTAAATGTTTAACTTTTATGTAGAATCAAGAAGTTATCCGTCACATAGACCGAACGTCATAGCCGGGTTTTAATTTTTTTTTAATTCACTGTAACAGCTAATGTAATTGCTTTATGAGTTAAAATGAATCTATGGTTACTTTACAAAGAGCTGTTGGTAGAGACGTCTCATGAACAGTTAGTTCAATATATTACTGAAATATCTGACAAATCCATAAATGTATTTTTGCAGCGTTATTGTGAAAATGAAGAGAATAGTAATCAATTTCGTATCAATTTACATTTTGTGGCACCTCTCATAATACGGCGTCTAATATATTCTAATTATCATAAAGCGTATTATCATAATTCGTAATTGAGTAATTGGCACCTCGCCTTTGTTAATTAATTACACATATTGTATTGTTGAAAGCAATAATTGGGCGGCTACCTCTGCCCTCTTGTCAGCTTTCACAACTCACATACGCCGACGACGACGAACTTATGATTAATGAACAACTTGCACTTGTAAATGTGTCCCTCTTGTTCCATACTTCGGCACGTAGTATGAAGACGGCACGATTAGACGCCTAATAACCTGCCATGAGTAATTTAAGTTTTACGCTGTTTCGACGTGATTTCAATTTGAAGTTTTTCAATTAGAAATTTATGGGATGGCAATTCAAAATATATGGAATGCTTTTATACATAATTAGAATTTTATTTTCATTTGAATTACTTGTTGTCCAATTAATGAGGCGGGCATCGGTTTTGGTCACTGCCTGTTTTTATTTACAAGCAAATCCCACATAGTCATCCATACGTGTTTCGATTGCATAATTTTAAATAAGTTTAAAAATAATTTGTCGATTGTGAATGAAAAAAGTTAATTGCAAAACGTAATAAAATTTACGTAAATTAATTAAGTAAGTATATGTAACTAAATACCCGCTAATATAATTTATCTATAAATACAATAAAACTATAACGGAGTAAATTCTGAACTTGGAAAATATTTTAAAAAGATTGATTTAGCATATAGAAAAATATTGGAAAGCCAGAAACCCAATACCTAGAATTTTTTTATCTGACTGTGTGTTAATTTGTTTTTCAACCACTTGAAATTTACTGCACGGATATTGATGAAAATTGGTAGGTTGATGGCTTAAACCCTCGAGCAACATATAGTATATTTTTTTTATTTTCATATTGCAAATATAAAAATATTCTGACTTGGTTAATATTACAATATTGGTCTATATTACAGTACATAATATTACAATACTGCCAACGCCATATATTAGCGTTTATAATAAATTCTATACTCATAGATATATTACGATATGGTACTGTCAAAGTCATAGTCTTCATAGAGTTCTAAGGGAAAAACAATATTCCTAATTAATTTCTTGCACCGAATTCCACGCAAACGAAGAAGCGTCGGTACAGCTAGTATGGCAATACAAATATTATGGCACATACATACAAATATTATGGCACAGAATCATAGGAACTAGACTCGCTCTTTGAATGTGCATATAAAAATTTTAAAAAAGTACACACCCACACGTGTGTATAACATATACAAAAATTAATACATATTTATGTATTCATACCTTACTGAACGTATGTCTGTCGCTATGCTACCTTCTAACCAAATTTTAATTATATTTTTAATTTGCAAATTTATGATATTATTTTGAAAAAATGAATATAACCTGTAGTTTTAATCGCGAAAAAAATATTTTTAAAAAGATAGATAAATAAAGCAATCCTAAAAAACCACGTATTTTAAATTTCACTACAAAAAAATATGTTATGTTTTGATTAAATTTCGTGATTAGAATGTACCATTTCATAAAAAAATTATTAGAGAATATTTATAATTTACTATATTCTTAGTTAAATTAGAATGAAAAATATTTTGCTTCAATCCTTATTCAATAACATTATATTTCGGAAAATAGAAAATAAATTAGTTTAATTACTGTCATCATTTTGATCTTAGTGGTGAGAATTTACCTTTAAAATTTGTGTAGCAATTATTTAACATCATGAAATATTTCGTAAAAGTTTAGAACCAACAAAAAAGCATTTTAATTAGTTTGGGTGTTGCAAATAGCTTGCTGTATGTGTACAGCTGTACGCAAGAATATAATTATTCGCTTTCCAAATTTACATGAATTTTCAAGATATTAGCATAATTCTAGATTTTACGTATATATGATAAGAGTACTAGAGTTTATGTACACAGTATACATGAAAAGTGTAAGAAAATAAAGTAGTTTATTCACTGAAAGGTTTACATATGTACTTACAGTTAATCTAGAAATCTATTTCATTATATTGAGATGAAAATTTATTAAAATTAACCTATATAATTAGCTCTTTGTAAAAAAACGTAAATTCTTGTGTCTTCCATTTTTTCTGTATTATTATGTAATCAGTATCTGTGATCTGTATTATTATGAGTGTGCCACTCGTTATTGCGCAGTAAAACTTTGAGTCTTTGAAAAGTTAAATGTAGTTTCATTTTATAAACTTATACACAAGAAAATATGTTTTGATTATGGTAACTTCTATTCTTTAGAGAATAAAAGGCATATAATATATCCTACTTTCGTTTCTTTTCATTATAAGGAAAATTATCTCGTAACAATTAACCTTTTAGTTTTGAAATTTGCGCCATAGGAACTGGTTTATACTTATAACTATATTGGGCTAAAGATATCAAAATGGGATATATTCTTAACCACTAAACCATACGGTGTTTTTACAGTTCTTAACCACAGTTATAAAATTTTGTCATTATCGTAAAGAATACTCTAAAACCAAAACACACATTAATGACGAAATTTTGACACAACGTAATTTATAAATTAAAATTAATGAAGATAAACTCATAATATCTAAAGCAGATAAAGGCAACTCTATAGTTATTCTAGACGAAAGTGGATATAAAAATAAAGTGTATGATTTTCTTAAACCAGATTACTTCACAAAACTACAAAGGGACCCCACCACTACATTTGCAGATAAAATAAAACAAATAACTAAAACCTGTAATATCATATTTCCTTACGAATTTGCGGAACATAAAGTTACAGAAATGAATACTAGACCCCCTATAATCTATGGACAACCTAAAATTCATAAACCAAATATACCCATACAACCGGTTGTCTCATACGCAAACGCACCCTCAAAAAAATAAGCTATTCGCTTTGATAAGATCTTTCGAAATAAAACCGGATTTAGGCCTAAATATACCATTAAAAACTCTCTTGATCCGTATAATAAAATTAAAAATATACACCTAACACCCAAATGTAAATTAGTAACACTCGACGTAGTAAACTTATTTTCTAATATACCACAAAAAGTTTGCCTAAATATCATTTCAGATTAGAGACCTCTTTAAATTATGCATGGACCAAAATTATTTCTTACTCGAAAAACTGTACAATAATAAATTAAGAAAAATACTAATACAAAAATATACCCGGTCGTACCAAATAATAATTATATTTACTATAAATATATCCCGTACATAGGTAATGTATCACTCAAATTAGGAAAACTCTTAACTAATAATAAAAATATAAATAATAAAATATGTACTTATAGTACTTTAAATAACTTAGGTAAAACCCTTAATAATAATTAAGAAAAAATAGATAAACATAAAAAGAGTGGTATCTATATGTAAAGATTTTACAACAAGATATAAAGAACACATTGTCAGCTGGCATAATAAGAAACCAGACACATCTCACTTTGCTAAACATCTCATTGAAAATAACCATCACTCTCATACTGATAATGCCCCCTATATATTACAAATAAATACAAAAGGTAATAAACTTAATGTCCTAGAAGAATTAGAGATAAACAGGCATAAAAAACACCAAAGTTAATATATTAAATGAACAACTAAATATAATATCATCACCCATACTTAATACCTTCTAGACATAATATAATTAGAAAACATTGATACTACAGTACTATTCAAATTGTTTCAGCCCAAATAAACATATAAATATAAATATATAAAAAAAATTATAAGAAATAAATAAATATATGAATAAATAAAACCGGAGATATGTAGAATTAGTGGTATAACCTTGTTCTAACTTTCAGATACCCTTGCTTTTGTGTAAAAATATTACCGAGAATAACGCCCATTTAATTTTATTACATACACCGGAACATTTGCATTGTACTCATATAATAACAATTGAATTGATTACCCTCACTAAAATACTGGTATATCGTATAACTCTCGGAAATATAATAAAACCTACACCGCTCCCTTACATTAAACTCGCTAACATAAGCAGTGGGAAAACCCACACAAACCCAGCTTCCGCTATTGTGTTTGAAACATTTAATGCTGTTGGATGTTCCTAAGAGTTAATCTTTACTAATAGCCCACCTGAAGATGTAATACAACGAAACCTAGGTCGTGGTAAAGAACTTAAAGAAAGTAGAAATAATACTACATCACGTAGTTTCATTTAATTGTGAATAATGAATTTCTACAAAATCAACGCCAAATATATTCAACAATAGTCAAATAAAATTTTATAAAGATATTCTTTTATATTCCCAGAATCTTGAGACTGATATATCATAATAAATATTATTCCACTGAGTACTTAATGACGCTATTCAAACTATTTCCCATTTTTTCCTAATTTTCATTATTGAGGAGACTTATCTTTTAACATTACCTACTTTAAATAAGAAAAACTGAACCTACATAAGGTCATTCTCATCTTCCTTCTTCTATTCATTTATCTGTATGTATTTTGTAATAACCGTTTTTGTTAGAAGTTGGAGGTAAAAACTATAAATTTATACACAGTAATAAAGCATACGAAACCGCATAAATTTCAATAGTTGATACTCGGAAAACCTTCTAAAAAAAGTTAGAGAGGGCATACAAAACAATCAAAAATTGAAAAGAAAATGTGTAGACGGGGTAGGAAAGATGCAAAAAATATCAAAATATTTTCAATAAAATTCCATATAAATATGTCTCTCCTCTATCTTGGAAACTGCCAAAATCAGAATTATGAAAAATATTAGACTTATTGGAAGTAATTTTAATTTTATTCAAAAACTATAGCGATGGATCTATATTTTATAGTTTTGAGACATTGACGATATTTTTACGACAGTGAAAAACATATTGGGCAAAATATTTTCATGATGAAAAATAAAATTAATAATTGTAAGTAGATTAATACAAATTACAATATCTCTCTTTAACGTTTATATTTTTTTTATATATACCTTTGTGTATAAGAGACCTCGGAGTGCGATTCTACTCGTGCTTAATCAATTTTATTACTTATATGAGAATCATTCTTGGTCTCGGATTTGTCTGAATTTCTGTTTCTCCCCAATATGTTTTATTTTGGAAGTGAATCTAATTTAGTTCTTTTGTTTTCATTCTAAATTATTTGGAAATTAAATTGGCAAACATTCACGTTGTTTTTGCTAATCGAGAGTAACAGTCAGTTATATAATATGAATAAAAACCGTTACTGTGAAAATTTTAAACATTTTTTTTCTGAAATTGTTTATGTAACTAAGACCAAAAAGTCTATCATTTCTATATAACCATGTAATTTTTTATTATAACCAACGATTTTTGGATTCGTGAAATTTCAACATATATGAGCATTAGAATTTCATGCTTTTGTATTTATTGAAAAAAACAGTAAAAAATATCAATTTTAAAAATGTATTAAAGAAATGAAAAATACAATAATTAAAAATCGATACTCGACATTCATCATTTTTACTTTTATAAAACATTTCTTGAAAGGGTAATCGTTTTATAATATAACAATATGCTACAAATAAGTTTCTTTAACGAAGTTAAATTGTGTTCCTGAGAATTTGTTTTTAATTTTCTTATGAATATGAGTTGGTATCAATCGCTTTTCTTATGTATATATGATACAATAACAATTTATAACATTAAATGCTATAAATTATTATTAAAGATTCGTAAAATAGTAACATAAGGTTAATACAATACATGTTTTTTGTAAATTATATTACCGATAATAAAACGAATCGTTAATATTTAACATATTAAAATGAGGCATTGCATATGAAGAACGCAAAACTGTACTAAATTATTTCTTACCAGTAGATCAACGAATTTTCCAACTTAATAAGTATATGAAAATACATAAAACAAATTACTAAATTTATCGTGACTAAAATGTCGATCAAGTATGAACTGAAGATCAATTATATTACAATGTAAAGTAAACGTCATCTTTTGCTTATTTTAACTTCTAAGCATATAAATTAGCCTATCATATACAACTTACTGAGCGACTGACACGTAATTGTTACTTATTAAAATTAATAAAGTTATTTGGATAATAGGTCCATATTGAATATAATAAGTCTTTCTGTATTTGTTTTTGGCAAAATATATCTACTAGATCAACATGACAAATAGATTAGAGTAATTATTCATTAATATAATTCCTTTAGCAATGACAACGCTATAAGGCAACGAACTTTTGGTGGGTAAACAAAATTTTAATGACCTTTTTATGTTTTGTGACAGTAATTGATGGTTAGATATAAAACATACGCTTGGTTATAGTTTGCGAATATTCAAATACTCTCTCATTTTTTATTTAATTTTTTTTTAATTCTTCCCCGCACAAAGGCCATAACTCAAATTAGTCGGTAAATATGTAAAATCTAGTTACCGAATTTGTCAACTTTGCCTTATGTAAATAAAAGCCAATATAGGAGTGTTTTATATTGAAGTCTCAATATAAATAGATTCCTCTATGTATTCTAATACGAAACTTTGGAAATGCTGATAATATTGTGGCATATTAGGTTTTGGAATATTTCGATTTAGAACAAAACTAATTGCCTTGTAACCTGAGTATTTTCAGATGTTAAAATCGTTTTTCTAAAATGGTATGGGTCGTGGGTTATATAGGTTAATCACATGCGAAACATCAATAATTCCGGGCAGGATAAATGGAGGTTTCAGATTCCAAACTTGAAATTAATACCAAATGTGTAATACTGAGCTCCTGGTAGAATATAAAGAGTTTTGTTTATAACAAACTACTTCTTGGAAGGATTTACGGTGAATGTATACATTTACTACCAGCAATCAGGTAGGCTAGCGAACAAATTATTCAATAAATAGAATCGAGCCTTTTTTCGCCCCGCTAACGCTAGATCACGTAACAAACAATATATTCAATAAAATGAAAATAGCTGAGCTGGCTTTTCCAAGTACTTTATTCTCATTCATATGACATCGTTTCATCTTATCATTCCTGGTTTAAAATGTTATCCAAAAAATTACATAATGAAAATTGTCAATATGGGAGTCTTTTAAAAAGATCTCAAATTATTTGAGTCTAATCACCGGATTTTTATAATAGCAAATTTTTGTTCGTTCCAAAACACTTATATGTCGACAAAAAGTTTTTTTTTTCAAAACGACAAGGCAACAAATATATATATATATATATATATATATATATATATATATATATATGTATATACATATATATATAGACCGAGCGTTGCATCGTGTTTTTCGAGTTTTCTCAAAGGAACGTGAAATTGCTCATTTAAGGTTTGCTTTGAATCACAATAGAATGATCCTCTTCCCCTTTTCTTCTCTTTCCTTCCCCTACTCCTTCCCCACTGCCTTTGCCTTCTTATTCACCTTAGCGTTCGCCTTCGCATTCGCCTTCGCCTTTGATGTCGCGTTCGTGTTCGTCTTCGCGTTCGTTTTCGCGTTCACCTTCGCGTTCACCTTCTCGTTCACCTTCCCTGTTCAATTCTCCCTTCTCCTTCCATACTCCAAACACTACCACTACTTCATTTCTTAATATGTATAACTTTATAACTTTGCTAACCAATAATTATAACTCGCACTTCATCGATTTTTTCAATTTATTTTCAATTTTCGTTTGGTATCATCACTTTATGGTTGTTGTGGTATAAAGGTGCTTCTTTAACTCCATTGTCTCTATTCCGACACTTTTTCACTTCACTTTTTAGATTCGTGCGATATGTCCAGTCAATTTTCATTCTAAAATCCATGTTAGCCTTAGCCCATCTTCAACTTTAGTTTCATCTTTCATCCAGTCATTGAGCGAAACTTAAGATTTCAGATAACTTAAGATTTACTGAGGATATTTCAATCTTTGATCGACATATACAATGACATAGAACTGAAAGACACGTTCAGAGAAATACAAATGGAAGAAAAGATAGGTTGAACAGAAATGAAGAAAAGACACATTTACCACAAACTTTTTTTTTTTTTTATTCTGCTTAGCACAGCAATCTGTTTTTCACATTTAGCTGTTATTATTGGTGACTACAGTCTGCGTATGTAATTTAGCTGTGAGAAGATTCCATCGATCTCTCTCACGTTGGGTTTAGAAATCTGCTATGTAGGGTTGGAATACTGTTCCTTCTTAGTCGTGAGTGTTTAACACTGCCATCTCCTGATAGTTTGGTAGCCAGCACATTCACATGTTCAGATAGCTTGGTCTGGTATTTAAGACTTCTGGTGGCTATTTCCTGTTTCACAGTTGTTAGGTTCAAATCTCGGAGTATGTATTTGTTACTTATACAGTTTGGGATTTGGAACATATATATCATTGTCTTGGTTTGAAACCTTTCCAAGATCTCGATGTTACTATTAGATGTTGTACCCCACAGCTCGATCCCGTATGTCCACACTGGCTTTAATATTGTTTTGTAGACAGCCATTTTGCTTTCATTAGATAGTTGTGATTTTTTCCCGATGAGCCAGGACAAGCTTCGCCAATTTTGCATCTAATTGTTTACGTTTATTCCAGATGTGTTTTTGCCACGTCAATCGTCTATCTAAGTGCATGCCGAGGTATTTAGCAGAATTTGAGTGCGGTATCTGTTGCCCGTTTAAAGTAATTGCTGGGCAATCTCCTTTTCTGAGACTGAATGTTACGTGAACGGATTTACTGTTATTCGCTTTTATTCTGCATTCTGCAAGCCACGCTTCAACTTCAGTAAGGTGTTTTTGAAGAAATATAGACGCGGTTATTGCTTCAGAATGTACGGATAGTATAACAGTATCATCTGCATAGGTGGCCATTGCTGTGTCAACATTTTTAAGAATATCGGCAGTGTAGATCAGATACAATACGGGCCCGAGGATACTGCCCTGAGGGACACCCGAGTGGATTTCGTAGAGTTCTGACGTTTCAGTGTTGACTTTTACTTCAAAGCATCTTTTATCTAAGTACCTTTTTAGAAATAGATAACATGAGTACGGTAGATGCTTCTTTATTTTGTATAAGAGGCCCATGGCCAGACTTTATCGAAGGCCTGACTTATATCAAGAAAAACAGCGGAGCAGTAGTCTTTGTTCTCTAAGGCTTCGTTAATTGTGTTTGTTAATCTATGAACTTGTTCGATTGTGCCATGTTTTTGCCTGAAGACAAATTGATGGTCGGGAATTATTTCATTCAGTTTGGGTTGCAATCGACTCAGGATTATTTTTTCGAAAAGTTTGCCGACCAGAGAGAGTAAGCTGATTGGCCTGTATGATACAACTTCAGCTGCTTCTTTACCAGGTTTCGAGATCATCACGACCTGGGCAAGCTTCCATTGGCAGGGGAAATGACAGAGTCTTAGACTTGCGTTGAATAGTACTACCAGGTACATTAATCCTTTTTTTTGGTAGGTTAGTTAAGAGAGTAATATCGATTTGGTCATAACCGGGAGCTTTTCTGACCGAGAGAGATTTAATTTGTCTATTAACTTCTCTGGGGCTCACTGGTTTTAATGGAAGACTTAATTGACCTGGAGAGTTTAAGAAGTCTGTTATTTCTTTGTCTTTTTCCAGGTTGCTGCTCGGTAAAGGCGTATGATTTTCTTAAACCAGATTACTTCACAAAACTACAAAGGGACCCCACCACTACATTTGCAGATA